>JADRCH010000235.1:1038581-1092600 GCA_019843965.1 Rhynchomys soricoides
AGCTCACGGGTGAGGGAATGGACTCTGAGATGCATGTCTTCTCTCTTCACTGCTTCACTTTCATCTTTACTAACATTACTGATGGTCAACTTGAGCACGCGAGCTCTGAAATCTAAACTCCTAAATCTGCAACTTGGTTTTTCCCTGTGTTACACATGCAGAAATTCCCCAGTAGCCTTCATGGGATGGGTCAGAATGAAAACTTGACAGCCCACCGCACAGACTACTCAATATATTCAAGAGAAAATTGTCTGTGCAGCCCATCAACACACCTTGTGCAACCATGGGTGAATACAATGAGCATGCCTACCCGCTGCTGCTGATGTTGGAGACAGAGGCAGATAGATCCCTGGAAGCTCTGTGGCCAGTTGGCATGACCTCCTTGGTAGAGTTTCAGGCTAGTGCAAGACCATCTCAAAAATCAGATGGAAGGTGACATCGAAGGTTGTCCTCAGATTTCCGTGTACTGTGCTCTACACACAGATGCTCACTAACAAATAAAAAGAAAGGAAAAGAAAAAGAACTCTTCTCTTTCCTACCTTTGTATGTTAGAGCCCTCAACTTTGCCATTCAAATAATCCTGAAGTTTTCCTGGCTATGCAAGGCTTATGTTAACTTTCTGCATTAGCGGTTGACTGATCGCAGGTTGAGTCTGCGGAGACACTTGCAGAGGGCTCAGGTCTCATGTGGCATGTCATGTGATCAAAGGACATGTGCAGGTCAAGCAATGATTATCTTAGAGAAGGTGCTTCCCCTGTGTGAACAAAATGTCTAAAAACTGTGCGTGCCTGTGTTTATGATGTTTGTTGGAGAACAGACGTATGTGTGCATACACATGTGGAGGTCAGAGGACAGTTCTGGGGGGGGTCAGTTTTCTCCTGTGTGTGTGTGTGTGTGTGTGTGTGTTTGTGTGTGTGTGTGTTTCTGTGTGTGTGCGTGTGTGTGTGTTCTAAGGACCGAATCAGGTCACCAGAGTAGCTTGGCAAGTGCCTTTACCAATCGAGCCATCTCACTGACCAAGAGGGAGAATTTTGAACTGTGGCATGGGTATCTCAGTGCCCTTGGCAGGCCAGAGCAGTGGCATAAATTTCTGGATCAGGTGGTGCACACACAGTAGCAATGCTAGCATACAGAAAGCAGACAAGACCAAGAGGTTTCGGAGGCCAGTTGTAGACTTTGGGGGCATGTGCTATTGCCCAGGTGCTCCTAGACTATGCTGCTGGGTCAGCTGGTTATTGAAATGTATTTCTGCCCTCCCGTTTCTGTTAGGAAATACCAACTCAGATCTCAGATGCATTTTAGTTTCAGGACTCAGTGACTACTGAGGCAGGTAAGGAGACTAGAGGAGCCCTCCGCCTCAACCATTTTGGCCTAGGACTCTCCAGCACCTCTGGCTAATAGGTGCTAATGGGGTGCTTTTATTACTGGCCTCTAGACTGAGGCATCAGACAGGCTGCTAAACACACTTTAAGTGTGCCTGTGATGGTACGATAAGCAAATCTCCTGCCTTAGCCTGAGCTTTGGGTCCTAACTCTGGGTTATACGTTAGACTAACACATAGGCTCTTTCTCACTTAGGGAAGAAGCTACAGCAGAGAGTGGCTCCAAGGCCTGGACTTTCTGTGTTTGATTTGGTGAGTAAAGCTTCATATCAGCAGCCTCTAAATAATTAATTACAAACCTGATTAGGTACTCCTTTCATACTCTCTCCAAAGAGACAAGTAGAAGCTCAAGCCATACCATGTAAGACAAGCTTATTGACTGCCACAGGTTTCCTCCTCCAACACTAACTAAATAAGGTCTAAACGACCTCTTACTCATCTGAGCCCTGGTCTGCAGAGTGGTGATTTACACACAGCAGATTGGAATGTTGAGTATGTAGACATAAATTGAATCCCCCCACCCGGGTGTGTGTGTGTGTGTGTGTGTGTGTGTGTGTGTGTGTGTGTGTGTATGTACCTCCATGCATATGTACATGTTCATGTGGGCACCCACACATGTGCATTTTCATGTGTGTGCAAGCAGGTAAGGAGGTCAGAGGTCAACCTGAGGTGTTATCCCTCAGATGTTGTCCACCTTAGTTTTTTTTTCATTCCATTTTTAAAATTTATTTTTGTGTGTATAGGTGTGTGCCAGCTAGTTTTATGTCACTTGACACAAGCTGGGGTTATCTGGGAGAAGTGAACTTCAACTGAGAAAAATCTCTCATAAAGTTGAGTTGTAGGCAGACCCTCAGGGAATTTTCTCAATGGTTGATGGGGGAGGAGTCAGCCCATCGTAAGTAAGGATACCCCTTAGCTTGTGGTACTGGGGTTTATAAGAAAGCAGGCTGAGCAAGCCATAAGCAGCACTCTTCCATGGCTCCTGCATCAGCTCCTGCTTTTTGGTTTCTACCTTGTCTGAGTTCCTCACCTGACTTCCTTTCAAGTGGAACCATGAGCAAAAACAAACAAACCAACCTTTCCTTCCCCAAGTTGCTTTTGGTCACGGTGTTCATCACCACCCCAGCCTCTATGCCTCTTTCCTGGATATAATGGACTATAATCTGAAACTTTAAACTGAAATAAACCTCTTCTCCCTTAAGTTGCTTCTATCACAGGGTCAAGAACATTAACTAATGCGGAGGGTGAGGGCCCAATGGGAAGGGGACAGAAGTCTTTCCACTGGGGGTGGTGGTGTGACTGTGTGTAAGGTGTCACTCCTCAGGTACCATTCCCTTTTTTGTTTTAACAGAAGGTCTCTCATTGGCTTTGATCTAGCCAAGTAGATCTAGGGATCCCCAAGGATCCTCTTGTCTCTGCCTCTCCAGTTTTGGGATTGCAAGTGTGAGCCTTCACACTTATGTTTTTTTTTAAATTTTATTTTATTTTATGTGTACTTGTGTTTTGCCTGCATGTATATCTACATGAGGGTGTCGGATATCCTTGATGTGAGGATGTCAGATACCCTTGAACTGGAGTTACAGACAGTTGTGAGCCACCATGTGGATACTGGGAATTGAACCCAGATCCTCTGGAAGAAGAACTAGAGCTCTTAACCACTGAGCCATTTCTCCAGCCCCCACACTTGCCCCCACCCCTGTTTCCTGAGTTCTGGGACTGAATTCAGGTTTCAGTCTTACCTTTCTAGCATTTCACAGATCTAAGCTATCCCCCCACCTACCAGTTGTATCTTTACTAGTCCAAATTCCTTTTTATCCATCCAGATGGCAGCTATATCGGAGATGTTTTAGTAAGGTCAGGAATTGTGCCTGTAGATCAACCCATAGGTAGCAGAATTTGAGGCAGCCTTTTTGAATGCTTACATTTTATTAAAAAAATAGACTTAAAAAAATAGCAGGTTCATAGTTCGCAGCTGAACTGAAATAAAGGTATAGATTTTCCCATCATGCCCATACTCACATGTAGCCTGTCTCAACATTACCCTCCCAGCACCAGCCTGGCCCGTTTCGTACAATTGGGAAGCCACAGTGGTTCACTATGGTTGGTCTATGCTCTATGGCCTTTGAAAAGGGTCAGCCTGCAGGTGTCCACCGTAGTGCCTTTGTCTTAAATGTCTGATCTATTAAGTCATCTTCCCCTCTCTCAGGTTCAGACGCCATTCACCGTTACCATACTTTTTCTTTTTCAAAATGTCACATGATTGGGCTCACACAATACCTAACCTCTTTTAGACAGTTAATTTTGGGTGTTGCCTCGCCTGGGTGGAGAGATGTCTAGAGAACTGGGGGTGCCTGTGAGTATTTCCACAGTATAGGTCAATGGGTGGAAAAGACCTGCTTCAGCGTGAAAGGCTTGTGATAGACAACCATGGCTGTCAACCTGGCACGTCTATGAAGAGGCACCCTGTATTGAGGAAGTGCCTCCATCAGTTTGGCCTATAGCTATGTCTGCAGGGGCATTTTCTTGATTATTAGAGGGAAGGCCCTCACCATTACTAGACTAGGTGGGCCTGGACTGTGTAAGAAAGGTAACTGAGCCAGGTGGAGATGGCAGAGGCCTTTAACCCACTTTAATCCTAGCACTTGGGAGGCAGAGACAGGGGGATCTCTGAATTTGAGGCTAGCCTGGTCTACAAAGGGAGTTCTAGGGCAGTCAGGGCTACACAGAGAAACCCCGTCTTAAATAAAACAACAACAAAATCCCCAAAGAAACACCACCACCACCCAACCCAAACCAACAACAAAAAGATAAGCAAAACAAAAACAAACAACAACAGAAAGAAAGAAAGGAAAAAGAAAGAAAGAAAGAACAGAAGAGAAAAGAAAAGAAAAGCAGAAAGATAGGAAGCTGAGCGAACCAGCAGGGAAACAGGCCGGCAAGCAGCTTTTTCTCATGGTCACTTCTTCAGTTCCTCCCAAGGCTTCCCTGAAGATGGATTGTAACCTGTAAGCCAAATAAACCCTTTCTGTCCCCAAGGTGCTTCTGGTCAGTATTTTATCCTGGCAACTGACGAACCAGTCTGCCTCCCAGACAACTAGGCTCAATCCTGTTTGTGCATAAACCTCTGTTTCTTAAGGATTGGGCTATGCTATGCCCCACTTGTGACCCTAACTACAAACGGTTCTGTACTGCCTGTTCCAGGAAATGGCAACCATGTCTTTGTTGCAAAAAGTTATAACCATCTTGTGACTGCTACCTTTGCTTCAAAAGGCTGTTATGACTACCTGTTGTCATGACGACCTTGCTAGGCCCACCTTGCAATCATGTCCCTGTTTCAAGAGGTGGTTACAGCTGACTTGCATGTGTATTCTGCTTCTGTGACCCCACTTGTTTTCTCCATCAGATCCCCCTACCTCTGAGCTGTAAAAGCCACGTCTTCCTTATGTCTAAATCTGGCCACCCGTGTACAAGAATAGAAAAGCTCGCTTTAATTATTTGCTTGCTTTAATTGATTTGGCCGTGATGGCTTGCGTCAGCGGTCTTTCTTCTCACATCTTTGGGGTTAACAGGAACAGTGAAGCACACTGGGACAGGAACCATCAGACCAGTCCCAAGAAGAACACAAAGGAGAGGAAAAGGCTCCTGATACAGGTATAGGTCGTCCCCTTGCTTGCTCTGGACATCAGATTTGGATTCTTCTGCCTTTAGAATTTAGATTTGTAGCCATTGGGGGATTTTTAGGTCTCTTACCTCTTTCCCTCATTTCTTCTGCCTCCCTCCCCCAACCCTTGCCCTCAGGGTCTTACTCTCTCATCCAGGCTGTCCTTGAACTCATGGTTCCCCTACTGTCAAACAATTCCGTATTTCATGGCAAATACTACATGGCTGAGAGCGTGTTTTGGGCAGCCTGTTGCTTTGAGGGAAGCCACAGCTGAAAAGGAGGTCACTGCGGAAAGACTCGAAATCTTCAAATCGGCCCACCCCTGTCCTCGTGGACAGAGAGGAGGAAGTGGGGGAGAAGGGGTGACTCCTCTCTGTCACTCAGCTGCCAGCTGATCATAGGGCTTGGCACTGCATTTGTGTGGAGAGGACAATTTCTGGTAAAAATAGAAAAGGAAAAATTAAAAAACAAACCCAGTTAAAGCTCTTTAAGAACAACTGTGGGGAGTTTTAATCACAGGGTGGTGGTTTCTTTTCTGAAAGAAGAAACAGACATTTCCATTTTGTAGTAAGTGGGTTTAAAGGCTTGAGTCCTTCAGTCAGTGTGGAACGTGCCAGCCACTGGGCTCTCTACACCATGGAAATTGTGACCTGACAAGCTAACATTTAAACTTTAAAAAAAAAAACCAAACCATAACAGCAAGAGTTCCTGTGATTGTCCCCCACCCACCCTGCTCAGAAAGTTAGATCATTGCTGCATTTAGAAAGAAAAAAGTAAAAATATCAGGCATAATTTTTACTGTTGTCATAGAAATAGAAGTCTTATTATTGGCTAAATTTCTTAGTACGGTTAAGTTTTTTTTTTTTTTTTTAAAAGAATAACAATCGTCCTTTAGAGACAGAAAAAGCAACTTGCCAATTTATTTTAAAAATTGATGCCCTGAGGGACCTGGGGCCTAGATCAGCAGTCACGAGCATTGGCTGCTTTTACAGAGGACCCAAATTCTGTTCTCAGCACCACAAGACACTCCACAACTGCCAGGACCTCCAGTGGGCACTACATGCTTGGGGTGCATATGTACACACAGGCAGAACATGCATGCACATAAAATCAATATAGATATTATAAAAAAATTTTAAACAATTATACTTTGCCCACAAGAGTTTTAAAGGACATGCTGACTAAATTGTAAGGTTCTAAGTTTCTGCATGAATTGTATTTACTGCTTAAATCTTCTTTACAGTTCATTGACCGATTAGACATTTGATAAAGATTTACTGACTGAATTCTGAGATATCTGGAATAAAAAAAACAAACCTGCATTAATCACTTAAAAATATCACACACCAGCAGAGACTAATTAAGATGATAAAAACATTATTTTTTAAAAAGATGAATGTGGAAATTAGGTGCAAAGCCAGTGACTTTATGGACTTTACTCTTGCAGCTGACAGCATTATATTTTGGAATAAGTGGCCAATCATGCCATATAATGCTACTCAGGAAAATATGTTCCATATAACAATCAGACCAACAGACAGACAAACGGTTTCTAAATACAGTATGTATTCAAGGTTAGGAAGCCATGGGGGTGTCAGTTGTGACTAAAATGTATTGAATAAATGGACTTCTGGCTAGAGGTCTTGAAAGTCATGCTAATTATGAATTTATGTAGGGGAATGGGAACTCTTTTCCAAAGTGATTTTTTCACTTGGGCTGTCAGTGCTTCAAGCTGAGCCCCCTCTCTTCTGCAGCCACCCTTGCATGGATGGCAGGACCTTCTTAGCCAGGACCATCATCACGAGGATATGGAGCACGTGTCATATTGTGTATCTGTTCTTTACAAATGCACGATGCTGTGTCTTCTCTATAGGTCTTCATTGGCAAGTCAACATGCTTTGGTGGTAGCTATTTATCACTTCTGCCTCATGATGTTTCTGTACTTAGCACATGGAAGATAGCACAGAGTACAGGCTTTCCAAAAGACCCTGCAGAGAATTCAGCGAATATCTCCTTTGCCTGTGAGATTTATCTTCGGGGATATCTTTTTGCTCCTGTTGCATGATCTCAGTTGCACACCGCCTCACCCCCAGTTATCTCTTTATCAGTGGCTTCCTCTTAGGGTCTGGGTTCTGCTGCCTCTAGTCACATCATCTGTCTCCCTGTCATTTGTGTGATTTTACTTCAGCAACTCTGCTATTCACCCTCCTGACATCTCGGTCTCCTCATTGAAAACTGGAGGAAATATCAGTAAGGCAAGGAACACTGAAAGAGATGCAGTGTAAGTCTCAGCCATAGCAGTGTGCCGTGAACTCTCTGACTGCAGAGGACTGCCAAGGCTTTAAGTGTTTCTATTCCACTTCCTTCGTTTCTCAGATGAATTCTTAGACATCATTGCAATTATGTTTTCTGACCATCCAGCTAATCTATTTTATGTATGTGAATGTAGAACATATATAAAGGTGTGAGACTAGTTTCCATGTGTAGATTTTGGAACAGATTTCAATATAAACACAGCTTTGACTGTATTAATAAAAACAGTGTATTTAAGCTTCTGCATCAGTCACTTTAACAAAATGCCCGAGTTAGTTGACTTAAAGGAGGAAAGATTTACTTTGGCTCATGCTTTCAAGGATCCCATTCTATGGTTGGTTGGCTGCATTGCTTTCAGCCCAGCATAGGCCAGAAACATCATATGGAAGAACATGGTAGAGGAAAGCTACTTACTTTATGGAGGCCAGGAAACAGAGAGCACTAGAAAGAGTAAGAGAGAGTGGGGGCTGAACATGATGTCCCCTTCATAGACAAATGCCTCAGTGCCCTACTTCCTGCAGCCAGGCCCCACCTCCTAATGTCCCAGTTCAGCTCATTAATGGGCTGATTAATCCATCGACTGCTCCCTCATAATCCAATGATATGTCAGTAGTGTTGTCAACTGGGAACAAAGTCTTGGGAGTGCTGTCAACTGGGAACAAAGTCATGTCACTTTACACAGCATCAGAATATTTTACAAGATGTTATGGTTAGTGCTAATTGTCAACTTGACAAAATCTAGTATCAGTCCAGAGACAGGCCTCTGGGTGGGGGATTATCTTGATTGTGTTATTTAAGAAGGGAAGACACGCCCAATGTGGGTGGCACTATTCCTTGGCCAGGATCCTGATTGAAACGGAGAAAAGCGGAGCTGAGCAGCAGCATTTGATCATCCCTTTCTGCTTTATGATTGTAAATGCCCTGGGACGAAGGAGCTCCTGCTCCTTGACTTCTTGCTATGGTACACTGTACCCTTGAACTGTGAGCCAGAATGAACAGGAAACTAAGACACTGCGAACCAATGTGGGTATACTGAGAAGAGCATGTACATGGAGGTGTGACCCCCATCTGTGCGCCGGGATTGCCTTTAGCTAGATAAGTTCCCTCACTCTTATGCTCACGCCCATGATTTTTTCATCTTCTCTGGCTGTCAGTATTTCTCCCTTTGCCATGAATTACAATTTACATCTTCACCAATACAGTTTTTTTGTGAAACTCAATAATGTTTCCTTTTGTGGGCAAATAAGCTATGCTCAAGCTGATGAAGCCACATAATTCAGTAAACCTTAACTTAGTGAGGGCAGCTGGGTAAAAAAGTCTAGGCTAATTCTGCTCTCCTATTTTCTAGGTTCTTCCCAGGATATAGCATGACCAGTGATCTTTACTGTCAAACTAATAGGATTTAGAGTCATCTTGTAAACAATGTCTCTGGATGTGTGTGAGAGGGTATTTCCAGAGAAGTTTAGCTGAGCTGAGAAGACTTGTCATGATTCACCTTCTCATGGGCTGCAGTTCTGAACTGAATAAGGAAAGTGAGTTGAGCAGGAGCATTCATCTCTCTCTCTCTATTTCCTGTCTATGGAGTGTCATGTGATCAGCCACCTCACATTCCTGATGCTATGCCTTCCCTGCGTGCTGCATGGGACCCTACAGCCAAAATAAACCCTTCCTTCCCTAACTTGCTTTTATTAAGTATTTTCTCACAACAATGAGAAAGCAATGGATACACCAGCTGTGGAAATGCCCAGGCTCTTGACTATGCAGTACATGGTCCCCAGGACCTGGATCCTTGGGTCCTCAGCTCATTCTGATTCTGAGCCTGGCTTGGTCCACAGACTTCAGAATGTTCATTAGTCTGTCTTCAATTTCTTCTCTCCTATACTAACTGCCCTCCTGTCCTTTGTGCTATCTGTGACTATGACCTTTCTTACAATGCAGGGTAGAGTCTGTTCTCAGTGGATTAAATTCCATGATGGTAGGGTTGCATAATATCCCTTTGTTAATGCCACAGATGTGCAGAACCTTGTGGGGTAGGGAGTGTGACAGCCAGTCATCAGGGGACACTTACACCTATTTCACTGGGATCCAGGGACTAATGGTAGTGGTGAGGGACTATGAAGTAGCTGGCTCAGCACTAGAGTCTCTTTCAGAAAACTCTCTCATCCATGGTATGAGTGTTTGCCTGAATGCAAGCATGCATAATATGTGCATGTCTGGTGCCTGTAGTTGTAGATATCAGATATCCTGGAACTGGAATTACAGGTGGCCGTGAGCTACGGTGGGGGTGCTGTGACCCAAATCTAGAACCTCTGCAAGAGCTTAAGTTCTCTCTAGCTCCACGTGATATTATTATAAAAATAACTATATTTTCTATCTTGTAACTCATATTTTTATATCATTTATGTGCTTAGAAAAACCTCTAGTATAGCTTGCTTGCTGCCTACATATATCTCCTGTTTGATAATGTTTTTCCTACAGAACATTTATTAAGATGACAAGCTCTCCGAGTACGTGGGGCAGATGACTCTAAGATGCCTGCAGTAAAATGGGTTGAGCTGTGGGTGTTCTCATAGTAATCAGTAGGCATTTAATAAAGGCTTCTGACTATGAAATGAGCAAGCAGTAATCCATTCACTTCCTGTGGGAGCACAGCATGCAGAGCCCCTGTGGAGGTTTGTATGACTGAGTCTAAAAGACTTGCCTCATTCTGAGGGCGCACATTCTACACTTCTCAGCAAGTGCATATTTTATTTTCATGGATAGAAAACAAAGTGTATTTTATTTACCATTTTTACTTTGTTTCATTGGTTTAAAATGAATATTTTAAAATAACAATATTTAAATATTGTCCTGAATATCAAGTACAAGAGAATGAAGATTATGAAAACCAGTTTAGTGTGTGTGTGTGTGTGTGTGTGTGTGTGTGTGAGGGGAGGGGAGGGACAGGACTGTGGGTTCCTGAAACATCTGGGAGGTTTGGCATGAGGTTGGCTGCATCATCTTTTCCTGCCTCAGCATTAAGCAATAGCTTCTAGAATCCACTGGAACCAGGAGAGGCTTAAAATGCAAATATCATTGAGAGTCTGGTAGAATCACATATTCAGATAAAGTTTTGGTATTGGAGTTTTCAGTTCTGTAGGAGAACCATCAAATCCCCTTAGCTCCCCCCCTGCTTCTTTTTTTTTTTTTTTTTTTGTAGAAAATTATCCATTTTAATGAAAAGTTCTGAAGTTTTATGCTGAAAGTTGTATTTGCCCTTTCAGGAATGGTACTTTAGTCTGATACAATTTAAAGCATGAGATTGATAACTTAAAGAATGTTTATTCTAGATATACGAACTTGACATGAATTATGAGGTGCTGTGCACCCTTTATCCTGAAATGACAAGACTTTAATTTCTGATTCCATAGTTAACATTTCCCCCTGTGTGTACTGACAGCTCTCTTCCCAGTACTGAGGAGGAAGCCCACGAAGAGCTCCTGGATCCCTTTGCTTCTCCCTGCCCTGTGGTCTGTCAGCATCCTTCTTGCTCCTCAATGGGAGAAGGTGAGATCCTTCAGTCACGGGTTAGATACCAACAAGCATGCCCAGCCACTGCTTTTAGGGATCAGATAGCCTAGGCAGTTTGTAGGAGGGCCAGAGTCCCCGGTGGGCTTCAGGTTGTGAGGCTGGCTGGTTCCACACTGGCTGAGGGCCTGGGTGCTGCTCTTCCTCTCTCAGGAAGTCACTGACTTGTACTGAAAGCTGATGGAAACAGATCCTGCACTGGCTTCATGTTTGCACACACCCAGGGCCCAGGAAGGAAGGGCTTCCTTACCTCCCTATGCAGTCAGGGCTGTGCGTTTTCTTTGCAGACTGTCACCAGACTGATCAGTTTGAACTCACTGGATGTTATAGTCATGGCAGAAAGGGTGACCAATGTCACAAGTTGTCATTTAGAATCTGGAATTGTGTGGACCTTATCCATCAACCTTTGCTTGTTGCCTTTCTGTAGAAATGAATTAGATTATTATTGTCATTATTTTAGGAGACAGGATCTAGCTATTTAGCTCAGATTAGTTCAAACTCATCCTCCTCCTGCCTCAACTTACCAAATACTTGGGTTACAGATATGCCATCATTTTTGGCTTAGAAAACCATTGTTCAGTTGAAAGTTAATTGAATGCATTGTTTGCTTTGTGGGCAGGTTTGGCTTGGACACCACGATGGACAGAAGATATAGCAGTGTCCTCAGAGTCCTTTCTAAAAAGGCAATCAAAAGTCCCATCAAAAACCCAGCTTAGCTGGAATGACAATGGAAATGCAAAGGTGGCAACATTTCAGAATGGTTAGGCTATCCCCTTCTAATGGAAGCTTATGCAAAGGGAATTCTTTAAATTATATGAATGAGTTTGAAATGTCGTACGGTAGATGAGCTTAAAGGAGAAGTGTTCACATGGACGCTGATTGCTAGCTAGCCTGTGTTGAATGTTCCTTTCACTAGACTGCCCAGCCAGAGGACAGACCACATTTCCCTCACATTTTCCTGGAAAGGGACCCACACAGTAGGTGGACTCTTCCACAGAAGAGGCTGTTGGGGCAAGTTTGCAATGATAGACTCAAGTGTCATGTCTCAGACTCCTGATCACTCCCTGTCTGCTAGAGGACATTTTCAGGGCCCCTTGCTTCCCATGTGTCCCCCCCACCATTCTCATTGTCTATTCTTCTGTTCATTTTTTCAAAGAATATTTATTTTATGTGTATGGGTGTTTTGTCTGCATGTCTGTCTATATACCACACGTGTGCCTGTTGACCATGAAAACCAGAAGAGAGCATCAGATCCCCTGAAGGTGGAGTAACAGGTGGCTGCGAGCCGCCCTGTGGATGTTGGGAATTGACTGGGTTCTCTGGGAGAGCAGTCAGTGCTCCTAACCACTGAACAGCCTCTCCAGCCCTTCCTACAAGTTTTTAACCATTCTTTTGCTTGCTGTCAGTTCTGCTCTTCTACGTGCCTTCTCCATGAACTGACTATGGTTCACTGGGTAAGGATGTTACACTCAGAGCCAAGAGCATGGGTAATCATCTGCCACTTTTATAGTCTAGTGTAGGTGTGGATTTGAAAATCCCGTGGTCTGATTAGGAGTTGAAGGAAGTGAGTGTGTGTGTGTGTGTTTGTTTGTTTTTGTGAAAGGGGGGGAAAGGAAATAATGGACTAAGACATTTTGTTACTTAAAGCATTTGTACAAAACTACGAATCTACACACATAGAGACATGTAGACACACAGACACACACATAGACACTGACTACAACACACACAGGCATATATAGAGGCACACAGAGACATAGACACACAGAAACACACTAAGCACACATGCAAACATACATGTATTCAGATACACATTACACATGCATGAGTTTTTGAGCAAAAGAGAGGGGTTGGTCCTATTGTACATTCTGTATGCAAAGGGCTGCAATATAGACTGTTTGTATCCATCAGCTTACACCAGTCTAGAATGGCAGATAGCTCCTGAGGTCGCAGGCTGTCCAGGTGGATAGCTGTTCTGACTAGGAACAACACAGCCCTACAATTTGGGTCATCTGTGAGACTTGTTCACAATTAGACCCTGAAGCTAAGATGGGGGTGGGCTTATTCATTACAACTGTGATTGGGGTGAAGGCCTATTGCCAGTATGCGGAGTTATGATCTCATTAGGAAACAATGTTCTGTCTGGCTCATAGTCAGTTCCAAGGATGGACTGTGCCATTCAGACCACACCCCTCTATCACTCAGCCTGCTCTCCCCATGCTTCCTGCGATTGCTCTGCCAGGGATGTGTATAGTTTTTTCGTACGTGAGTTCGCTGACAATCATTAGTTGTAAAGACCCTTAAGCTCAGGATCCAGAATGAAGCAGATTGGCAGGGCAAGTGTACTTCTTAATGCTTGACCCTGGCCAGTGCCTCATTAATAACTTTGCCCAATCTGGAGCTCTGAGCTAACTGATTGTCCTTCTGGCCATCTGAATAATTTACTCCATGAGGTTATACAATGAACAAGAATATTCTTAATCCAACCGTCAGCAGCATATAATGTCACGTGTTCATTAGAAATGTTACAGGTGGAAAGGAAAATCAAGAGCACTGACTGCATTTACACATTGTGAATGCTTATGTGTGTTTGTGTATGTGCACCCATGTGTCTGATGCATGTGTCTATGTGTGCATGCATGTGTGTATGTGTCTGTGTAAATGTGTATATGTGTTTCTGTGTGCATGTGTGTGTACATGTGTGTTTGGATACATTTGTATATGTATATGTGTATGTCTCTCTGTGTGTATGTATAATGTATGTACATATGCATCACTGTGTACATGTGTGTATGTGAGTTTGTGTATATATGTGCACATTTATATATGCACATGTGTGCTTGTATATCTGTGTATGTGTGCATGCATGTGTGGTTTTTCTCTCTGTGTGTATATATGTAAACATATATATGTGTATGTTGTATACATGTATGTGTATATGAAAGTATACATGTGTGTATGCAAGCTAAGAACTGAAGAATGTAGACATAAAGGTGTGGATCCTCTTGCTCTATTGGGCTGATTTCTCAGTGGTTACAGGAAGATAGCATGCACATAGCTTAAGAGGATAATTTATACTAAAAAGTAAAGTCAGATATGTGAACAGAGAGGGAAATTGCTTCATTAATTACCTGGGTATCTTCTTAAGGCTCTAATTTTTGGGCTTTCTGGAAGGCACAGCAAGATTGTGTTGCTTCAGTGGCCTACAGATGAGCTTTTAGCGCTTTGCTCACTCTGCTCAAACGTGATGACATTAGTGGCTGCCTGGGCTGTAGAGCTCCTGGGTGAACAGGGCTCAGCTGCATCACCCATGCTTTCCATATCACTGTGAACCCACTTCTATCTTAAACAGTAAAGCTTGATTCTGCTTTCTGAGGCAAACTCTAGACTCTAGGGTTCCTGAAAGGGGCCAGAAAGGCAAAACCAATGGAAGCCCTTTACCAATGTCAGTTGGGCCTCAGAACTTTAAGGATTTGAGAGTTACATGAATCCCCGAAGGAATACAGCAGTTACTGCTGGACTCTTAGGATTTTTTTTTTTTGGGGGGGGGGGGGGATAGGATAACCTCCAGCTTGCTGTGTGTTCAGGAATGATCTTGAACTCTTGATCCTCCTGTTTCCACTTCCAAAGTGCTTCGATAACAAGGCCGATGTCATGCCTGGATTTGCTTTCTTCTAAGTGTCTGGAAACTATCTACCTGTCTATGTGGCTTTCATAAAAACGAAAGTTTCAAATGTGACCCCGTATCTGCAGGCTACTAGTCCCAGTGTTTCAGCATAAATTATCAACAGCAGACAGCGAGCCCCCTGGGCATCCTCCCATTGCCAGCCACCTCCCCACAGCCACCTCCCCACAGCCGCTTCCCCACAGCCACCTCCCCACAGCCACTTCCCCACAGCCACCTCCCCACAGCCACCTCCCCACAGCCCAGGCCTACTTTTGCCCTGGGTCCCAGCTTCTTTTCTGAAGAGGAGACACAGAGGAAAGAAAGGATTGCACTTGTTTTATGAGGAGAAGCTTCTTTATTCCACCCTATATCACGTTGTGGGGAAGAAACCAGTGTGACGCTATCACAGGCTACAGGTTACAATATGGTGACTCAGCTGCATTCTTCAAGGCACATAGGATTTAGCATGTAAGCATTAAAGTATATAGGCAAATCTTCACAAGTAGGAGTGGAAACAGGCTCAATAGCATAGTGGGTGAACCACTGAAACCAGATGACTATAAATGGCAAGAGATTTTTAGCTGGGATAAAATTCCCTATCTGCACACACTATTTAATAAGGCTTCATACATATTCATCATGTTATCAAACACAAAACCTCTGAGATGGATGCACATGTTTATAGAGATGCTAGAGAAACTGCTTACATAGTTCCACTACCATCAGTATCCCTGGTACTGGAATGGGGACCAGGCTCTGACATTTCTCAGTGTATCCTGAACTTGGCCATCTTTGGCTAATCTAAGGGCTCCTCACTTCCTTTGTCTTGATCTGAGTCATTGTGTTGCCTGTAGCCCAGGACAGCACCAGTTTCCTCTCTCCTCCATGGCAGTCTTGTGTAGGGCGAAATGAAGAAGTTTCTTTTCATAAGACAATTGTTTTCTCAGCCCACTCCCCCTCAGACAAGAGGGATTCAGGGGTAAAGTAGAGCTGGTCTGGCCTGTGGTAGCTCAGTTGATAGAAGGGTTGCCTAGCATGCACAAAGTTCTAGGTCCTTTAGACCCAGAAACCGAGTGTGGTGACACAGGTCTGTGATTCTAGCAGTTGGAAGAAGGATGGATCCAGAACGTCAAGGCCAGCCTAGAATACAAAAGACTCTAGCTCAAAAAAAGTAAACATTAAAATTAAAAATTAGGACTGGGCTGTAGGCCAGGTGTTCTTTCTGTTCCATCACACTAAGATCATTGCTGTCAAGAGCAACGAAACCAATTCTGTTTAAAAATCAACCCATTACAGACACTTCTGGCTTTCCTTAGCTGGCTAGAAGTGATAGAAGACTTGTCTCATTGGAATGAACAAAAGACAAATGTCCCTTCTCCCCATTGTGCCGAGGGTGGACTCGAAGGACTGAGTTACAAGGTGGCTGTGGAGGAGCCTTAGTGACAAGACAGCAGATGAGCAGAGTAGGGGACATTGCTTACAGAACTATAACACCAGCTTCTTTGTTGAGCAAAATATCAATAAATTGGCCATATAGGTATCCAGTGTCCTCAGCAGTGGTGTCTATGGTGACTTGGGGAGGACTGAAGAAGATAGGTTAGCCATGTTTTCCTTAGTTTTCATTGCAAATGGCAGCCAATGGACACAGAAGTCATCTACCCTTCTGTGGGCATGAGAGAGGATGATGGAAACTTTAGCATTTGGCACTTGGATCTGCTTGCATTTAGAGAAGACCACAGATTTCTGTTAGATGTGTTTGCCCACCCAGTGGAGTCTCAGAGGTCTTGGTGACTTTGAATTCCTCTTACAAAGAAGAGACAATAAGTAGCAATTTACTCTCCTGGAGCCTGAGGACAGGACCCAGTAGCCAGCTTTTCAAAGCTTGTCAAAATGACTGAGGTAAATTAACAAAGAGAAAGAAAGATGTGTGTCTTAGTTAGGGTTTTATTCCTGTGAACAGACACCATGACCAAGGCAACTCTTTTTTTTTGTTTTGAATAAACAATCTATTTTTTTATTGGATATTTTAAAATTTACATTTCAAATGTTATCCCCTTTCCTGGTTTCTCCCCCTCCTGGAAACCCCTATCCCATCTCCCCTACCCCTGCTTCTATGAGGGTGTTTCTCTACCCATCTGCTCACCCACTCTCACCTCCCCGCCTTCAGAATTTCCCTACACCGGGGCATCAAGCTTTCACAGGACCAAAGACCTCTCCTTTCATTGATGCCTGACAAGGCCATCCTCTGCTACATATGCAGCTGCAGCCATGGGTCCCTCCATGTGTACTCCTTGGTTGGTTGGTGGCTTAGTCTCTGGGAGCTCTGGGGGGTCTGGTTGGTTGATATTGTTGTTCTTCCTATGAGGTTACAAACACCTTCAGCTCTTTCAGTCCTTTCTCTAACTCCTCCATTGGGGACCCTGTGCTCAGTCCAATGGTTGGCTTCAAGCATCCACCTCTGCATTTGTAGGGCTCTGGCAGATCCTCTCAGGAGACAGCTATATCAGGCTCCTTTCAGCAAGAACTTCTTGGCATCCACAATAGTGTCTGGGTTTGGTGACTGTATACAGGATGGATCCCCAGATGGGGCAGTCTCTAGATGGCCTTTCCTTCAGTCTCTGCTCTACACTTTGTCTCTGTATTTGCTCCCATGAGTATTTGTTCCCCTTTCTAAGAAGGACTGAAACACCCACACTTTGGTCTTCCTTCTTCTTGAGCTTCATGTGGTCTGTAAATTGTATCTTGGGTATTCTGAGCTTTTGGGCTAATATCCGCCTATCAGTGAGTGTGTACCATGTGTGTTCTTTTGTGATTGGGTTACCTCCCTCAAAGCAACTCTTATTAGGACAACATTTCATTGGGGCTGGCTTCAGGTTCAGTGATTCAGTCTATTATCATCAATCAAGGAAGGAACACGGCAGCATCCAGGCAGATATGGTACAGGAGGAGCAGAGAGTTCTACTTATTTGTCCCGCGCTACGGTCTCGCCAGCAAGAACGACGCGGCACACATAGGATCCTTCTGCAGTAAAGCTTTAATGCATCTTGAGAGGGAGAGCATAAGCTTGCCACGAGTGGAGACCCTGAACAATAGAACACCCGTCCCTTATATAGGTCACAGCGCTTGCCTGGGACATGGAGCTTCCCCATTGGCTCCCGCACATCAGGCCAGATGACGCCACGAGAGAGGCTGAGACTCTGAGGTGGAAAATTACCAGGTGCATGCGCACTAGCCTGTTTACAACTTGTCCTCGGCCGAATGTAGGCGCCATCTTGTAATGGCGAATGTGGGTGCTCAGGCGGCTCCCAACACTTATTCATCTGAAGGCTGCTAGCAGAATACTGACTTCCAGGCAGCTAGGATGAGGGTCTTAAAGCCCACACCTACAGTGACACACCTACTCCAACAGGGCCACACCTTCTAATCATGCCACTCCTTGGGCCGAGCATATACAAACCATCACAATGTGTTTAGTGGGTGGTTTTGGCCATAGTTGCTTGACCCTGACTCTTGCCTATTTTGAGAGGCAACAGTGGTGGCAATATGGAGAGAGGGGATGCTTACCTCAAGGTGGCCAATAAAGGAGAGAGGCATGGAGGAGAGGAAGGAAGCTGGGTCTGGGCTCTTCAAATCCTACTCAATGACATACCCACAATGACCTAGCTTCCTTCCACTGGGTCCCATCTCCTACAGGTTCCCCAGCCCAAGACGTTAACATGTGGGCCATTGGTGAGCATTTATGATACAAACCATAATAGTATCCCCAAAAGGGCTTTTGAGTTCAAGGAAGTGGAACATCAAATATAAACTGTTCAAACCTTCCCTATTGCCTTCTCTGTGCCCTTTTTACCACGAAGGAATCAAGGATCCAGGCATAGCATCTAACACACCAAGGCTAAATAGCATGAGTTCACAGCTATAGTCTGATTGTCCTAGATAAATCACCCATGGCACTTGTAAAGATAGGAATCTATTACACATGGAGCAGAGAGAGCCCACTGTTCTGACAGTTATGAGGAAAACATACCCCTTGATCTCAGAGCCAGAGAATGACAAAGTGGCAGGATTTTTGAGGGCTGGAAGCAGATTGACCAGGCTAGCCATCATTGGCTTCCAGAATATGATATGATAGCAAGCTGGAGTTACCATAGTTACAAACTGAAAACATGTGGAACTGACGACAACATCTTGAATAGCTTGGTATGCACACAATTCTAACCCAGGGGACACAGAGATTCCCCGAACACCTGGACATTTGGTGAGCAGTATCTTTCATCTGGTTGTGAGTCAGGAAGTCAGATGGAAAAGAAAAATGGTTAAGAAAATTGAGTATACCAGGCGGTTTCCTTCATTTTCCATCTTATTTCACAACACAGCTTTTCAATGAGGAGCCAAGTGGAAGGTAGGAGGGTGCACAACGGGTAAAACTGAGCCTTCCATGAAGATCTCTGACAGTGCAAAGGCTGGCATTAACCACGCTCAAATTTACCAATAAAACGTGTAACATTAAGTAACAATGGACTTGATGCCAACGTGCAGTAGCCACAACCATCATTATCTTCAGGTGAGAGTCAGAAGTCCCTTCACAGAGTCCTTAAAAACAAGGACTAGCTCTTCACGTCCCCCACCCCCACCTGCTGAGCTGTGCCCCGCTGAACATCGGATACCCATCTCAACACTTCCAGGGATCAAATGATTGCCCCTCTGAAGGATTAAGGGCCATCCTATCCCCTTGGCTTGGATATTGGAATTTTCATCAAAATGACCTTGGGTGTGTTGAGAAGGATCAGGTTTTAAACATCTCACCTTGAGAACCAACCAGAGGCCCCCTGGGGGAGGGCTTCCTTCTAGATCTCCAGCAGAGCCATAAGCTTCTCCAAGTTTATCTCATGTGGGATTAACCCCTGGGTAGCACAACACAAGGACTTGAGAGGCCTTCAGTGACAGAATGGGCGGAATAAAAATAAAACAAGCTCTTCTCAGTCAGATTGCTGTGTCTTCCAAGGCTCTGTATCTGCCGGACTTGGAACTTCTCATCCATTGTCCTGCAGGAAGGAGCAGAGGCTGTCCCATCTGCCCTGGGTGATTTCTGTTTTCCTTTTTGAAATGGGGTCTCCAATAGACTAGGCTGGCCTGGACAATGTAGTGGAAGATGACTTTGGATCCCTAATCTTCTTGCCTTTAGCTCCCAAGTATGTGATGGATTATTTTAAGTAGGCCCATCCATACACGAGACAGGAGAATAGGTTTCTGAGATTGGATACATTTCTGGGGTAGACTTAGCAGGAGGAAAGGAGGGCAGAATCACAGGATGGTTCTCTTTTGAGACAAAGTTTCACTATTTAGCTCTGGCTGTTCTGGAACTCACAGAACTCTACCTGCTCTGCTCCCAAGTGCTCCACCATCTGGCTGCCCAAGAGTATTTTTAAATAACATCAACAATTGCCTCATAGGAACTAGAGATGTCTGAAACCTGTGATGGAATTTGACAGGAATTACCTGCTGGGCAAAACTGGAAAGAAGTTCCCACCCCAAAGGGTATGTTTTTTATGCTTTGAAAATCCCCAGCAGCCATGTTCAGTTCTTTGTTTTGAGACAGCATGATTCTATGTAGCTCAGGCCGACCTGGAACTTATGCTGAGCCTCCTGCTTAAGCCTCCCTAGTCCTTCCGTTACTGGCATGTGCCACCATGCCTGGCCTTGTTGAGTTCTTAAGTCAGATCACAGGGAGAGCTCTCTTTCCCATTGGTGATTTGAGTATGAGGAACTGATAGCTGGTTGTGATCAGGGTTCCCTTGATGGAACTGGGCCAGTGAGATTCACAAGTGACCACAAACTCAGCCATAGGTTCCCTTCCAGCCACTGCCACCATTCATTCTGATAGCTACCTGCTGGAGAATTAGCTTCACACTAGACAAGGATTTAGATTGTTGATGGATTGGTATTTTCTTATGTGGAGAGGAGATTTGGTGGCCCAAAGTTCAGTCATGTGTAGCATCCAGCTAGGGAGAGGCGGGGCAGGTGGAAGGGGTAAACTGTCATGGCTTCCAGCATTTCTAAGTCAGCTACATGAAGCATCCTGGTCTTGTCGTATGAACGACTTGCCTTTTACTTTAGCTTTGTTGGTTTATGTTACCCGTGTCAGATATGTTAATAATTTATGCCAATAACATTAACTTTTTTTTAAAATAAAAATTACCAAGAAAGAATAAGGTGAGTGAAAGGGGCTTAAGGACAATAAATGCTGACCTTGTTAGGGGAAATGGCTCCATCACCCACATAAAAACCCAGATCCCTGTGGCTCATTGGTCAGCAAGTCTAATTGGTGAGTGTGGGTAGCACCTGAACCATCACAGCTGAGGAGCTGAGGATGTTCAGGCTTCACATGTGTATGTGCGCGTGCACACACACACACACACACTTTAAAAAATAAGATGAAGAGTGATGAAAGAAGACATTACAACTTGACCTCTGACCTCTACACCATGCACATATGCTCACACCTACAAGAACAGGTACATGCAACACACACAGAGACAGAAAGAGAGAGACACAGACACATACATACACACAGAGAGAGACAGACAGAGAGACAGAGACACAGAGAAAGACACAGACACACACATTACAGACACACACATTACAGACACACACAGACACACACATAGAAGAAGAGAGAGAGGTAGAGAGAGAGCAACACAGACACACAAACTCTCTCTCTGTGTGTGTGTGTGTGTGTGTGTGTGTGTGTGTGAGAGAGAGAGAGAGAGAGAGAGAGAGAGAGAGATATTGATTATTTTTCTTACCGATAACAGGCATCTCACTCTGTGTTGGGATCAGAAACTTTGCCAGCAGCTGTAGAATTTAGAAGGGTTATGCCCAGGTCTCTGCTTACAGATACCCAGCTGTGTGTGGCCCAGCAGGGCATACAGAGTGCTTGCTTTTCTGAGTGTCTACAGCTCTTCTTCCTTTTCAGTAAGTTTAGAAGAGGAAAGAAATATTTGACCATCTCTATATTGTACCTGACACCCAAAGCACACAGGAAATGACAGCTGAATGAAATCATTGTGCTGTTTTTATCCCTCTGAGGAAAGATGAAAATTTTCTACTGAAAGAAAGCCATCAGGAATTCAGAAAATCCAAGACTGCATGTGTACACTATTATAACATATATGTGAAATATTATAATGTATATATTCACTCCTGTAATCCATGCATGCACTATTGTAACCCATGCGCATTGAGACTGACATGCAGTAGTTACTGATTCTCTAACGAGTTTCCCTGCTGTACACACTTTGAGTATGTCTTCAAGGTTTACTGCTGAGTGTTAGGGATACACTGTGAGAATCCTCAGAAAGAATTGCTGGCTCCTGGACTCTGTTTCATGTGCTTGAATTTATTTGATACCCATCTGTAGTTTCAATCTGTGGCCATGACAATGACCATGTGCTTTTTTTCTTGAGTCTACCTAATGAATCATTCAGTATAGAGATGGCAGGAGCACTCAACTACAACTTATTGTTGTCACAAGAAACAGAAAAGTGATGTCGCTAAGCAATACAATGTTGCTATCTGGTAAACTTTTTAATATCATCGAAAACAATTGAAATAGACCTAAATAAACACCACATTTATGGACTAAAAGATTCAGTACTTGATGTTCCGAATTCTACTGAATTCATTTATAAGGTCAATGTTACAGTGAAGGTCTGGCCTGGTTTAGGAGGTTAAGGTTGGTAATATCTTTTATAAGATTCACATAAAAATATAAGAGGCAAGGAGTGGAAAGGGCAGCCTCGATGCAGAATAAACATGAACTGTTTATATTTCTGACA
Organism: Rhynchomys soricoides; assembly: GCA_019843965.1. Lineage (NCBI taxonomy): Eukaryota > Metazoa > Chordata > Mammalia > Rodentia > Muridae > Rhynchomys > Rhynchomys soricoides. The sequence continues at coordinate 1,061,009 of JADRCH010000235.1, forward strand.
TCAAGATTTATGAAGATACGGTAAGTAACTAAGAGAATACAATATCAATATGAAAGCAAGAAAGTTTCCCACTGGAACTGGGAAGAGAATTACAGCAGAGTGGAAATTGTTCCTACTTCAGGAGGCAAACGGGTTAAAAATAAAAATCTGTCCTGTGAGGTAACAGGCATGGGGTCAAGGAGACAAAGTAAGTCCTCTTTGTTAAAAGACACAGTCACAGATTAAGAAAGTGCTTTGAGCTAATTGTCTAGCGGAGGACTTGTAACCACCAGTGTATTAGGAAATCCTACAGATAGCAAGAAAGAAACAACTCAAGAGAGTGGATAGAGAAGTCACCGAAGAAGAAGACATTTGCCTGGAACTCAGGTTCTGGGGATCTCAGGTCCTCAGGCTGGCAGGGTGTCTGCTTTGCTAGCTAGCTGTCTATATCTGAGACATCTGATGCCTGGATGCAACTGGTGTTCATGAGTGTGTGTGGTCTCTCTACGTGGACTCCAACATCCGGACATGTGCTTTTCACTTCATGAAAAATTTCCCAGTTTAAAAAATAAAGGAGAAAACGAATCATTCTGAAAAGACAAAACTATTTGTTCATGATAAAATGTCAGTATAATATTTATGAAGCCCCAAATCAACTTTATTCCTTCACATCATGCTGTTAAACCAAGACCACAGTATATTTGGCTCTTAAGATATTATGTGTTTTAAATTTTATTTTATTATTTGTTTATGTTTATGCATGTGGTGGTACCTGTGGAGGCAGGAGAAGCACTCAGACCCCTGGCACTGGAGTTACAGGTGGTGGAGAGCTGGCCCACATGGGTGCTGGGAACTGAAGCTGGGTCCTCTGCAGGAGCAGTGAGCACTCTTAACTGAGCATGGAGCACCTCTCCACTCATGAAATGCACTTTACCTTGGGAAGATTCTCATTTGTGGTGGAATTGGACCTTAAATTGCAAGCATCTTCTACAAAAAGTAGAAAATGGTATTCAGAAAACACCATCTGTCATTTGCATACATAAAATACCTTTTTTTTTTTTTTTGGTCAGTGTAAAGTTTATAAAACCATTGTATGTGCTCATCTCTGCTGCCGACTCCCTTCAAGCAAGTCCACCTGTTCCCTTGTTATTTTTCTTTCCTCATTTCCTGACTTCCCCAAGTCTGTTTACTTGAGCAACAGTTCTCACTTTTTCTCACAGTCAGAGTGTCCTCTAGACTGGATGATTCACCAGTTGGAAACTATCTCAGGCTCCCAAGATAATTGTGGAATGTCAGTTCACTGCACAGAGTGCAAGTTCAGCACGGGAGCGTCTGAGACATGAACTTCAGAAGAAGGCAAGTTCAATTGCAGGAAGGATTTTCCAACTCCCAAGCTGGTACACGTGAGGAAGGGGTCTCCCTGGCCTCCAAACTGGTATACATGAACGAAAGGTTAGGTTAGGTCCTAACCTTACTGCCTTACTTTTCAAGCTTCTAAGATGTTACAGTCTGCCTCTAAGTTCACAAAAAAAGAAAAAAATTAACCTGCATTATCTTCTCACAGATCAACACAGAAACACCACCTGTCTAAAAAGTACATTGTGGTGACGATAAATTAAAACGCAAATATTTCTGGAACCATGAAGGCGATTTTAGAAGATTATAAGTTATGGTCAGCATCAGGGGATTCTTGACTTTCAGTTTTGGAGGAAATTGCGTAGTGACACCAGTTGAGAGCAGTCTGTTTTGGTCACTGCAGTATTTAGAATCCCCTGACAAGGAAATTAATAGCTTCAGGGCCAACGTAGGAATCTCTAAAGAGAAACACTTTCATGTTGCCATGTGTGTGTTAGAAAATTGCTACGGTAAGTAGTACCTAAGTAGAGCAATTTGAATGATCTCAAGTACATAGCAATCATTTAAAATACAAATTTCATTTAATATCTCATGACTAGACCACTTGTATACAAAGAAATGATAATTCCGGAATTTTGAAGAAAGAGGAGATTTTTTTTTTTAATGTGTTAATGAGTCTAACTCCCAAGTTTCAGAGAGTTAAGAGTTACTTGCTCAACATGACAGAGCTTAAAAGTTACAAGACAATGTAAAAATTATTATACTTCTATGTTTTTAAATGTATAGGTCTGAAAAGTATTGTTACTTCATCAACCCAAATAAAACAATTACATAAATCATCTATAATCTATGACCCTGGGTTTAGGTTTGTAAATCTGAATGGAAACAAACAAACAAACAAACCAACCCGGAAGTGTGTTGGGCTGACTATTTCCATGCTTCTGTGGTGCTGGCAGGAAAGGAAGACAGGGCAAGTCACACTCCTTTCTGAAAGGGTGGTGGCCTTGGCACCAGGAAAAGAATATAGGAATCTCCTCACCGTTAAACTTCTAATGCTCCTGAAGGGATTCCATGAAGTATGTGTGCACGGTTGGTATTTATCCAGCTTTGGCCTTAACAGTAGACAATAAACATTGGGAGTGACCCTAAGGAGAATCATATGGACGGCCATGACCATACAAGATCTTGAAATTATTAAGTTGGGCAATTGTCTCCAAGCATGAGGAGTACAGCTTCTCAGGAAAAAAAGGAAGACTGAACGTTTTCATTCTCACAGGAGACAACATGGAAAAAAGACTTGAAATGCACCTTGAGGAACTTAATATAGAAATCAAGACATCATGACATTGGATTGAATGTTCACCAGGTTCCAGAGTTGGCACAGATCTCTTCCCAGAGGTCTTCAGGATGTATCGTTAACAGCATTCAAGGGGGCCCTTGAGGCATAAACACTGCTGATTGTGGTGAGCACTGTTTGGAAGAGAACAGTTGGCCAATAGCTACGGTAGCCGAGGGGCGGGCTGTGCACCTCCCCACAGCTGCAGAGCAAGCCTCTTGCCAGCTGAATTGAGCTGATTGGACACAACGCAGTTGTTTGTAAGCCCCAGAGAGCCTTCCCACATCCCAGCCCTGGGGCTGCTCACGGTATTTCCTCTGGCCTTCAAGTTTAGACTCAAGAAAACTGGAAAAATCCATCTGGCGTGGGCTGGGTTTAGAAATCTGGAATGTATGATCACTTCAAGAAGAGCAAAAGGCCAAGTTGGTCTCTCAGAATACTTTGTCCTGGGAAGTTCTGAGGCCTAAGACCCATTTTCCTCTCAACTTGAATTGAGTTGAGGGGTGAAAAAAGTAATTGATTAGGTGAGCTATCCGATGTGGGATGCTTAGCTCCTTAGCCAGACAGTGGCATGTATGAACCTAGTAGGTTTGTTTTAATTTTTCTTTTTTTTTTCTTTTGGCATGGGGAGAGGGGGTTCTATAAATTAACTATGCCATCTCAATACAAGCCTATCTCAATCTCGTTAAAAATCTATCCTGTATAATAAACATTTTATGAGTTTTATTTTAAAACATTGGTTTTATTAAATGTCTTTACAAGGACACCTTCATCATATTTTAATGCTTTTTGTGACATTACAAATATGCCTTTGAATGCTCAAGTGAAATGGATGGAACTATTATTAAGAACACACCCTTATTGAAACAGAAAGTAAAATAAATGTTTTTAGTTAGAGTAAGCTTTGTTTCATGATGGTCCCCAAGTTTGAAACTGTGGTAAGCTTAATAGAAATTGCTATTGAACCAGTCACAAGCAAGGTAAACAACTATTTTCATGTTGTAGATGGCCCTGGGGCTTTTTGTATTCTAATTTTGCCCTCCTGTGAGGGGCTTCAGACAAGGAATGAGTTACACCTGTGACATCTTGTGACCCAATCCCCTAATGAATAGAAGAGCCAATCACTGGGTGCGTGGGGAGACTTCAAGGTCAGAGAGAGGAAGAGAGGAAGCAGGAGAGAGCGAGGGTCTTTTTGGAATGGGACAGCATGTAGGTAAGATGTAGCTACTAGAGTCTCCTGGTATAATGGATCTGCAAGGATTCGCCACCAGAGGAATCAAACTTTGATAAGGTTTACAAGATTAGGTTTTAGTTGTTTCTTGAGAAAAATAACAGACCAAACTGCAAGAAAAGTTGAAAAAGGGCATCACCAGGGGCCGGCCATTTGGGAAAAATCACAGACCAAACTGCAAGAAATGTTGAAAAATGGCTTCAACATAAACTGGCCAATAGGGCAAAAATCACTGATCAAACTCCAAGAAATGCCCAGAGATTGAGTTACCATTGCTTCTGAGCTAAGTTTGTGTTTTGTTTTTCTTCATGCAGTGGCTCGTCTGGTTTGCAGAGAGAAAGGTACAGAGGCAAAGTGTGGGTTTGCCTGATGTGCACCACAGAGGCCATGGGGGCATTGAAGCATTGGGCTGGCATGGTAGTGACCCACCAATGGGAACCTGGCGAGCTGGGTGGAGAGATCGTGGAGCTGTGTAGAACCCACCAGGATGAGAGAACCAGGGCATAGTGTGGGAACGTGCCATACATACATTCCATCTTTTTAAATATTTCTCCAACATTTTCATGGCTAATTACATTTATATGTATATCTGGGTACATTTTTCTACTTCATCTTTCTTTTTTGGTTAGTTTTGTAAATTAGTTATCTTAGGATCTAAAACTGGCAATTCTATGATTTTGGTTAGATTAAAAATACTGATTGTAAGCTTCAAGTCTGGGCTCATTGTTTTGTGATCTAGTTACTCAGCTCAGGTACTGGCTCATTCTTTTGTTCATGTCATGAACAGTTGGTGTCAAGATTTGTGCTGTGGTTTGGATGAGAGTGGCCCTCATGTGCTCATATGTTTGAATGCTTGATCCCTAGTTACTAGAAATGTTCCAGAAGTATTAGGAGGTGTGGCCTTGTTGGAGGAGGAGTGTCATTGGGCGTAGGCTTTGAGGTTTCAAAAGCCCACACCAATTCTGGTCTCTCTGTCTCTGTCTCTGTCTCTCTCTTTGCTTGCTACCTTTGGATCAGGATGTAAAGCTCTTAGGTACTGCTCAAGTGATTTGCCTATGTGCTTCCCGCCAAGATGATAATGGAAAAACCCCATGAAACTGTAAGCGAGTCCCCAATTAAATACCTCTTTTATAAGAATTGCCTTGGTCATGGTGTCTCTTCACAGATCTAGAACAGTGACTAAGACACATTCTAAGTTCTGGAGATGATAGTTTTTTACTTCTCTTGTTACCTGTAATCAAATACCCAGCAAGAAGCAACTTCAGGAACTATTTTGGCTCACAGTTAAGAGGGGATATAGTCCATTATTGTAGGTATGATCAAGCAGGATTGAGAATCCCCTGGGATACAAGACCCTGGGCACATCTGTGTTGGATTTTCTAGGTTAGGTAAATTGAAGCAGGAATATCCACTCTAACTGTGGGTGGCACAATTCCTGTACTGAATAATTAAAAAAAAAAAAAAAAAAAAAAAGTGAGCTGAGCCCTAGCTCCCAACACTTACCAATTCCACTGTGGACACAAAATGACCAGCCACTTCATGCTCCTTCTGCCAAACGGTGGACTCTACCCTCAAACTGTAAGCCGAAATAAGGCCTCCTCCAGTAAGTTGCATTTGGCATGTATGTTGCTGTAGCCATGAGGAAAGTAACTGATACAGCAGGGAAGACATGTTGGCAGGTGCATGAGGCAGCTGGTCAGATTGCACCCACTCCCAGGAAGCAGAGAGTGAACCGAGAATGGACTACCTTCAGTGACCTACTGCCTCCAGTGAAGCTCTGACTCCTGCAACAGTACCATTAGCTAGTCACCAAGTGCTCAAAAGCAAGAGTCTTGGAGGGCATTTCTCATCCAAACTGTAACTGGTGGTACCACATGCCTCTTGTATTCCAGAAGAGAACAGTCAGTGATGGAAGACCAGGCCCATTTTTTTTTTTTTAAAGGCAAAATCTTGGGCAATTCTATTAGACTGTTGGGGGTTTGTGTGTGATGCAGATCCAACCTGAATGAGTTTAAGAGAAAGGAACTAAAGGAACTTACTGTTTACAGAACCCACTCAGTTTCAGGACAGACAGACAGGAGAAGACCTTTGTCTTCAAAGGTTTTTGTCCTTTGAAGAAGGACCTTTGTAGAAATCTTTGTAGAAAAGCCTCAGGACGGTTGGCAGCAGGAGCTTCTCATGGGCTCAGGTTCCTGTCCTCATCTTTAGGTTGGCTTCCATTGCCCCTCATCACAGTCTCTATGTGTGGTAACTCGCTACTGCAGTCACTTTACTGTTAAGCCTACATTTTCCACAAAGGAGAGGGCCCGACAGAAGCTTTAGTTAAAAATACTTCCAGTGTTTTCTGACAAACATAGGGGTCAAAAGTCTGACTGTGGCTCAAGGCTGGACTCACATCAAAATATGGCATCATTTAACATGGCCGCATGACTGAAGATGCTGTAAGAGTTCCTGACTGCTGAGCTGTGTGCACTGTGGCAATGTGGATGGTGTGACGGACCTCTCAGCACATAGAACACAGAATGATGTTTCTTTCCCTGGGAAATGAGCTGACTGTCCTAAGAAAGACGAACAACGTGACCTTAGCTTTGACACAGGTAGTGATTCTTTAGATGGACTATGATGCTGGGGATCTAGGATCAGTGTAAAAGCATTTCAAGAGAGTTTGGTCAGGACAGAACATTGAGGTGCTTGTATTTCATCCTTGTCTTAGAGACAAATACCAATATATATGCTTGATAGGTAAATTATTTTTTAGCACCTGAGAGTTCCTTTACATTGTTTCTAAAAGAAGAAAAGAAAACCACCTGTTACTATTTTTTTCTGTTTAATAAGAATGTAGAACATAGTTTTCTTAAAACTCAGGCTTCTTAAAATCATTATTTTAATTATTATTCTTACATAGTGTTTAAATGTAGGTCTGTGGCTATGTGCATATGCCCAGAGTGTCTGAATCCAGAAGAAGGTATTGAAACCTATAGAGCTATAGTTACAGGCAATTGTGAGCTACTTGACATGGGTGCTGGTTCTCTGTAAGAATAATATGTTCTCTTAACTACTGAGCCATCCTTTTAGACTCCAAAATTCTCATCTTTTGATAGCAGGTTTATATATATATATATTTTTTCTTTTTCTTTTTTAAGGCTTTTTGTTGATTCTTTGTGAGCTTCATATCATGCACTCCAGTCCCATTCATCTGCCCATCCCCTTGTGTCTGACCTCTGCCCTGTAACTTCCTCCCCCGAGGAAAAAACAGACATACAACCAAAAATAAACAAACTAAAACAAAGCATAGACAACATCTCATCGTGGAAGCTATAATACATCTCAGTGTGTCACGTAGTATACTCCTCTGTTCACACCTCTTCACTTGATCACTGCAATGAATCATTGGTCTGTTTTCAGGTCTCTGGCTTCTGTGACTGTCAATATTGGGTCCTCAGTGGGACTCCTCTAGATTATCCTGTTGTTGTCCTGTGTCATGGAGATCCTGCAGCTTTGGGTCAACAGGACTGGCCTTTTCACTCACCCCAACAGTTCACAGATGATGTAGATTTTAGGTGGGTCAACTCAAAGCCTGGGAGGTAGGTGAGCTTGTCAGCTCAGCCCTGAGATACTGTGGTAACTTCCTTGCCCTGACCTCAGCACAGCAGCCAGAGGTCCCAGTCCAACACTAGTCAATATGTGTGAAGTTTTATACAAGGTACCAGTTGCATTTCCTCTAAACTCTGAAATGCCAGCATATGTGGTTAGACACTAGAGGCTGGCTTTCACAGGAGTGTCTGCCCTATGCATGAAGGTCAAAGAGGAGCTAGGAAGGGACTATGGGGAGGGCAGGAGGTAGGCTGAGAGGAGGACTCCAGGCTGACTAAAGGTCCAGGTCCAACTTTATAAGGGAAATGGACGCCATTTACTGGAAGAACGTCTAGGAAAAGACAAAAACTTGGCTTCAAGGGTGAATATTGTAATTATTCCAGAACCATAAGACTAAACTGAACTTTGAAATTGAACTTGACAGTCAATCACATCAAATTGCTTATTCTTATTAAGCTTTTGACTTGGTGTTCCAGTCGTCAACTGACCAATTAATTCTTCGTTATGCAGGATGACAGAAAGTGGGTCCTTTACATCTTTTTTTGTAACTGGTTTCATGTTGAGCACATGTTGATTTTTTTTGGGTTGTTTGTTTGTTTGTTTGTTTTCGAGACGGGTTTTTCTGTATAGCCCTGGCTGTCCTGGAACTCACTCTGTAGACCAGGCTGACCTCGAACTCAGAAATCCACCTGTCTCTGCCTCCCAAGAGCTGGGATTAAAGGCGTGTGCCACCACTGCCCGGCTATTCCCTGTTGATTGGTTTCTAATGATTTAACATACATATCTTTCGAGATGTAGTAGATGTGTGCTTGGGCAAAATATGTTCAAGTGAACTGATCTCTTGACTGGAAAATTAAATGTAATCAAGATTCTCTACAAATAGCATGGTTACTTCCGCCATCAGTGCAGCAAGCCAAGGCCGGCCATCCTATGCAGAGTTAGAGATTCATTTCTGATCTGGGGAAGATCTGCTTTGGGCTGTAGCATGCTTCAAGTTTGCAGCATGAGCTCCCCTGGCTCACTCTGTAACAGGCTTTTGTTTTGGTATGCGTGATTAAGACTTTGGCTGAAGAAACCAAACATAAGGTTCAATCCAATTTAGTTCCTGCTCCAAGCGGTTCTCCTTATTTGTTCAAGAATTTCAGACTGTTTTTTTTCCCTCCTTACTCTGATCACTCATCCTTCATGTATTTCTTGGCCAATCGGCACCCAGGGACTTGGGTTTGATTTACAATATGTATTGTGAAAGAATAGACTGTGTTGGTTCAACCATTCTTAGTAGGGGCAAGTTAGAGGGCTGTTATTTCAAGGGACAAGCTCTTTATGTCAAAGATCCACATACAACACAGATATGTTACTGATCTAGATGAGAGAAAAGTCATTTAGACTGTGCTTGTCACAGTTTCAACAGGATTCTCTTCACTGCTGATTCTTCTGATAACCTCAGGCCCTTGTAAAAGTCCGTAGATGTAGATCTGTCTATACTTCACTTTGCATAAGTAAACCAGGCTGTGAGCAGTAAGCCAGGCTGCTAGCATCTCAGTATATGGCCTTGGTTCCAACCCCAGCATTGCAGAGAATGAAAGCAACAATACACACCTATAATCCCAGAGTCTGGGAGGTGGAGGCAGAGGATCGCAAGTTCAAAATTTTTCTCTGCTTTGTAACAAGTTGGAAGCCAGCCTGGGATTCATGAGACCTTATCTCAAAACCACTGTTTTCCCCCACAAACAAAAATCCTATTATGTATTCAATTTCTCAATCTATTTTTGGAGAATCATAAAATCATGCAACTGAGAAACAAACCCAATCCTTTGGTGGCAGTTCTGTCCCCATTTGTTAAATGGCTTTCTCAGAAGCACTGGTGACTGTGTGCAGATGAATATTAATATACTTAGACTTGACAAAAGCCACTTGACTAGTGAGTCACAAGCCAAAGACACCAATACAAATATGCCATCTCTCCCAAATCTCGAGTAAGAAAAAAGAACGATGTATTTTTAAATTATTTTGACAAAGACTCATAATAACAAACTAATAAAATGTTAGTTCACTAGAGAGCCCAGAAACGACCAAAGGCTTCATTTCCAGATGAAGGCTGAACTTCACCCAGCCACACCCAGACTCAGCCTGTGGCTTCCACTTGATAACTCCCATCACAGACACCTTCACCCACTTTTGCCTGAATTTTAAATGTTGCCATGTTTCAGATAGCACGAGGGAGGGGGAAGGGGAGAAGGGATAGGGGGGAGGGAAGAGGGAAAGGATCATTAAAGGGGTGGGCTTACTTCCTTAACTGATAGTCTTCAGCTTTAAAACCAGATTCTTTCTAACTGCTCTGTCATTCAAGATAGTACGGAGTGGTCCGACAGTAAGAAAGAGGATCCTGCAGAAGGGAGAGATCTCCGGTGCTTCCAGACTAGGTAGGACAACGGAAGCAGACATGATGGGAGAATTCACAGTGTGAGGAAGAGGAAAAGGTCCTTTGTTTTCTTTGTGGGATGATCTCATATTGCTGGGTTGAGGTACTGTTCTTGAGGGAGAGAGTTCATGTGTGACAGAGTCTCTTGGGTTGGGAATATGGGTGATCTTACATTCTGGAAGGGATCTTTCTCTACTTAATATGCTCTTAGGGTCTGTCTCCTTTTCTCTTTCTGGCGATTTAGAAGAGACGAGATAAAAAGATGAATCCAACGTAGACCAGGAAGCTTCACTGATGACTTCTGCCAGTAGTTATTAAGAAGTACAAACAACAGACACCATTTTTGACCTTATAAAACTTATCTGGTAAGGTACACATGAGTGTATGTGCACACAAGCAAATATGTGTGCATGCATATAAAAAACATTGTTTGACCATGGACGATCTATGATCTTCACACTGACAAACACTCTTGTCTAAACTGTTGACTTTTGTCCTTGGTAAGCTTTTAGTGAGTCTAGACTGTTGGGTTGGATCCCACCTAACTAATCAAAGGCTTTGTACTTAAACTGATATTTAAAAAAAAAAAAATAGTTATCAGAGAACACTATGACTGGTGAGAGCCTTGTGTTTTGCACACACTGTGGCTGTTTGCAGGAATGTTAATCCTGCAGATAGGCGAGATCTCCCAGGGCTCCAGACTGGATGAAAGAGCAGAGACACATGGCTCGAGAATAAATAACAAAGCTAGGAAGAGGAAAAAGCACTTCGTTTTCTTCTGCCTGGAAAATAAATATGCAGGACATTTTAAAATCAGTGACAGATGTAGACTATTTTTACAGTTAATAGCCATGGAGATAGTTGAGAAAACAAATAAACAAACAGAACCAAATTGCATCTGGAAACGTTTTCAGTAGAGGCCCAGTGAAGAGCAAGTTGGATGATATATCCGGAGAGATGCTGGGCGAGAATGGCTGTAAAGCTCAGGATGAGATATTTTTGTTTTGCTGTGTGTCCAGAGAGAAGAAATAGAAAGCTAGTGTGACGGCTGATCCATGAATCCCCTGGCTTGGTGCTCCATCATACATAGCCTCTATTCACAGGACCACGAAGTGGCCATGGGTAGCTTTAGTATGGAAGAAGGAAGGAGCTGTCTTTTAGGGACATGTACCATAGATTCTAAGTATCATTTTAGTTCATATCCAGAAGTTAGACAAATGGCTACAGCTGGCTTCAAAAACACTAGGAAGTAAGAGTGTTTCAGATGGCCCGATGCCTGACTAAACTGCCATTACTGTAGAAAATCACAGACCAGGCAGGGACGACTATTGGGTTTCAACCACAGATGACTCTCACTCTTGTCTCCCTGAAGCCTTGTAAGTCTATAATTTTCAGTCCAGTACGAGCACGTCTTCAATGGAACCTATTCTTCAGACTCACTTCCGAGTTGCACAAACACCTCTTAGTGCCATGGTTGCGGGTGCGAACTAAGGATGTTGGGAGAAGAGGAAAAGCCAAGTGGATTTGAACTTGGCTGGCTTCACTGAAGTGCCACAGTCACGCTGTGTGATCTCACCAAGACCCATGTGCCTCACAGCAAGAACTTCGAGAACTTCGCAGTTGCAAAACAAACTCCCTCTGGCACTGGAACTTGGGGAGTGGAAGCCAGATTCATTTCAAACTTCGAAACGCTTGGGACCACAGTCCCTGCTTCATGGCCTCCTGAGGTTTGTTCTTTCTGGAGTTTTAATAGGTGTCTTTAGCCCAGCAGGGGAGACTTGGCAAACCTGAGGCATACTCCTTCCAGAAGCTTCCTGATCCTCTGGATAGGGGCCAAATTTGTCAATGGGAAAATAATCTTTAGGGGTATCATGAACTAAACTGTTTTGCCATGCTCTGAGCACTGGCTCTCAGTAATGAAAACTTAGGCTTGCAAACAGGGTGTGGAACTGTCTCTTGAAATGGTTAGCAGGTGGCAGTGCCTGAGGCAAGAATTTGTGTAGCTCTTTAGAAACCTTCAGTGGACTTAGGCACACTGGGAAAAAGTGAGTCAAAACAGAGGCATGCCCAAGCTTCCATAGTAACATGTTGAGGTAATTTTCCCCTACGATCCTGTTTGTGCAGTTAAAGAGAAGGCTGCGTCTCCAGTTGCCTGTAGAGATGACACTTTTAACAGACACTCTTGAAACTAAATAGTCTTTACATTAGGAATCTTTCCTGTTCCTCAATTACTGTTTCTCATTGTCTTCCTTTAGAAGCTTTAAACACGATCTATAGGTTTCACTCACAGTGTTGGGGGAAGACCCAGGGTGGCAGCAGGAAAGATGGAGAGAAACACACAGGACACAGGTTTCCTCATAGACCTGCTGTGAAACAGGATTGAGGTTGGTAGGGAGACTTGTTTCTGCCCTTACCTCAAAGACATGCAGAAAGACCTACTTTCTGTTTGGTTTAGGACTTGTAATGTGACCTAAGGTTGGCGTCGGGTCTTCTTGTTCATGGGGCCTGGAAAGATAGTGTTAGCTCTGAGATGTTAAACAGTTTTCTGAGGTTTGAAAAGTGTGCGCTTCTCTTGCAGTGCAGGCTCCGTTCCTTGGCCTTAGCAGCTACAGCGGTGACGTCACTTTTCAGAGTCCTAACTCTCCATGACTATTTTGCAGCCTAGGACAGAGGAGAAAAGGATGAGAACCAAGGACAACACATTGCCTCCTAAATGTCCCCTACTGAGAAGAAACATCGAGAAACAAGGTTTCCGGGGACTACCTGTTCCACAGGATGTGAGCAGGGGCATGTGAGCCGACACCTCAGATACACTCTCTCCCCTTGGGTCTCTCGGTCCATGGCTTTCTCAGCAGTGCAGGGCTCTGCTGTCTGCACTATTTCAGTGGACAAGGCTCATCTGGTCCTTACTCTGTGACCGGTCGCAGCTGAGCCCAGCTGGCTACAGCTGTGTAGATGCTGTCTGAGAATGTCGCTGGTCATGGAAGGTGTTTAATATTTGCAAGTGGAGTAGAAGACTTGGTGCCAGGCTCAGCTAGCCACTGGAGCTTTCGATCTGCAATATGCTGGTCACCAAGGGTCACTTGTGTGGAGTCATAGTGAAAGAAGACCATGCCCTACTGTGATGTGGGTACAGCTGGGCCTCGACCCCTCTGTACTCAGAGAAGAGTGTGTGGAACCATTCTTATCGAGGCTTCTCATGGCTTCTCCTGGGAGCCATCTCAGTAAGGCCATTAGCTCTTCATTTATTTTGAAGTAAATTGTGGACGGGTTAGATATTGTGATTGATTGTTGAGAGTTGTCTGTTGGTAAGCAGTGATCCTCCTTATGGTGTGTGTGTGTGTGTGTGTGTGTGTAGACAGATGAAGGGGAGGAGCTTGGCTATGGTGTTCGTGTTTGTTTGTGTGCGCATGCGCGTGCATGCGTGCGTGTGTGTGTGTGTGTGTGTGTGTGTGTGCATGTGTTTGTTTGTAGGTCAGAAGACAGCTTTAGGTGTGGGTTCTCTCCTTCCACTATGTGGGTCCTGGGAATTGAATTCAGGCTGTCGGGCTTGGTGCTGGTGCATTTACCCACAGAGCCATCACTGACCCTATTGTAATGAATGTTATGTTTAATCCTGATTACAACCATGCCTGACTCCTGTGGATCAAAGACCAGGAAATCTATTGCCACAAGACTTGAGAAACTGGGAAACTCATTACTGTTTGAACTTACAATGTTTAATTACACCAAGTTTATCACAAAACCTCATTTACATGCTTGGTGAACACAGTTCACGACCCCTGGTAACTGTTTAATGGTGGAGATCTAACAGGTACCATTTACTACAGACAAACTATGTGCATAGTGCTGTTAGGCACACATGCTAGTGCCTTCTTTCAGTTGAACCTTAGTCTTATAAAATGATGCTAAAAATGGCCCCTTGCTGAAGCCTATTCATATAATATATACATGACCTTCTGTATGATTCTACCAGCTTATTTAACTTCTCATAAAGAAACTCTAATTTCCTGGTATGACTACTATGGGTCAAGCATTTTTTCTTATGAAGTAGAAAGAAAAGTAAAATTAATATTGTCTTTCTTTTTTCCCTCCAAATGCAGCTGCAAAGCGTGAGACACCTGTGCAGAGCCCTGGATGGGAGAGCGTCAACAGCTAAGGTCTCAGCACCAAGAGGCCTGGCTTTGTGTCCCATTTTCTTCATTCTCCATAGCCCATAGACTTGATTGGCTCTCAACATTGTATTTCCTTCTGATTTCTTATTAAATCTACTACATGTGATGTGGGTTAGGTTTTTCATATTTGTCATTGTATTTCTCAACATTTCCAACCTCTCCTGATCTAGAAGAAAAATGCAGTTAATAGTGACAAATGCGAGAGTAGTTAACACAAATGGGCCCTTTAGATGCTACCGACAGCCTTATATCTGAAATGAGTACCCGCCATGTTATTTAGTTTGATCATTGCTGTGATCAAATGCTTGACACAAGCATTCTGGAGGAGGAAAGGTTTATTTTGCTTAGTTTCATGGTGGGGAGTGAACTCAAGTCTCCAAGGCTTGTGTGACAAATACCTTTACCTGCTGAGTCATCTTGCTGTACCCAAAAATTACATGACCATGAAAGAGCCTGAGAATGTGATTCCACCAAGGTTTACTTTCTGTTCTGTGTTTTATTTGTTAAAACATTACTGTTCTACCTAGAACATTAAATGGAAGTCACTTTAACCTTGAACTATTACACTTCTGTGTCTTGATGTTCGTCAGTCACCTGATTTGGAAGTCAGTAGTGGCAGACTCTGAGGCTCTGGTTGCATTTTTCTTATATTGAACATCTTTTGATAGTCTCACTGGTTTCTTTGAAGAGATGTCTGTTTAGATTCACGAGCCATTTGTATCAGGAGAGTGGGCCATATATGTAAGTTGTGACTATATCCTGGGCTGCAGGTTGTCTCTGCTTGTTCCTTCCTTTGCCGTGAAGGTCTGGTCCCACCAGTTATTTCTGCCGCTGTTGTGCATACTTTTGGTGTCACCTGCAAAATCACTGTCAGGACAAACTAGAAGTTTACAGCTGAGCACTTAGTTTTATTTTCTGTGTGGTGTGAGATGACTCCACCTCTGTCCTTTTGCATGGGGACATCGGGTTGTCCCATCACCATTTGCTGATTCTTCTTTTCTGATTGTGTGTTTTTGGTATTCCTCCTGCAACCAATTGACTATTTATCAATGGGCTTAATCCTGTAGCACTCTAGGATGCTTTAATGACTAGGATGTCTAGTCTAGGATGGCTGAGTATTTTGACATAAAGAAATCTGAGGATGCTAAGGTGTCTTTTTTTCCCCCCCTAAGATTTTTGGGCTCCACAGGATTCTTTGTGACTTCATAGAAACTTTAAAATTACTTTTTCCTGAGACTGGAGGAATGGCTCAGAGGATAAGAGCAATTGCTTCTCTTATAGTAGAGCCAGGTTTCATTACCAGCACTCACATTAAGGCTCACAAGCACTTGAAATTTCACTGCATGGGATCTGACATGTTCTTCTGGCCTTTGAGGTCACCTGCAAAGACCTGTACACACACACACACACACACACACACACACACACACACACACAAAATGTTTTCCCTGTTTCTGTAAAAATAAGAATTTGGATAAGGATGATACCAGCTCTGCAGTTAGCTTAGAACACAACATAGTATATCTTCACTTATGGCTTTTAGACTAGTTTTCTAGTTTTCAATGTGTATGTCTCTCACCACAATAGGTAGGCTCAACCCTAAGTCTTCACTGTTCCCAGGTATCCCTTCTCCACTTCCTCCCCAGTGAGCTTGTTACTAGTGTATAGAACGTAAGCTGACGTCATTGATTTGTCGTCACCTGTGACGAGCTTGCTTTTTATACAGTGTTTTGTTCGTTTGTTTTAGTGAAATCCTCAAGATTTCAATAGATGATGTCATTCTGCTAGAAAACAGAAACTGTTCTATTTCCCCCCCTCAGATGTTTTGAATTCCTTTTTTTTTTTTTTTTGTCTCTTTGCTTTGCCTTGGCCTTCAGCATCTTGATGAAGGAAAATGACAAGGTTTTTTTCCTTCTTGCTTTGTTTATGATTTCAGAGTTAAAGATCTAAGCTCTGCAGTGTCAGGGTTGATGCTTTCTGTGGGCTTTTCAGGTATGGACTTTGTTCTGGTTTCTCTCTTTTGCGATTTTGTTGAGAGCTGTGTATCTTGAAAGCGTGTTGACTTTTATTAAGTACTGTTTATACTTCTAGTGAGATGCCAAGTGATTCTGCACACCATTCTGCTTCACAGTAGTCAGTGGCTGTTGTTGTCTATCTACTGAACTATCCTTGTATCCCAGGGATAAATCACACTGGTCATTCTGAGTGGTCCTTTTGCTGGTGTTAAATTTGTTTTGTGTTTTCTGAGGATTCTTGCACCTATGTTTATCAGGAAGATGGTCCAGTGGATTCATTTTCTCATAGTGTCTTTGATTTGGGCACCACAGTAATGTCAGCTTTATAAAACTCATTAGAAAGTATTCCTGATACTTTTGAAAAGTATAAGGAAAATTGTTAGTTCTTCAATAAATATTTGGTAGGTTTTGCCAGGGATACTATTTAGTTCTGATTTTTCTTTGCTTTGAGCTTTTCTTCATTTTTTAAAAAAGAGGTTGTTTTTTTGTTTTTTTTTTTTAAATTTCTGATTCATTCTTTTCGTTAAATCTAGGTCGGATAAGACTGAAATGCTTCTGAGTTAGCTGCATCTTCAAAAATTTATCTGTGAACTAGGTTGTCTTGTTGTTGGTATGCGATTGTTTGTAGTAATCTTTTATATTTTTTATTTATTTTTACTTATTTTTATTTAATTTTTCCTCCCTTTTCCTTCTCACTCCGGCCTCACTAGCTCCAGCCCTGTCCGTTCCAGCCCAAAGATCCATCCATTTAGTATATGTAAGTGTAGCTGTCTTCAGATGCACCAGAAGAGGGCGTCAGACCTTGTTACTGGTGGTTATGAGCTACTATTTGGTTGCTGGGATTTGAACTCAGGACCTCCGGAAGAACAGTCAGTGCTCTTAACCGCTGAGCCATCTCTCCAGCCCATCTTTCATCTTTTTTTAAATTAAAACATTTTTATTTAAATTTTTCTCTTATCTATTACATCCTGACTGAATTTTCTCCTCCTTCGCCTCCTTCCGGTCCCTCCCTCCACCCACCTCCCCACAACCATGCCTCTTCCACTTCCTTTCAGAAAAGGGCAGGTCTGCTAGGGGTATCAACCAAACATGGCATACCCAGACTAGGAACCTTCCTTTATATTAAGGCTGGATGAGGTAAACCAGTAGGAGGAAGAGGGTCTCAAAAGCAAGCAAAAGAGTCAGAGACAGCCCATACTCCGACTGTTAGGAGTCCCACAAGGAGACCAAGCTACACAACTGTAACTTATATGCACAGGACCTAGGACAGACCCATGTAGGCTCTGTGATTCATGATTCAGTCTATGTGAGCCTCTATGAGCCTAGGTTAGTTGGTTCTGTGGTTTTTTGTTTGTTTGTTTTGTTTTGGTGTTCTTTACCCCCACCTCCAACCCCCGGCATCTACAATCCTTCCACTCCATCTTCCACAAGATTCTCCAAGCTCTACCTAATGTTTGTGTTTGGCATCTGTTTAGCTCAGTTGCTGGATGAATTCTTTCTAATGATGATTATATTAGGTACTTGTGTACAACCACAGCAGAGTATCATTAGGGGATCATTTCATTGATTTTTCTTTTTTCCTTCTGGTCGTATTTGGTTCTATTCTAGGTCCCTGGACTATCCAGCCTCTGGTTCCTGGTCCTCCAGGCAGTGTCACCCATGGGCTCCCCCTAGTGGCATGAGTCTCAAGAGGGACTAGTCTTGGCCATTCCCACAATTTCTGCCCCCCTTTTACCGCAGCTCATCTTGCAGATAGGACAAACTGTAGATCAAAGGTTTCGTGGCTGGTTTGGTGTCCCAGTCCCTCCACAGGAAGTCTCGCCTGGTTACAGGAGATGGCTGGTTCAGGCTCTGTATCTCCCACAGCTAGGAGACTTAGCTGCGGTCACACTTTTATATTCTTGAGACTTTCAGTTGCACTAGGTTTCTACCTTAACCCTGAAATGTCCCCACCTTCCAATTCCAGTCTTCTCTCCCAGTATTTTCTCCCTCCACTCTCCCCAACCTGATCTCTCCTGTTCCCGTTCCCATCCACCTCCAGGACACCCATGGTATCTATTCTATTTCCCTCTTTCAGGGAGATTTATGTATCCCTTCTAGAGCACTCCTTGTAACTTAGTCTCTTTGGGTCTACGGATTGTAGAAAGATTATCCATCCTTTAGTTTACAGCTAATATCTACTTGTAAGTGAGTACAAACCATATTTGTTTTTCTGGGTCTGGGTTACCTCACTCGGGATGATTTTTTTTTCAAGTTCCATCCATTTTGCCTAAAAATTTCATGATGTTATTTTTTAAACAGCTGAGTAATACTTCATTGTAGAAATGTACCACATTTTCTTTATCCATTTTTCAGTTGAGGGATATCTGGGTTGTTTCCAGTGTCTATTATGAATAAAGCTGCTATGAACATAATTGAGCAAAGGTCCTTGTGGTAGGAAGGAGTATCCTTTAGATATACATTGTCTAGAAGCAGTATAGCTGGGTCTTTAGGTAGACCAATTCCCACTTTTCTGAGCCATGCTGATTTTTAAAGTGGCTGTACTAGTTTGCATTCTTACCAGTAATGAAGGAGGTGTTTCCCCTTGCTCCATGTACTTACCAGCATGAGCTGTCACTTTTGTTTTTGATCTTAGTCATTTTGACAGGTGTAAGATGGACTCTCAGAGTAGTTTTGATTTATATTTCCCTGATAACTAAGCTTATTGAACATTTATTTAAATTATTCTCGGCCATTCGAGATTCCTTTGTTGAGAATTCTCTCTTTAAATCTGTGCCCTATTTCTAAATTGGATTATTTGCTTTGTTGATATCTAGTTTCTTGAGTGCTTTATATGTTCTGGAATTTAACCCTTTGTCAGATGTGGAGTTGGCAAAAATATTTTCCCATTCTGTAGGCTGCCATTTTGACCTATTGGAGGTGTCTTTTGCCATATAGTAGCTTTTCAGTGTCATGAGATTCCATTTATTGTTGATCTTAGTGCCTACATTATTGATGTTCTGTTCAGGAAGTCATCTCCCATGTCAACGCATTCAAGGCTATTCCCTATATTCTCTTTTGTCAGGTTCAGTGTACCTGGTTTTATGTTGAGATCTTCGAACCACTTCAATTTGAGTTTTCTGAAGGGTGATAGATTTGGATATATTTACATTCTTCTTTATGCAGACATCCAGTTAGACCTGTAAGAATTGTTGAAAATGCTTTCTTTTTTTTTTTTCCCATTGGATATTTCTGGCTTCTTGATAAAAAGTCGTATCCTTAGGTGTGTGAAATTCCTTCTGGATCTTCATTTAATTTTCCATTGATCAACCAATACCATGTGGTTTTTATTACTATTGCTCTGTGGTAGAGCTTGACATCAGAGATGGTGATACCTTTAGAAGTTCTGTTATTGTGCAGTATTGTTTTAGCTATCCTGGTTCCCCCCACCCCAGGGAGTTGAATGTAGTTCTTTCAAGGTCTGTAAAGAATTGCATTGGAATTTTGATGGGGATTGAGTTGAATCTGTGGATTGCTTTTTATGAGGCCAATGCTACCAATCCACGAGCATGGCGGATCTTTCCATCTTCTACCATGTTCAATTTCCTTCTTCATAGACTTGAAATTATTGTCATACAGGTCTTTCACTTGCTTAAGATATTTTTTATTATCTTTGGCTACTGTGAAGGGTGCTGTTCCCTGATTTCTTTCTCAGCTAGTTTGTCATTTGTAAATAAGAGGACTACTGATTTTTTTGAGTTAATCTTGTATCCAGCCAGTTTGTTGAAGGTTTTTTAAAAAAATCATTGGTAGGAGTTTCCTCATAGGATTTTTGGGATTGCTTATGTATATTATGATATCATCTACAAATAATAATACTTTGATGTCTTCATTTCCAACTTGTATCTCTCTGATCTCCTTCAGTTGTTTTGTTGCTCTAGCTAGAACTTTTAGTACTATATTGAATAGACAGGGAGAGATTGAACTAGCTTGTCTTACTTCTCATTTTAGTGGAATGGCTTTGAGTTTCTTTATATTTAATTTGATGTTGGCTATAGACTTGTCTCTGTGTTTAGGTATGTTCCTTGTATCACTGATCTCTCCAAGGCTTTTAACATGAAGGAGTGTTGGATTTTTGTCAAAGGGTTTTTCAGCATTTAATGAGATGATCATGTGTAATTTTTTCTTTCAGTTTGTTTATATGGTGGATCACATTGACAGATTTTTTGTATATTTAACCATCCCTGCATCTCTACTTGATTGTGGTGAATGGTCTTTTGGTATATTCTTGGATTCAGTTTGCAGGTATTTTATTGAGTATTTTTGGATGAAAGTTTATAAGGCAAACTTGTCTGGAATTCTCTTTGTTGAATCTTTGTGAGGTTTGAGTTTCAGGGTGACTGTGGCCTCATAAGATGAATTTAGCTATGATCCTTTTGTTTCTATTTTGTGGAATAATTTTAGCTGTATTGGCATTAATTCTTTGAAAGTTTGGTAGAATTCTGAGCTAAATCCATGTGGCCCTGGGCTTTTTTTTTTTTTGGAAGACTTTTAATGATTACTTTTATTTCCTTAGGGGTTATAAGTCCATTTACATTGTTTATATCTGATCTTGATTCAACTTTTGTTAAGTGTCATCTATCAAAAAAAAAATTGTCCATTTCTTTTAGGTTTTCCATTTTCTGAAGAACAGGTTTTTGAAGTATAACCTAATGATCCTTTGGACTTCTGTGGTGTTTGTTGTTATGTCCCATTTTTGTTCCTGATTTTGTTAATTTGGATATTCTTTCTCTGCCTTTTAGTTAGTTTGGCTAAAGGTTCATTCTGTTGATTTTCTCAGAGAACCAACTTTTTGTTTCATTGATTTTTTGTATTGTTAACCTTGATTCTATTTATCGATTTTAAGCCTTAGATTGATAATTCCCTGCCCACTACTCTTCTTGGATGTGATTGCTTCTTTTTGTACTAGAGCTTTCAAGTGTGCTGTTAAATCACTAGTATGAAATATCTCTAATTTCTTTATGAAAGCATTAGTGCTATAAACTTTCCTCTTAGCAATGCTTTCATTGTGTCCCATAAATTTGGGTACGTGGTGCATTCACTTTCATTGAATTCTAGGAAGTCTTTAATTTTTTTCTTTATTTCTGCCTTAACCCAGTAATCATTTAGTAGAGATTTGTTTAGTTTCCATGAATTTGTAGGCTTTCTATTGTTTCTATTGTTGAAATCCAACTTTAATTTGTAGCAGTCTGATAGGATAGAGAGGATTATTTCAATTTTCTTATATCTGTTGAGACTTGCTTTGTGACTGAATATGTGGTCAATTTTGGAGAAGGTTCCATGAGGTACTGAGAACAAGGTATATTCTTTTGTGTTTGGGTGAAATGTTCTGTAGATATCTGTTAGGTTCTTTGAGTCATAATGTCTTTTAGCTTGTCTTGATGACCTGTTCATTGGTAAGAGTTGGGCGTTGAAGTCTCTCATTATTAATGTGTGTGGTTGGTGTGTGATTTAAGCCCTAGTAGAGTTTTTTTTTTTTTCTCCAAAAGTAGGTGCCTTTGCATTTGGGGCATAGATGACAACTGAGATGTCATCTTGGTGGCTTTTTCTTTTGATAAGTGTGATGTATCTTTCCTCATCTTTTTTGGTTAATTGTGGTTGGTAGTCTATTTTGTTAGATATTAGAATGGTTCTGCTAGCTTACTTCTTGGGTCTACTTGCTTGGAAAATATTTTCCCAGCCCTTTCCTCTGTCTAACTTTGATGTTGAGGTGTGTTTCTCGTGTGCAGTACAATGACAGATCACATTTTTGCATCCATTCTGTTAGCCTGTGTCTTTTTATTGGGGGAATTGAGTCCATCAATATGGAGAGATATTAATGACTAATGATTCTTGGTTAAAAAAAAAAATCCTATTACTTTGTTGTTGGTGGTGGTAGAAGTGTGTGTTGGTGTGTTTCCTATTTTTGGTTTTGCTGGTATGAGATCGTTTATTTCTTCCATTTTTCTGGGTGTGGTTTGCTTCCTTAGGATGGAGTTTTCCTTTTACTATCTTCTATAGTGCTGGATTTGTGGATAGATATTGTTAAATTTGGTTTTGTTATGGAATATCATGTTTTCTCCATGTATGGCAATTGAAAGTTTTGATGGGTTAGTAGCCTGGGCTGACACATGTGATCTGTTAGAGTGTGTCAGGCATCTGTCTAGGCCCTTCCAGCTTTTAGATTATTCATTGAGAAGTCAGGTGTAATTCTGATAAGTCTACCTTTAATTATTACCTGGTCTTCTCCCCTTGTAGCTTTTAGTATTATTTCTTTGTTCTGTATGTTTAGTGTTTTGATTATTATGTGTTGATGGGTCTTTCTTTTCTGGTCCAATCTATCTGCTGTTCTGTAAGCTTTCTGTACCTTTATAGGCATGTCCTTCTTAAGTTTAGGAGAAATTTTTTTCTATGATTTTGTTAAAAATATTTTCTGGGTCTTTGAGCTGGGATTCTTTTTCTTCTATTCCTATTGTTCTTAGGTTTGGTCTTTTCATAGGACCCTGGATTTTCTGGGTGTTTTGTATCAGGAATATTTTGGATTTAACATTTTCTTTGACTGATGTATCAATTTCTTCGATTGTATATTCTGTGCCTGAGATTCTCTCCTCCATCTCTTGTATTCTTGATGCTTGCATCTGCAGTTCCTGTTTGTTTACCTATATGTTCCATTTCCAAGATTCCATAAGTTTGTGTTTTCTTTCTTGCTTCTATTTCCATTTCCAGGTTTTGAACAATTTCTTTAATTTCCTTCACCAGTCTGTTTTTCCTTGGCTTTATTTAAGAGATTTATTTATTTCCTCCCATTGTTTATTTGTGTTTTCCTGAATTTCTTTAAGAAACGTATTAATTTCCCCCAATTGTTTTGGTTTCCTGTATTTTCTTAGGGGTTTTATTAATTTCTTCTTTAAAGGCCTCTATCATTTTCATAAGTTTAGATTTAATATTATGTTCTTGTACCTCAACTGTATTGGACTATCTAGGGCTTTCTGTAGTAGGATAGCTTTACTCTAGTGGTGGCATATGAGCCTGGTTGTTGTTGACTGTATAATTATGGCCTCTAAGCATCGGGGTTTGGGGTACTGATAGGTTTAAGTGCTGATTTCTAAGTTTATCTTGGTTAGATGGTATGATTTCCCCTTGGTTTTTGCTTTCTTTCTGGTCGTCTAGCTTATGGTGCTGGTGACTGACAAGCCTTTAAGTTCAGTAGTGTGTCTCTGATGGGGTTTGGGTGCACTCTTAGTTTGGATTTTATTTCTGTGAAGAAACACCATGGCCAAAGTTTAATTGGGGCTTGCTTACAGTTTGAGAGGTTTATTCCATTATCATGATAGTGGGAAGCATGGCAGTGTCCAGGAATACATGGTGTTGAAGGAGGAGCTGAGAGTTCTATATCTTGATTTGCAGGTAGCTGAATAGGACTGTGCTACTAGACATACCTTGAGCATATATAATCTCAAAGCCCACCCCCACAGTAACACACTTTTACAACCAAGGCCACGCTTACCTCAACAAGACCACACCTCCTAATATTCTCACTCCCTGTGGGCCCAGCATTGGAACACATGAGTCTGTGGGGTCATGCCTATTTAAACTACTATATTCCATTCCCTGGCCCCTATAGGCTTATAGCCATACATAATGCTAAATGCATGTAGTTCAACTTCAAAAGTCCCAATAGTATGTCACAGTCTCAACAATGTTCAAAAGCACAAAGTTCAAATTCCCTTCTGAGATTCATGCAATCTCTTAACTGTAATCCTCTATAAAAGCAAAATAAACAAAACAAAACAGATCACATATTTCCAACATAAAATGGCACAGGATATACATTACTGTTCCAAAATATAGGGAAGGGAGCATTGAGGAAATACTGGACCAAAGCAAGACCAAAAGCTAGCTGATCCAATTCAAATGCTGCATCTCCATTCTGATGTAAAAATGCTCTTCAGATCTCCAACTTCTTTCAGCTTTGTAGGCTGCAGCACTTTTCTTTCTCTTAGGCCAGTTCCACTCCCTGTTAGCAGCTTTACTTAGCAAGTATCTATGGCTCTGGCATCTCAAACATCTTGAGATCTCCAAGGCAATCCAGGCGTCATTCTCACAGCTCTATGCAATGACATTTTTAGGCCACCTTGCAGAAATATTTCTGCTGTATACCTGGCCTCGGAAGCTCTCCTTAACCATGAAGGGAAACTCCATCCTTGATTCTAAAGCCCAAAGCTGCCATGTTCTTCTGCTTGCTTTGACTGGAACATGCCCCCCATCATCGAATTACATCTTCATCTGCTTTCTTTTCCATGGTTTCCTTCACTGCCTAAGCTTGGCTATCCTGGAACTTGTTCTGTTGACCAGATCAGCCTTGAACTCAGAGATCTGTTTGCCTCTGTCTCCTGAGTGTTGGAATTAAAGTCATGTACCATCACACCTGGACCTAAGTTTTCCTTTAATTCCTTTTAACAAGATGGAAGCTTAGCTGGGTGGGATCTTGCTCCAAGGTCACCATTTCCTTATTTCCATTTAATATCTTTAATATGTTCATCTCCTTGAATACAGGATTTAGCTCTATTTTACTTCCTGGTGCCCCTTTAACTCTTGAATCACGCATTTTGTATTTTTCCTTTCTAAGCTTGCTATGTTTCATCAAAATACTCTTCGTAGGAGTAAACCACAGGGCAGAGTCTTTATGAGGCTGTTTTGAGATTTCCTTTGCCAATGCAATTAATTTCAATCTTCTCACCTTAGCCTCAGGCAGACTCCTTGGACAATGGCAAAAAGCAGCCACATTCTTCACCAAAATATCACAAGAACAGTCTCTAGGCAACCTACTAAAATTCTTTTTCTCTTGCTGTATCCCGCCCTGCAGGACCTCGTTATTCGTGGGGTCGAGGGGGACCAAGCCTGAATGAAAAACAGGCAAGAAAGAGGAGTGAGACCAAGCAGAATCTTGTCAAGGTCTCATTTATTCTTGAAACATAGGCTGTTTTTAAAGCAGAAGTGAGGCAAAGGGAGGGGTGGGAATGAGGCAAAGGGAGGAATGGGAAGCAGGGAGCTTGTGGTTTCTGGTCGCTCTGGCTCATCGATCTTCAGAACGGCCAGTTCCCAGAGCATGGGGAACAATTAATCTTCAAACAATTGTGACCAGTTCTCAGAAGGTACCGCAAGGCTGTGCCAAGCTTGGTGGGGTCAGGTTCCCAGGAGCGGCATGAAAACTTCAGCTCCCAACATCTCCCCTTTCTATATTTAGTAAAAATGAGGTCGGTGGGCCACCTGTCTTAGGTCTCATGCCTTAGGCCTCAAGTTGTAATGAGATGGCCCTCTTCCCGAGGTCATGATGGGCAACCCAGACAATGGACTCACAATATTCCTGTCATCGGATGACCATCATGGCAGTTGGTGAGGCTCCTGTCTTAGGCTATGTGAGTGGGACCCATTGCTGGCATCACAGACCAGGGGGTGGCGATGAGTTGCCTGTCATTGGTTGGTCCCACAGCTTATGGCCTCAAAGGGGTCGTTGGGAGTCTCAGAGAGCCACCTTAAGAGAGCTTCAACAACCTGCGGTACCAGGGGGTCTCTATTTCTTTTGCCAGGACTGAGAACTGTAGGCCACTGGGTGAGGGACCAGGGGGGGAGATCCTCGGTGGATTCTTGAGCACTAAGGTGATGGTAATGAACAGCAATGATCTTGCGGAGAGCAGAATCAATTTGTGACTTAACAAAATTAGTTAGTCTGTTAAAGGCCCAAGGGCCAAACGCACGAAGCAATAAAAGGCCCACAAAGGGTCCCAGGAGGCTAGGAAGCAATGTAGAAAGCCAGGGGGAGGTGGAAAACCAGTTTTGATACCAAGCTTCGCTCTGTTCTCTCTCTTTTTTTTCTTTCTTCTAGGCTCTGTTTTATTTTTTCAATGCTGTCCTCAACTAGCCCTGTTTTGTCTGCATAAAAGCAGCATTCTTCCTTAAGTGTGGCACATAGGCCACTTTCTTGTAAAAAGACGAGGTCTAGTCCCCTTCTGTTTTGTAAAACCACCTCTGACAGGGACTCTACAGAGTCTTTAAGGTATTTTAACCCTTGTTGTAACTCGCGAATGTCATTATCAATAGCTGTAGAAAGTTGATTATACTGTTGGGTGGAAGTAACTAAGGAAGCTATGCCTGTTCCTGCCCCTGCACCAGCCAGGCCCAAAAGAACGGCCAATGTAATGGCTGTAATGGGCTCTCTTTTTGAGCGAATTATACCCCGCTCCCAAAATGTAAGCAGCTCTTCTGCATGATGAAAGGTGATCTTTGGAAGAAGAATAACCAAAACACAATAATCCTTATATATCAATAGAGAAGCAGAAACTACATAAGGAGCGAGTCCCGTGGAGCAAATAAAGTATTGGGTGCCTGGATATATTGAAAAGTGGTATTAACTGTAATTGTCTGATTGCAAATCTCCTTTAACTGATAAGGAGGGACCATTTTGGGGGCCAATAAACAGAGACCCAATCCGGAGACCTGGGAAAGGGTTAATCCATGACTCCCAGTGTTGTTCCATCTCAACAGGTTGGTATCATTGGTGTAGAGGGGGTCACCAAGAATAGCCACCCCCTTGTAAAGGGAGGGCGAGGGGAACAGCAGACCCAGCATTCTGTATATTCTGTCTGGTTGTTGAATCTTAGGGTCTCAACAGAGGCACTGACCAACTTGAGAATAACCTTAGCAGATGAGGGGGGCCCCATAGGAAGGGTGGGTCGAAACAGGGTGGTAGCAGAAGGGACTGAGGTCGACCCAGGGGCAGCTGGTGGTTTAGGAGGCCCAACCGGGGCGCTGTCTGGGCCAGGGTGTAAGGCTGTGTTAGGTCTAACAGCTACTGAAGGCCCCTGTGGAAGTGTCTTTATGAGCTTAATTTTAAATGTGAGGCCGATGTCACGCCCTGACATATAGAGTCTCAATCCCCATTTGTAACCTCTGGAATTGTCCCAGGAGGCCCTTTTTCCAGCGTCAGTGAAGACAATGGAAAGAGGATTGCACCATTGATCTTTACATTCCCCTTTGAGGGGGAGGGGATCAGTACCAAGGTTGTATCTAGAAGGATTTTTTCTCTTTAGGATAATATAATCCCAGGTGGAAGAGGGCTTCCAATAAGTGTCTCCAGAGGTCTCACAACCCCAGGAGGCTCAGTAATAATCAGAAGAGAAACCACACTTTGTATTAAGAGAGCGGTCTCGATGTCCCCTGGGGCATATATATATATCTAGGGACCGTTTGTAAGAGGGACCTTTTCATTTGAGATCCACATCCCAGGAGCCAAACCGGCTGTGAGACAGGACTGGGGGGCTTTTGTTGTGGCACAAAGAAGTCCTGATAGTCCCAATAGTCATGGGCCCCAAGGGCCAGCACACATAGATCAACCTGTAAGGGGCCCCACGGGATATTGGTAGAGAGCCGAGAGGTTGAATTAGCTATACCTCCTGCCTCATTAAGAATTACCCATGTAAAGTTAAAAAGTTGATGTGGTGAAGGAGGACTGCTCACGGTACTGAAGCACAGCAGGGCCTTGAGGAGAAGCCACGGAGGGAACATCTTCAAAGGGAGGAACGATCCTTGTTTCTTGTTAGACCTGAAATTAAGCCTCAGAGTATGGGCATTAAGGTGATGTAAGTCATGGGCCTGCTGTGCAGCAGCGAGTGGGGGAACAGAAAGCGCAGAAGCAATTATCTGAGTGGCTTGATCTACTTTATCATTGCCCTCAGACAGTGGTCCAGGCAATCCAGAATGGGTGCGAATGTGCCCAACGAAGAAAGAGGCCTCACGGGCAAGAATTAATTTTTGTAGTCTGGAGAAAAAGGGAGAGGCATTGGTGGAGGGGCGGATATATGGAACAACTTCCAGGAGGGGCACAGAGGAGGCCACATAGGCACTATCCGTATAAAGGTTAAAAGGCACATCTGGTAACATCTCAAAAACTTTAATAATGGCTGTCAATTCAACAAGTTGTGCAGAGAGGAAGGCTGTCATAAAGCGAGAGACCACTCCATTAATACTAAAAGCAGCCATGCCTGAAGAAGATCCATCAGAAAAAACTAATGTGGCTCCAACAATGGGGGAAGTCTTTGTTCTTTTAGGGAAAACAACTGGCGTTTTTTGTAACTGAACTAACTTATCAGCAGGGTAATGGTTATCCATGGTGCCTTGAAAAGAAGTACAATTAATGGCCCAATCATCTTCGTTTTGGATAAGCCACTGGACTTGGGAGGCATTATAGGGGAGGACTATAATATCAGGATCTTTTCCAAAGAGCTTAAGGGCAGCCTCTCTACCAAGCCTTAAGAGATGAGCAACTAGAAATGGGTAGGTGGGCAGCACGTGCGAGGGGGATGCTGGTAAATGGACCCAGAATAAGGGCTTGACTTGCCAAAGCAAACCAGTAGGAGAAAAGGCGGCAGGAAAAATAAGAAGGCGGAGGGGCCTGTGTATTGGAACGTTTTTCTGGGAGGGAGGCCAAGGATCCTGTACGGGACAGAGGGCGGAGACAATATTCCACCACTGACAGTAATTGTTGTTTGTCAGGGTCAGAAGACGTGGCTTCAACTATGTCTCTGATCAGTCCCCAGTATGAAAAAACAGTGGCAGGGACAGCATCCTGTCCTTCACATTCCAATTTTTCATTAAGATCTCTTCCAACCTTTTGTCATTTTTTTCGGTGAATCTCTGGACCATTTATTATAAACCAGGGACAGGCCCCATTTATAAATATAAAAAATCTAATTAAATCCTTTTTCTTAACTCTAACTCCTCTTTCCCTGAGTGTTCCTTTTAAGTCTTTAATGAAGACTGTTTCCTTAGTGAGTTTCTGGCCCATTTTTTATATGAGACGGACGGAATCACTTACCGAGGACGAAAACTTCTCATGAGCAGTGAGGAGTGTCCTCAATCTACACTGGAGCTGGCACTATGCCTCTTTTGGCCTGGGGTCCGTTTGGTAGAGATCTGTACCTCGAGCCCCACGTTGGGCGCCACTTGTCCCGCCCTGCAGGACCTCATTATTCGTGGGGTCGAGGGGGACCAAGCCTGAAAGAAAGATGGGCGAGAAAGAGGAGCGAGACCAAGCAGAATCTTGTCAAGGTCTCATTTATTCTTGAAACATAGGCTGTTCTTAAAGCAGAAGCGAGACAAAGGGAGGGGTGGGAATGAGGCAAAGGGAGGAATGGGAAGCAGGGAGCTTGTGGTTTCTGGTCGCTCTGGCTCATCGATCTTCAGAACGGCCAGTTCCCAGAGCATGGGGAACAATTAATCTTCAAACAATTGTGACCAGTTCTCAGAAGGTACTGCAAGGCTGTGCCAAGCTTGGTGGGGTCAGGTTCCGAGGAGTGGCATGAAGACTTCAGCTCCGCTTCAGCTCCCAACATTGCTGTTAGGACTAATTTTCTTTCTTTTCGTAGCTTCCTTGTTGAAGGCACCTCTCATACTGGAATGAGAAAGAGCTGTGCATCCACAATTGTTTCTTTCTACCCTCATTTCCAGATATTTAACTTTATCTCATGGTGGTTCTGGAAACAACAGGAAGTCTCCACATAAATGCATGAAAAGGCACAACAAATACAAAATGTAATTGTTTACTAAAACAACAGAGGAGCTTTCATTTTAAGGTAGCAGGGAGCCATTGCTAAGAAAATACAATATATATGCTTTCAGAAAACTATTTTTACATTCATCTATACTGAGTCTAGAGCTAATGTCAAAAAAAGTATAGTAATTTAGAAGCATAGAAGAAGTTTCTTCTACAAAACTGTCCAAAGAAATTAATGTAAAACTAATAAATAGGCCAAAAGGTGCAGAATGACAGAACCAAGACTGGGTGATCAATGATCAATTGATGATTGAAGAAGTAAAAGCCAAGGGAGCAAGGAACAGCTACCTCATTATACAACAGTGACCTTGACCCTTACGGTTTATCATAATCAGAGATTCAAACCACAATGAATCACACTTCATGTAAAGTGAAAACCAAAGCCTTATTTTAAAAAAAGAGCATAAATAAGATCATCTCTTAGACCAGGGGTTGTACAAAGATTTCTTAGACAGAACATTAAAGGAATGGCCTGTAAAAATATCAACAAATTGATATCCATCAAAATTAAATGTTTATATTCTTCAAAAGAAACAAAACAAATATGGCAAAAAAATAAAATAGTGACAAACACATAACTGTTAAAAGAAAAGCAACATGTTTATATCCTGAAGAAAGATCTATAGGCACAGTTATATGCAAATAAGTGCTCCTTTAAACAAAGGATAGTTCAAGGGAGTTTTCTGTAGGGCAGACATGGACAGCAAATGAGTGGTCACTGCCATCAGGACTGTGTAAGTACTATACAAAGCTCCAGTGCCATGAGGACCACAGTGGGAGCATCCTCACCTTCACCCTGCTGGGTAGAATCTGGAATGATACCCTAGTTGGAAAGCAGCTCATGGGGGTCTTACAAAGTTGATTATTCCGTGACATACAGACCTGCAGCTGGAGAAGCAGATGCCTTCCTAAGTGCAGGAGAGTTTATAGCTTTTTAATAACCACAGAACTCTGGAAATACCACTGACCCCTGCAGGCTTCCCTGTCAGTTATGACAGCTGGCTCTGAGGTCTAGGCCAGGTGGTGACGGTGGCAGTGTACTGTTTAGTGTTCTTTTTGTATTGGAAAGCTTCTCAGGTAACTCATGGTCCCTTGGAATCCATGGGTGTTTTCTGGAATTTTAAAAATTTGATTAATTAATAATTGATTAATTGTTTGAGACAGAGTCTCACTATGTAGCTCTGGGTGGCTTGGAATTCACTATATAGATCAGACTGGCCTCAAGCTTTCAAAGATCCATCTGCCTTTGCTTCCCAAGTGATGGTAATAAAAATCTGCCATCAATATACCTGGCTTAATGAATTTTGTTTTGTTTTGAATTTTTAATTCTCAAATTCTTGAGCAAAATTTTCTGTAATTTTTTTTTCTTTGAACTTTCTTGTTTTGTCACTGTAAACTTTCTTGTTTTTGTTAAGGAAAAGATTTTGGCAAAGGCGTATCTCATTTATTGGACAGAAAAACTGACCCACAAACAGCCAGATATTTTGTGAGTTGGTGACAGATCTCTGGTCATGAATGATAAAGAGTACAGAATCTATAGAATAAAGTTGATGTTGACACTTTTAATCCATTTTTATGTTGTAAAAATCTTCCACATCAGCCTCCATGGGATCACCTAAGGGAAGTGCACATGTGAACACACACACACACACAGTATCTTACCGCATCTATTCAACTATTCAGTATTAAAAAGGCAGTTATTTTCATTTTATAGTCCATGGGCAGAGTTAGATTTATTCCTGACAATATAGTCTTCTTTGGCTCAGAGTAAGTTCTTCTGTTTTTTAATGTTTCTTCTTCTTCTTCTTCTTCTTCTTCTTCTTCTTCTTCTTCTTCTTCTTCTTCTTCTTCTTC
>JADRCH010000235.1:1092610-1108053 GCA_019843965.1 Rhynchomys soricoides
TCTTCTTCTTCTTCTTCTTCTTCTTCTTCTTCTTCTTCTTCTTCTTCATCATCATCATCATCATCACCACTTACAAAACCTTATGTAATCCAGGCTGGCTTCAAACTCCTATGCAGACAAGAATGACTCCCAATCATCTTGCCTTTACCGCTGCAAATCAAGGATTACAGGTCTGCAGCAGCACTCCCCCCCCAGCTAATTTTATCTGGCAATGGAGACTGAAGCCAGGATTGTGGATTCAAGATACTCCTTCTGCCCACTGAGCCACAGTTCCGGTTCTATGATGTGAGCAGTCTCTAAACCCTTATAGAGTCCAGAGCAGAGGCAGGAGGACAGATTAAACACTTCCCACATCACCGTCTTCCACTGTGCTCTGAGTGTGTTGACTTCTCATTGTCTGTTTGAAGTCAGGCGTACTCATTAGTTTGTGTTTCAAGCAGATGAATGGCGAGGTGGCTGCCCGCCAGGTAGCCTTGCACTCACAGCTCACTCCCACGCACGCTTACAGCGCTGTGTACTCAGGGCGACCTATAAAGGTCTGAGCAGTAATGAGTTAAGGCAGTTGAATGGAGCATGGCCTGGAGGTGATGCTTAATCTTTCTTTCTTACAACAGATGTATATTTATGTAAATTCCAGGAAACTAAGAGAACATGCAATGCTGTCTGTGTCTTAGGGTTGTTTATATAGGAGAGGAATTTCGATGAGAGGCAGCCCAGTCATGCCCTGTCTTGGTTCAAACACACCTGTCACTCTAGCTGAAAACGCCGCCGCCGCTCACACCAATTGCAACGTCTTAATTCCTGATGATTGTCTGCTCAAGCCTCATCTTCGGATAGCTAACACTGGCTGTATTCGTTGAAAGGCACAGGATACCACCTTGTAGGTAGTCTTTCTTTTTTCTCTTGGCTAAAAAAGAGAAAGGTGTTATTGGGCAATGACTTACGGTTTTCTTCTTCTAATTTTAGGGCATTTTTGTTACATGTTCAACTTTCCAAATTTTTTTCTTTATGAAGACTTACAGTTTCTTATACTTTAGATATTCACTTACTGGAGACATGTGAGGTCTTCCAGGTCCCTTGGTTTATGTGAGGCTAATAGGTGGCCCTGCAGCCAGTTCCTGCCTCACAGGGAGCTTGCTGTGTAGACCACACCAATTGAGTGAGACTGCACACAAAAGCACACAATGGAAGGGATTACAGGAGAACAGAAATGTCTGTGCTTTATTTATAGTAACATTGTGAGGAAGAAAAGCTGTTAGTCAGCTCTGCCTGGCTGTGGGCTTGAAATAATCCACTCAGAACGTCGTTTGTTCCCTTGACTTTGCCTTGTTAAAGCTTCCGTGTCTCCCGTGGCTTATTAGTTCACAATGTTTGGACAAACATCAATTACAGCACACCAAAACGTTTCCAGTTGTGTCGGTCTATGAGTGGCAGAAACCAGAAAGACACAAGAGGCCTGGAAACAGAACTATGGAGAGCACCAGCGGCTAAGGAGGCAGGTGACGGAGGAGTGCTGCATGCTCTGAATGGAGATATTGGGCTCCTTATAGAGTGTGGGTTGTTATTATTGGGCATTTAATAATTAAGATGAGTGATAAAGGCCAGCTTGTTGGAAACCTAAGCTACCCATAAGGAGCTTTTACTTTAAGCCTATGAGATTAATTGTTGGAATAAAACAACACGCTGTGGAGGTGGCTAGAAGTGGATAAAAGATCTTGCTGTCCAGTCTAATGACCCGAGTTGAATCCTCAGGACCCACGGTTGGAAAGACAGCAGACTCAGTTGTCTTCTGAAGCCCACATTCGGGCCTTGCCCCTCCCATACTTACATACAAATGAACAAATAAGCATGGTTTGTTTTCATTACAGAACAGAGACAGTGAGCTAAGCGGGTGACTCTGATGTCCAAATTGTAAGCAGGGGCAAAGTCACGAAGCATTTCCCAGTGATCTGAGAGCTTCGAAGTCTGTTGGAAATTTTCTCAGAGGGCTTAAGACTTCCTCGAAAAATTATTTATTTGATTAAATACTTTTTCTTTTATTCTGGAGATTATAATTACATCATTTCTCCCTTCCTTTTCCCTGCCTCAAAGCACCCCATATACCCCTTCTTGCTGGCTTTCAAATTCATGGCCTCTTTTTCCACGAATTGTTTTTTACATGTGTGTATGTATGCATATATATATATATATATATATATACGCTCTGCATACAACCTGCTCAGCCTGTATGTTATTATTTGTATGTATGTTTGCAAGGCTGGTCATTTGGAATTACATAACGAATTGGTGTGTGCTCTTCCCTGGGGGAAATGCTCTCTCTGGCTCTCAGCATTCTTCAGTTGCCTGTAGTTCTTTCTGTAGGTTTGGAGACTCAGGGTCTTTTTCTCATCCACTTTAGCTGTCTGTTGTTCTTGTCATCCTGTTCGGCTCATGTTTAGGCAATCGTATTGGTTAGATTTGACTGATGTAGCTTCTGACGTTAGTGTGAGACGCAGTCTCACAGCAAACTCTCCAATCCTCTGCCTCTGACAAGCTCCCACCTCTGTTTCTGCAGTGTTCCTTAGGTGCGGGACTGTTTTGTAGATGTATCCCACTGGGACTGGGCTTGGAAACTCTGAATTGTGATTGATTCTGGTTTTCTGCAGTGGTCTCCATCTGTTGCGAAGAAGAGTTTTCTTGGTGAAGGGTGAGGACAACATTTATGTGTGGCCTTTTTTTTTTTTTTTTGAAAAAAGATTATTTAATGTACATGTGCACCATGCACTCATGAGGACCTGTGGAAGCCAGAGGAGGGTGCTGGATCACTGGGACTGGAATTACAGGTAGTTACAAGCCATCTGGCGTGTGTGTTGGGTTGAGGCTGGGCCTTCTGCAGGAGCAGAAATCACTCTGAATGTCTCCAGCCCCCAACAAGACATGTTTTAAGCAATAAAAATTATAAATTGATTCTTTAATGTGAATGTTTGAAAGTGTTTATGTTTGTAGTTAATGATACCCAAGAAAAATAATTGCAGGGTTGTGAATATATGCCATTTCTTGCCTTGGAGAGTAGTCTACTAGGACATTATCTATTATGCAGCCAGGGCTATGAGAAGCTGGAATTGACTCATGAACGAATTTACAGCTGTTGTTGTCACTGATTACCATGGCAACAGAACAGAGCTCCGCCCCAAATGTCACTGGTGCGTGCTTGTCTGATAGTGCCTGCCTTTGCAAAACCAGTCAATCACAGTGGAACTAAAACACAACTGTCCCCCTAATTCCTCCATAGTGATCCCTGACTTCAGTCCAATGGTTGGGTGTAAGTATCTGCATCTGTCTTAGTCAGCTGCTTGTTGGGCCTCTCAGAGGACTGCCATGCCAGGCTCTCATTTGTAAGCACATCATAGCATAGTAGTGTCAGGCCTTGGTTCCCCCCATACCCCCATTAGATGAATCCCAAGTTGGGCTGGTCACTGGACCGCTTTTCCTTTAGTCCCTTCTCTATTTTTGTCCCTGCAGTTCTTTTAGACAGAAACAATTCTGGGTCAGGAACTCTGACTGTGGGCTAGTAACCCTGTCCCTCCACTTGTCTGTCTACTGGAGGTGGACTCTTAGAGAATCCTTTCCCCAATGTTGGCGTTTGGGCTAAGGTCATCCCCAATGGGTCCTGAGAGTGTCTCACCTCCCAGGTTTCTGTACTTTCTAGGGAGTCCCCCCTCCCACCCTCTAAGGCTGCTTATTTCCATTCATTCTCCTGGACCTCTGGGCTTCTCTCCTGTCCCCTCCCCTCCATATCTCATGCTGATCCCCTTTCCCTCTCCCATCTCCCACCCAGGTCCCTCCCACTGACTCCTGTGATTATTTTCTTCCCCCTTCTAAGTAGGATTGAAGCATCCTTACTTGGGCATTCTGGCTTGTTAAACTTCTTACAGTCTATGGGCTGTACCTTAGGTATTCTGTACTTTTTTGGCTAATATCCACTTAACAGTAAGTATATACCATGCGTGTTCTTTTGGGTCTGAGTTTCCTCACTCAGGATGATATTTTCTAGTTCCATCCATTTGCCTGCAAAATTCATGATGCCCTTGTTTTTAATAGCTGGTATTCCATTGTGTAAATGAACCACATTTTTCTGTATCCATTCTTTGGTCGAGGGACATCTGGGTTGTTTCCAGCTTCTGGCTATTACAAATAAGGCTGCTATCAACATGATAGAGCATGTGTTCTTGTGGTATGTTGGCTGTCTTTTGGGTATATGCCAAGGAGTGGTATAGCTAGGTCTTTAGGTAGAACTATTTCCAACTTTCTGAGGAACTGCCAGATTAATTTCCAGAGCGGTTGCACCAGTTTGCAATCCCACCAGCAATGGAGGAGTGCTCCTCTTTCTTCACATCCTCACCAGCATCTATTGTCACCTGAGTTTTTGATCTTAGCCATTCTGATTGGTGTGAGGTGGAATCTCAGGATCATTTTGATTTGCATTTGTCTGATGACTAAGGACTTTGAACATTTCTTTAAGTGGTTCTAGGCCATTTGAAATTTTTCTGTTGTGAATTCTCTGTATCCTATTTTTTAAATTGAGTTATTTGGGCTTTTGGAGATTATCTTTTTGAGTTCTTTATATATTTTAGATATTAGCCCTCTGTTGGATGTAGGGTTAGTGAAGATTTTTTTCCCAATCTGTAGGTTGCCAATTTGTCCTACTGATAGTGCCTTTTGCCATACAGAAGCTTTTCAGTTTCCTGAGGTTCCATGCATCAATTATTGATCTTAGAGCTTGAGCCATTGGTGTTCTGCTCAGGAAATTTCCCCCTGTGCCAATGAGTGTGAGGTTCTTTCCCACTTTCTCTTCTATTAGATTCTGTGTATCTGGTTTTATTCACTTGGACTTGAGCTTTGTGCAAGGTGATAAATATGGATCTATTTTCATTCTCCTACATACAGACCACCAGTTGAACCAGCACCATTTATTGAAGGTGCTTTCTTTTTCCCACTGTATGTTTTTGGCTTCTTTGTCAAAGATCAAGTATCCATAAATGTATGCATTTACTTCTGGGTCTTTGATTCTATTGATCGACCTGCCTGTCTCTGTTTCAATACCATGCTTTTTGTTTGTTTGTTTGTTTTTGTTTTTTATCACTATTGCTTTGTAGTACAGCTTGAGATCAGGGATAATGATTCCCCTGGAAGTTCTTTTATTATTGAGAATTATTTTGGCTATCCTGGGTTTTTTTGTTTTCCCGTATGAAGTTGAGAATTGCTCTTTCTATGTCTGTGAAGAATTGTGTTGGAATTTTGATGGGGATTGCATTGAATCTGTAGATTGCTTTAGGTAGGATGGCCATTTTCACTATGCAAATTCTACCAACCCATGAGCATGGGGGATCTTTCCGTTTTCTGAGGACTTCTACTTCTTTTTTTCAGGGATTTGAAGTTCTTGTCCTATAGATCTTTCACTTGCTTGGTAAGAGTTACATTGAGATATTTTACACCATTTGTGGCGATTGTGAAGGGTGTTGTTTCCCTAATTTCTGTCTCTGCCTGTTTATCATTTATATATAGGAAGGTTACTGATTTGTTTGAGTTAATTTTATATCCTGCTACTTTGCTAAAGTTGTCAACTGTAGTAGTTCTCTTGTGGAATTTTGGGGCTCGCTTATGTATACCATCATATCATCTGCAAATAGTGATACTTTGATTTCTTCCTTTCCAATTTGTATCTCCTTAATATCCTTTTGTTGTTTAATTGCTCCAGCTAGAACTTGGGTACTCTATTGAATAGATAGGGAGAGAGTGGGCATCCTTGTCTTGTCCCAGATTTTAGTGGGATTGCTTCTAGTTTCTCTCCATTTAATTTGATGTTGGCTGTTGGTTTGCTACATACTGCTTTTGTTATGTTTAGGTATATGCCATGAATTCCTGATCTCTCCAGGCCTTTCAACATGAAGAGGTATTGTATTCTGTCGAAGAAGACTTTTTCAGCATCTAATAAGATGATCATGTGTTTTTTTTCTTAAGTTTGTTTATATAGTGTATTATGTTGATGCATTTTCATATATTGAACCATCCCTGCATCCCTGGGATAAAGTCTACTTGTTTGTGGTGAATAATGGTTTTGATGTGTTCTGTTCCTTCTGTTTCTATATTGTGTAATAGTTTGAGGAGCATTGGTACTAGCTCTTCTATGAAGGTCTGGTAGGAAAACTTTTTTTTAAAGAATTTCATATGTGAATACTGCAATTACACCATTTTCACCCCATATTCTTTCTTTCTCATCTAACTTCTCCCATGCTTATCCTACAACTCCCCCTCAAACTCATGACGTTTTATTTATTGTTACATGTGTATTTATATAGAAATATAACCTCCTGAGCTCATTTAGAGTGACTCATATATACATATGTTTATGAGTATGGGATTACCAGATGGCTTGGACAAGACTGATTCTCCCTCTCTTAGCAGCCCATGACTGCCTGTATTTCTTAGTGTAGGGGTGGGGCCTTGTGAGAGTTTCTCAATCCATGTTGGCATGTCAGCTGGTGGTGTTACTGTGCAGGCCTTATTTAGGTGACCATATTGTTGAGATTTTCTGGGTTCAATTCCCTGCTATGGATAGATGGCAGAAGCTAACAGAAGATGCCTATGTCCTCTGACCCCTGAACCCCCCCTTTGCCACTAATGTTCCCTGAGCCTTATGTGCAAGAGTTGTTTGTAGATTTATTAACTGGGATTGGGCACCTACCTCACAGTCAGTTGTTCCTTTCTTGCTGGCCAGTTGTGGGTTTCTGTCCTTCTATCTTCTGCAGAATGGAGCTTCTTTGATGACGGATGAAGGCTACACTTATCTGTGGATAGAAAGAAGGACAGTATATAGAATGCAGCTAGGAATTATTCTGTTGAAGAGTCTGGCAGCAATAGGCTTTCCTATAAGGTCTGGAATCTCAGCAGCTACAGGGTGTTGGCTGGGTTTGTAGTAACAGGCATAGAGTCCCTCCTAATTGGGTGGGTCTTGAGTCTAGTAAGGTGGTTATTAGTTATCTCCATTGGAATTGCCTTAAAAACATATATCGTAATGTTAAAGAAACTCAAGTGAGTGGGAGATACTCTTCCTTAGTTCACAAAGAACTTTTAGAAAGGTAAGAGTCCGTTTTTGTTCAGCTAAGTTAGGTTACTTTTCAGATGGCATTTCTAGTGTTCATGAAACACAATGGCCTTTTGAAGAGGGGAGCCATGAACATGGCTACACAGGTGTGATTAGTGAATAGTGAGGATGGGTCTGACCTTCAAGACACATGTGATTGTGAGGAGGTGAGCAGAACTGTGACATATTTTACATTCAGCTGATATTCCTTTATGTATGTGTGTGTGTGTGTGTGTGTGTGTTTGTGTGTGTGTGTGTGTGTGTATTTGGGTGCATTCATGCCATGTGGGTGTGCAGAAGAAAGTCTTTCTTTGAAAGTTGGTTTTATTTAGGAGTTAGTTCTCTCCTTCCACCATGTAGGTCCCAAGGTTTAAACTTGGATCATCAGCCTTGGCAACAAGTGTTCTTATGGGGCTGAACAATCTTGCTGATCATCAGCTGGTATTTTTTCACACCAGGAGTGGGTGCAGTTGAAACCCCATGCTTTTGTAAACATAGGTTGCTCTCTTAATCATTGTTCAATTGCTGTGAAGAGAAACCATGACCACAACAACTCTTATAAAAAGAAGCATTTAATGGTTGTCTGCTTATAGTTTCAGAAGTTTAGTCCATTATCATTAGGGAACATGATGGCATATAGGCAGGCATGGTGCTAGAGAGGTAGTAGAGAGTTCTCTATGTAAATGGGCAGGCAGCAGGAAGAAAAAAAAACCACTGGATCTTGAAACCTCAAATTCCATCCTCAGTGACACTCTTAACTCCAACAAGGCCACATCCCCTAATCCCTCTCAAGGAGTGCTGCTCCCTAATGACCATACATTTAAAGATACGAGCCTATGGGGGCCATTCCTATTCAAGTCACCATGGTTGCCCACCTATGATGGCTGATTGATGCAAACATCTCCCATGGTTGCTTATGCACCCAGATATTCCACTTTTCAACACCATAGACTGCTTTCTGCTTTCCCTTCATGGGTTGAACTGAAGGCGTAAGGGCTGTCTTTAACAGGATTCTGAAAGCTAGTCATCTGCTGTTACCTATGTGGAGGGCATCCCCAGTTATATAAAAATCATTGTAAGGCATTTTTATGGAGCACAACTGATGTTACAGCCTGTGCTTCCTAACATGCAAGGGCCTGGCTTCTGGTTTGGCCTCTGCTGGAATGGGAGGAAGGCTCTGCTGTCTAGGTTTAGCTCAGCATTAGAGCTTTAGGATTCTCCTGAGTACCAGCATGGGCCCAAAGGAAGAGAAGTTGCAACAGTGGAAAAGGCATGGCTTGATCTATGAGAGATGTGGTATTTAGTGTTGCCTCTGCTGTGTGTATCCATGTCATCAGAGACAGGAGGATTTGTGCACAGCAGCTCTTTTGAAATAGATGCCAATAAAGAGAGAGCTGTTATGGAAAAATAGCCTGCTTGGCTGTTTCGTCCTAATTATATACCTTTAGCTCTGTTGCATCTTGGAGTACCATGTGACTTGGTGCCTGTCATTTAGTTGTCTGGAGACATAGAGGTAGAGTGTGGAGGGAGCTAGGATGCAGAAAATATAACAGAGAAGTGACCAAAAACCAGCGACCTATTCATGAGATTCTTGTCAGAGCATTTGCCTGGGGATGTTTCTTGGAGTCACCCTGCAGGGAATCATGTTTCTTGCACGTTTGCTTACTTACTTGCACACTTACATGCACACTTACTGCATAACAATGGGGCTGCTGTGATCATCCCATGCCTGGCAAAATATGTTTTCATGCATCCTAAGGAACATGCTCTGACCTGGTTCACTTCAA
Source organism: Rhynchomys soricoides (assembly GCA_019843965.1). Lineage (NCBI taxonomy): Eukaryota > Metazoa > Chordata > Mammalia > Rodentia > Muridae > Rhynchomys > Rhynchomys soricoides. The sequence goes on from JADRCH010000235.1 coordinate 1,101,521, forward strand.
TCTATTTTTGGTGAAAACTTATTTGGAAGAATATTGGTCTATTGTTTCCTGTCAGCTTGCTTTTACTGGTTGTCTGTCACAGGGCTGTGTCACTTTTAGATGCTAAATGAGAAGCATGTGTAAGGGAGCACAGAGACACACTCCCATCCCCATCACCATGGGTAATGTCCAGCATGAAATGTGGGTTTTCTGGAAGCAGAAACACACTACTTTAATTATTACATGCAGTTTGGAAGCATGAATATTTATACAATTAGAAACTTGGAAGCCTAACACAGATTCTTTCTGATTGGACTCTGACATACACATTCTTCCTCTGATCCAATCTACAAATCTCATGCAGAGCGTGAGATGGAGGACAGCCTTGAAGTCACTGGTCTTAGAGAAGCACACAGCAGAACTGGCGATGAGGAGCAGAGTCCTTGATGGTCACTTCAGGTCTGTTTGCACTCAAGGGACACTGGGTCTTTTGTTACATGTGTTTAAACTGCTCCATCCTGTGTGATTAGAGTCAAATCACACTTAGGGAGTGTGTGGTTTATTAGAATATTAAAATAGAACATTTAAAGTTGCTGGCAAGGGCTTCTTATAACTTCTTCATTGGTCTTTTTTATATATCTGCCCTGCTCTAATTTTTCTGTACAAAGATAGATATCTTATACATTTCTAAAGTATACAGAGATGAAATAAACCTATCTTTTTTATTTAAAACACACACACACACACACACACACACACACACTCCTGTATTGTCTTCAGGAGATGTTATGACTTCTCTTGTATGCATATATTAGCATATCACATGTACTCCATAATATGTAAAATTGCCATGTGTTTGTAAAAAAATAAAACAAATTAAGCACGTACCCATGGCCTAATACAGCCATCCCACTTCTGGGTATTTATCCCAAAGGGATAAAAGCCTGTTTAAGATACCAAGAAGAAAGGGTCTATGTTGGTTTTCATTTTTCAACTTTCTGGATGAAGGCAGACATTTGATGATTTAGTTTTTAGGTTTTTTAGTTTTGTTGTTTTTACTTGCTCACTTATTGATGATAAGTTACTTGAATTCTTGTCATATAAGCTGTTGAACTTTGTTGAGTTTTTGTGCAGGACTTCAAGATTAGTTCCCAGCTGACGGCCCAGTTTGGGGAGAATGGTGACTCTAGGCAGTGGAGTCTTGCTAGAGGAAGTTCCTCACTGGGGGCAGGTCTTGCAAGTGTACTTATTTATTTTTGTCTAATTTCTATCTCCTTGATCCCTTCCAGTGTGTGGGTGAAATGCAATCTTATTTACTTCCTGACACTCAAAGCTCCTGGAGCCTCGCCTTCCCCACCACGATGGACTGTATCCCCTCAGGAACTGTAAGCTAAACAAAACCTTTCTTCCCTAATGTGCTCTGTGTTGAGGTATTTTATCACAGCAACAGAAAACTAACTAATACACATTGTAGAAGATACATCTTTGTCTATCTCCCCCTCCCACTGTGAGTTGCCAGTTAATAAGAGGATGTGCTTCCCATCCCCCCCTTCCCCAGAGAAGCTAAATAGAATCTGTAACCAAAGCTGGAATTGGAAATCTTTTCAATTATGACACTCAAACACAAATCCTAAAAATGATACTTTATCATTCTCATTGATTCAATGAAAATAAAAAAAAACTAGATACATGAGAAATTACATAAACTCTGGTCATTTGCCCTCCTAGAGCTGGGTTGGTTGAACAATGGAATACATTTTCCTGGGAAATGATGTCATCACTTATAACAATCAAAGCTGGTGTGGCCTTTTGATATCAAATCACTGTGTGTGTGTGTGTGTGTGTGTGTGTGTGTGTGTAAAACCTTGTGATTGAGGTCCCAGGACACTGATTTGCCACAGCTCATAAGCACTCTGGGTGAAGCCCCGATAGTCAAGAATGTCTTCCTTTGTCGTCCTGATGATGAAGAAATTAAAAAGTTGGGGAGAGGAACTAAGCTCAGAGGCTGGCACCTGTTCATCCCTTTAAGAGTTTTGTCTTCCTGAGTCTGTCTCCCAGCTTTATGGAGACATTGGTCTGGAGCTTTCCAGGTAGGCTGTGCTGTCTAGCAAGCCTTTGGGCTCTGCCTGCCTCTGCCTCTTCAGTGCTGAGATTATAAGTGCATATCGGCACACTTGGCTTTTTAAAACTGAGGTATAGGGATTGAACTTAAGCTCCTGTGCTTGCATGGTGAGCATGTCACCAACTGAACCATCTCTCTCATTAGAGATTTGACTTTCTTCTTCTTTTTTTGGTAAGGGATTTTGAGAAAAGCCATGAGTAAAGTGATTGATGTGGTGGCACAGAGATTGAGGGGCATCTGTTACCATGTCAGTAGGACAGCAGTATGGAGGAAAGAATTCCCGGTGTCAGGCTGATAGGCTGATGCTGTCCCCTGTACCTAGGTTCATGGGGGTGGGGGTTGTAGAATGTCACTCACCTTCTAGAAACTGCCAGGGTACTCTGAGAATTCTGAGAATAAAAGGAAATTCCTTTAGATTTTATCACAGTGTCTGTTTCCTAATTCTCTAATCACACCTTCTGTTTTCTTCTCACACTTTCTCAGAGTGATCACAGCTGCAAATCAGTGCAGCCCAATCCAGGGGACACCAGACCAGAAGTGTCCTCTGTCAACACCCTAGCTACTTAAGATGAATACTCTTGGTTGTCAACCTGACTGGATCCAGAATCAACTAAAATACGAATCAGGTGGGGGCCTTTCCTGATTAGATTATTTGAAGCAGAAAGACTTAACCTAAATGTGGGCAAAGGCAAAAGTCTGTACCGTTTGGTGGCAGCCAAGGTAGAAGGACATGCCAAAATGAAACATTTACTTGCTTGCCCTCATTCTTTCTAGCAAGTTCATCTATCCTACTGCTTCTGCATTCTATCATCAATATTAGAATCAGCTTTTTGGGTTTTGGATGTAGCCTGAAGACCAGGATTTTTTCAGGAACCCTTCAGGCCTTCAGTACCAGATTGGGACTGTAGAAATGTGCATGTTTCATTGGCTGAGCAGCTATGGGATTCTCAGCCTCTCCAGACTTACAACCATACCCTGTAAGGCAGTTTAGTAAGTCATATGCATGCATCTATTCTATCAGTTCTGTTCCTTTGGAGAACCCTGACTAACACATGTCTGCATGGCCTTACTTCGCCATGGAGTATGATTTCAGTAATCAGGCTTAGAGCAGACCTGGTCTGGAGAGAGGGAACTCATGGCATTTCCTTGATTAAAAACATCTGAAAGGGAGAATTTCAGAGGGATTCTGAATTTGCCTCTTTTCCATTTCTCTCTGTTTTTTTTCCCATGCTGTATTAATCTGATCGTTATAGAAAATGCATTGGATTCTACTTCAAAATTGTCCTTTTCATTGCTAATATCGGTTTTGTTTACAGGTACAAACAAAAAAAGTTAGTTGAACAATGCTTTCTGTAGCCTCCATTGGGGGGAATAAAACAGCTTTGTTTACTTATTTTAGTTGGAACCAAGAGCAGAGTGAGTGATATCTGTCCATCCATCCATCCATCCGTCCATCCATTCATCTGTCTGAAGAAGTAATTTTTAATACTCAGCTCTAAAAGCTATGTTCTAGATGGTAGAGTTCAAACAGTGAATAAACCTGTGCACTTATGTAGGAGAAAGGCATCAATAAATAATTATGTAATTAAAAGTAAAAGTAAGTGCCATAAATGAATATTTGCATGGCTAGGCATCAGCCTCTGAGAGCAGAGAACAGTCATTTTAGCCTGACATGTGGCCCATCTGAGTCATCAGATGGGTACAGTCTTACTGTCATTAATCTTAGTAATTCCTCCTGCCACTCTTGGCTTTTTCTCATGGGTTCATCTCTACCTTTTATGTCCTTCTTGAAGTTTTTTAGGTGCAGGCAAACTTGGCTACTGGTAATCTGCTTTAAACTTCTAGATCGCTGTGGGGTGCAGGCAGCTTAACAGAGTTGGAGGGATAGCCTGACTAGCAGGCATTCACAAAGTCCAGTGTGTCCTGCTCATTTGCAACTGCACTTAAGCTAACTTAAGACACCTTAGACAATGAACCATCAGATGGAGTCCCTTACACAAATATGGCTTTCCACTGTGGTGTGTGTGTGTGTGTGTGTGTGTGTGTGTGTGTGTGTGTGTGTGTGTTTGAGCATGTGTGCATACATATGGTCAGTAGAATGAGTGGAGTTGGCTTAGTTTCAGGTGAAGTATGACTGGAAGGTCCAGAAGGATATAAGAGAGAGAGGCAGTGGAGTTCAAAGTAGGGGTGGGATTGCTCAAAAAGTTTTGTCTTGTGGTCCAGAGATTATGATGGGAATGTTTGCCTGTTGGTGACAGCCAGGAGGCTCCAGCACTTCCTGTGAGTAAGAATTCTATTGCTTTTTCTACAAGAACAACTCATTTATTCCTGGAACCCCTATGAGACTGATTTTGTCAATGGCGTAAGTTGACTACTTGCCTAGGAACAAGAATGTGAGCCCTGGAAGTGCTTGGTCACAGCAGGAATTAAAGGTCACAGGGCAGGATTGTGGCCCTTTGAAACAAAGCATGAAGAGAAGAGAATGAATTTTAAGGAAAGGTAACATCTGAGAGGCAGAGAAGAAACTTATTCCTTAGTGTCACTGATGAGTAAATGAAGTTCTACTTACCCAGCTGGAGCAAGAGATGATGAGACTGCAAGGCTAAGTCATGAAGGACCTGGAGGAGGATGCTGGGGAAATGGATGGGATTGCTCAGTGTCAGGAGCTTCGCTCCAAACATCAGGCTCTTTTCTTTGTCTCAAAGATATGTGCCTCTCCACAAATTGGGTTCATCCCTCTTCTTTTCTATGTGGTTTTGTCCACACATCACACCTTGAATCCCAGTGCTCAAGAGGCAAAGGTAGGTGGATCCATATGAGGTCGAAGCCAGCCTGGTCTACACAGTGAGTTCCAAGACAACCAAGGCTACACAGAGAAATCCTGTCTCAAACCAAACCAATAAAATGAAGGAGGAGAAGAGGGTAAGAGAGGAGGGGGAGTGAGGAGAAGGGGAGGAGGAGTAGGAGGAGGAAGCAGCAGCAGCAGCAGCAGCAGCAGCAGCAGCAGCAGCAGGAGGAGGAGGAGGAGGAGGAGGAGGAGGAGGAGGAGGAGGAACGAAATAATGATTTCACCAAGTAGATGGAGACACTGACATGACATTTTGTGTCTCAAATTCTCAAATTCAGAGCAATGGGAAGATCACCTCTACTATATCCATGTTTTGAAAGAATTCTGCCTGGTGACAGAGAAAAGGGAGCCTGTACTATGAACTTTTCTTATGAAGCAATGAGTCTGGGGAAAGGTGGTCCCAAGGTTGACTCATTGCTAAATGATGCCAAGGGGAAGAATATCTATGATTCCTTGCGCAATCCCACAATAGAGTGGTGACCAGTGTTGCTAAAATAATCATGACCTGTGGACTCTTCTGAGGAAGAGAGAAGAGTCAGGGGAGAATTCTGTTCAGGTGAATTTTGTGTGAAGAATTCTCTTACTTGGAGGCAAATAGCATTCTAGGTTTATGGAGCCCAAATTGGATGCAGTTTTGGAAAGGTCTTTAAGAAAAATGTTCTAAATCACAGAATTAGGGCTGGAGATGCAGTCAGGATCATTGAGAATATGAGGTCCTGGGTTCTCAGGGTGACAGGTAAGCAGGTTACATTTCCTCCTTTGCATCTGTGGCATCCCGGAATCAACGAAGCCAGGTGGCTAGGGCTGCAAGGAGGTAAGAAAGCAAGCATCTGGTGTCTGAGGTTCTGGGGCAGGGGAGAAGGATTTGCATTGTATGAGAACCAGTTTGTTCCTACTGGTGTCCATGGGTGGATGACTAATGCCCTGCAGTGGGTCAGAAGGATGCTGCCAAGCATGTTTGACTTGGTGGGATGCAGTGAGTTAAAGTGTTCTGCCACGCATGACCATCTAGGGTCACAGTATACTGCTGGTCAGATGGCAGTTGTGGTTATCGTTGAGGTAAGTGCTCATGAACAGAGCACCTGTGGCCTTCCAGTGAGCCCGTCAGGGGTTCTGCTTCCAGTTATGTGGGCTGCGCATGCAGACACAGCAATTCTTTCTGTGCTTCTACACTCCCAGACATCTTCAGTTAGCTCATGAGAGGCCCCACGTCATCCAAACAACTCTGTAGATAGTTCTTTCTACTTTTAAATGGTTTCTCCTGTCATATGTATGTGTGTATGTATATATATATATATTTACTGGGAAGTTATCATGGCTAAAGTGAAGAATATTTAGCCAGTGTTGTGGAGCAAGTGTGTAGGTGTGTAGTAGAGAATTTGTCTAAGATGTACGAGGGCCTGGTTTAACTCTTCTCTCTCTCTCTCTCTCTTTCTCTCTCTCTGTCTCTCTCTCTGTCTCTCTCTTTCTGTCTCTGTCTGTCTGTCTCTATCTGTGTGTCTGTCTCTCTCTGTGTCTCTATTTCTCTCTCTCTCTCTCTCTCTCTCTCTCTCTCACACACACACACACACACACACACACACA
>JADRCH010000235.1:1108063-1134203 GCA_019843965.1 Rhynchomys soricoides
TCTCTCTCTCTCTCTCTCTCTCTCTCTCTTTCTCTCTCACACACACACACACACACACACACACACACACACACACACACACACAAGGTAGGGAGAGAAAGAAGGAGCAAAGGAGAGGAGAGGAGAGGAGGAGGAGGAGAAGGGGGGGGGAGAGGGAGAGGGAGAGGGGGAGAGAGAGCAGTCAGGCTTGGGTCCTGCAGTTATTTCTGGCTTTGAATTGTGTCCAGGTCTCATACATTCACAGACAGCCTCGCCAAGGCCCACAGCTGTCCTGCATTTTCAACAGATCCCACAGGGCCTCGATCAGGCTGAGAGACATTCCATTGCTCTGACACATGGGCTAGAAGGAAGGGCTGTAACATCTGAGGCTATGGAGGTAGGATCCTGCCACCCTGACCTTCCCAAAGTGCTGAGACATACAGGTGCATGAGTGTGCTAGATGGCACAGCCCAGAGTGTGACAGGACCTGTGGGTGATTGTCCTCAGAATCCATTCAACCAGTGTGCTCTGCTTTCTGTGGCTGTGGTGGACAGACACATGTTCCTGTTTCTGTTTGGGGTGTTTGTCACAGGAAAGGCATGCTCCTCTGGAGATCTTCCCAGCTGTCAGTAATGTGCTGATATACCAAGGCCAGTCCTGAGCAGGACAGCCAGATAAACAGGATGTCCACAGTGTGTGAGAACACATGAGTGTAGCGACCCTCTCTGCCCGTCTGTCAGCTTCATGAGGGACTGGCATGCCTTGCTCCATCTGCCTGACTAGGGCAGCGACATGAGCATGGGACATGTGTGAGAAAAGCCCTCTTTCTGGCTACAGGGGACATTGGTAAGATTGGAAGAATTCTGACATAAACGGGAAGGAGCATGGCTTTCTTTCAGTCCCTTACTTTTTGGGAAGCACTTTAAGACATCTCAACACACAGGGAAGACATAATTAGATGATCAGTGGCTATTGTGGAAGACAAGGGGGAGGGGGCTAGTCTACAGGAATAGCTCTACATGCCAGTGGAATCAGCTTCATGTTTTCTTCTTGTCAGACACACATTAGTTATTTATATGAATGTACAGAGAAAAGTGACGCTTGTGTCATTGTCCTTCTTGTTTTGGAAACACTGTGTCTGTTGATGATCAGTGTGCAAACACATTCTCAAGGCGGCAGTAGGAGGCACAGGGGCCCCCTCTAGTAGCCTGTGCAGGCTGGGCCCTTGGAAGAAGAGCAACAGACATCCTGGTGTGGACTCTTCTGTGGTTGAGGGTGTCGAAGGTGAACCCCAGAGTGAGGATGTGCTGGTAGGACATTAGAGTTGAAAGTGAACTTAGCTTTTTTTCTGACCCAAATGAATGGATATGGTAGTGATTGCTGTGACTGCACAAAGTCTCCCAGGAGTGGTGTGGCCAGAAAGTCAGATCCATGATTCTTATTCTCCAGGGCCCTGTGATGCTCTGTGTGGCACAGTATACCTACTCTGCTCCCAGCACAGCAGATGCAGCTTCCTTTACGTGGATTCAGTGTTGTTACTTGCTGCTTTTCAACATTTTCAAGGTAAACAAATACATCTGTGATACTGCTTTTGGTGGCACAGTCTATCGGTCCATTTTATATATTACAATATTTGCTCATCTTTAGTTTTGGGGTACTTGAGGACAAGTTTATTCTCCAATAAATCACTACACAGTGAAGTTTCCCTGAATTATTCACTGGCTCTTGTCATAATCCTCATTTTTGCAAGTAGAGTTTCTGGGTCAGAGGCTGTGAGTATATGCAGGGCTTGCTGTACATCAGGTCTCCGTGCCCACTTCTCTTTCTCTGTTTCAATATCTATGGTTTGTATTTGGGGCTGTGGGACTTTAACATCCAGCAAGACAGACAACAAACGGAAACAACAGAGCCTCTTCAGCTAGTAGCAGGGGCTATGCTTTTACCCATCAAAGCATTCAGTTCCTAAGATATACTGGCTGCAGAGAGCAAAGGCATTGTACAGAGATGATACATGTTTGTGGCAAGGGTCTTCTCATTTGTATCCTCCAAGGACAATTGGGTGGTGACCTTCAAGTTCACAGGGTCCTCAGGAAGAGTCTCTGCTCACATCTCAGATGTTCATCACAGAGACCTCCCAGTCATGCCTGTTTGCCTTGAGAAGAAGAGTGGATATGGTTTTGTAACAGCCCGGAAGTTGTTAATTAGAAAGCAAGCATGTTGACAGTCTAGGGACACTGAGATCTTCAGTTCCATGCTTGAGTTGCTACCCTCACCTCTGATGTGCTTTTAATATGAGAGTAAATGCCAGCTTATTTACCAGTGGATGGAAAGTGAAACTGGTAAATTCAGAGAGATTGGCATCTATCTAGTGCTATCTATTGCACTATCACGCTATGAAAACAACTCCAGAAAGAAAAATGCCCCTATGTTTCATTTTTGCAGTGTGGCCCTGTGACGTCATGCTGGCTGGTTTTCTTGCATTAGAAATAGTCATAGCTACTCTCTGAGAGCAGTTGTGGCCTTTACGAATGGTGTTAGAGCATAGTGTTTAGCCTATCACTGTTTGTCTCATTTGATTGTTTTATATCATCTGCATCATATAATCACTATATCTTCAAAGGTAAGATTTCTCCAGGCAGGTATTTGATCATTAAAGTAAATATTGATAGAGTTACAGACTATACTGCAATTGAATTAATGTTCTCCATAAATACAAACAATAAATTATACTATCATTATTCGGTTACTTAGTTCATTTTTTTTAGAAAGTAAAAGCTTCGGTTAATGTTTGTTTGTTTGTTTGTTTGTTTTTTTAATCACAAATCAAGCTTACTTTGAGTTGTTGAGTTCTAGAATATTCCAGCAAAGCTTTTTGTTAGCATTTTAGGGAGTGAGGAGTTGAATTTTATTAATACACCCCTCTCATACTAATTAGTAAATATCCCATCACCTCCTGAGGCCATTGCTGTGTCGGAGTGCCGGGCAGACACATTTAAATAGAACAGGGAGAAAAGCATAGTAAAGAAATGATCTATCCAGAAAAGAAAAGGCCTATCTTGAGGGTAACATCTGCTCAGTGTGGGCTCATGTTGTGCTCATCAGATGCTTCTGGGTGTGTTCTACATGGAATGAGGGCCTGGCGGGTATTTGCCCCCAGATCATGTGTTTAACCCAAGTGTTTGTGCTTCAGAATGGCTTCTCTCTCAGCTTCATCATTGCCCACCTCCTGTCAGAATTCCTGTCATTCACACCCTGTGACCTCTGACCCACCAGCTAATGCCAGATCCTCTTAGCCTGCTCATTACTTTTGTAGTCACCATGGCTTCTGTTTCTAGAGACTGGGTCTGTATCTCAGCCCTTCCCTGTTAAAGCAGAATCATGAATCTGGGACAGTGTCCATGCTTAGGCTGTCCTCTGAACGCCAAACATAGCATGGTGTTACATATATGAGCACTTCCAAATCAATGTAGTGGGAACTTTTTGCCAGTTTCATAAGCAATAAATGGGTCGCATTTCTTTTACTTTACTTATATATTCTAATTATACTTTAAAAATAAAACATTTATCTTATTATAGATTGGGCATCTTCAAATCAAAAAGTTCTGAATTCTGAGGTATCTTAAAATCTGAAGCTCTTTGAGTGTTTATGTGATATTACAAGTACCAAAAAACTTTGTCTCATGAACAAAATTATTATTTTTTAATTTTTTATTACATCTGGAACAGAGTCCATCACCCCACCCTTACCACCCCAGCTACTCTTCCTCCATTTCTCTTCAGAAAAGTCAGGTCTCCCATGGATATCAACCAAACATAGCAGAATGAGTTACAATAAGACTGGGCACCTCTCCTCATATTAAGACTGCGTGAGGCAATACAGTAGGGGACAAAGGGTCTCTCAAACAGGCAAAAGAATCAGAGACAGCCCCTGTTAGTGGTCCCACAAGAAGACCAAGCTATGCAACCATAACATATGTGCAGAGGGCCTAGATCAGACCCAGAGAGGCTCCCTGACGGCCAGTTCAGTCTCTGTGAGCCCTTATGAGCCTAGGTTAGTTGTTTCTATGGGTTTTATTTGGTGTCCCTGTCTTCTCTGGTTTTTACAATCCTTCCTCTGTCTTTCCTGCAGAATTCCTTGAGCTCTGCCCAATGTTTGTGTTTGTTTCTCTGTTGTATCTGTTTCTATTAGTTGCTGGATGAAACCTCTCTAATGATACAGAAATTCATTAGGGATCATTTCATATATATAACTGGTCCTGGCTGGTTATATCTTAGGTCTCTTGGCTTTCCAGCCTTCATTCACAAAATTATTTAAGAATATTGAGAAAAATTCCCTCAAAGCTATGTGTATAAGGCTCACACAACACATAAATAAATTTTATATGACACATAAATTTCACCTTTACATCATTGCCATCCCCAAGCTTCTAATAAGCAGATGCTGCACTCTGAAATCCCCAATCTGAAACACTTTGGCACCAAGCATCTCAGATGAGTGGCACATAACCTATAGGTAGACTGAAGGGAGAAGACAACAAATGCAAATGGATCTCACCACAAGACGGATCTGAGTCCTGAAAGAGCCACAGAAAGCATCATGGTAGTCATTGCATGAAACCTGTTATTACATAGTGCCCCCGAAATGGACAGGATTTCTCTAATTAATCAACCAAGGAGTCTTGGTTCTCTAATTAATCAACCAAGGAGTCTTAGGAGTCTTGATACAGACACTTAAGGAGCAAGTAGAAGTCTTGAGAGACAAGAATCCCAAGCTTATATGACATGACAAAAACATTATAGCCAGCCAAGTCTAAGTTCTTTGCATTTGCTTTCTACTGGACGTCTTCTAATCAGGAGAACTAGTGCTTTGGAAACTCTTCTCTATTTAAACCTATACACTCTGTCACTTAAGGGCAACAGTAATCAATCCTATGTTATGAGCTGAAGAGTTTAGAGTGGGTTAAAGCATGGCAGTTTTTTTCTCTTCCCTGTTCTTGAAATATGGGTCACTGCCTCTATAATCTGGAAAAGGCTCCTGCTGTCCACTTACTCTGTGTCCTAGTTAGCTTTAACTGTCAACTTGACACAGCCTCGAGTCATCTAGAGAGGCTTCATTTGAGGAATTTCCTAGATCAGATTGGCCCGTGGGCATATCTGTGGGTGATCTTCTCGTCTCAATCATCAGTTGATGTGGAAAGACTCATCCCACTGTTGTTGTATCATCCTTATGCAGGTGGTCTTGAGATGTACAAGAAAACATGAGTCTGAGATCCGAGTGGCATCCTCCATGGCTTTGGCTGTGCATCATTGGCTGTGAGTGAGTCCCCTGGTTAGAGGTAATAATGGGTGAAGTACCAGGCTTGACTTCATGTTCCTGTCTCGAGTTCCTGCGCTGATTTCCCTCAGTGATGGACTGTGACTTGCTTGTATAAGACAAATAAATTGTTTCCTCTCCTAGTTACCTTTAGTCATTGTGTTTTTTCACAGTCACAGAAATCGAACTAGGACACTGTCTAGTCATTAGGTACACACTAAGGCTCTTCAAAGAATCAACTGAAAAACTCTTATGGGAATGAGTGACCACAAAAAGTTTTCATTGTTCTGTAGTGTTGGGAAAAAAAATCATGTTACCATTGTTACTCTTACTATGGCCTAATCTTTGTAGGCATTCCAACAATAGTGACTTCTGTGAGGGAACCTTATATATATATATTTGCATTACTATAACTGAAATTTGCTTTCCAATGAAATCTAATTCTCTCAAATCTTATCAAGTAACATCTAAATTGTAATATTTTCCAGGATTAAGCAGCTTTCAGCTAGCATGGTAGAGCATATGATATTTATTGAGGTTCAAGCCATGAAAAAGGAAGCTGACGGCTGCAAAACGATGTCATCTAAGGCCAGACCAAATGAAAGGATGCAGTAACTTCCTAGCAAATAAAAACATCTTTGACTCAATAGAAAAAAATGCCTTCATCGTGCAATGAACACGTCCTTCCCTGGAGCAGCGCTGATAATTAACGCCACAAACTCTTGGTTAGAAATATATATGAGTTTGGTCATAAATGTTCTCGGGCATTTTAAATGTCAGTGGTGTGAATGGGCTTTATTATTCCAGAATGATAGCTTGTTCCCAGACACTGCTACTTTGCAGGGAATGATGACCACTTTGGCACACAATGAGGCATTCCAGAAACATGCCTGGAGGATTTGGAAAACATGCCCATAGCTCTGAATCAGTGGAGCAGAGGCAACATCTATGGGCACACGGGAAGACATTCAGCCTCTGTCATGTCTTTGCTTTCACTTGGGTGCTCATGAGTCAGTCTGTGAATATCTGAGCCTTGGAAAAAGTTTGCTGTTTTCTGTTTTGGACAATGGTCCTTTCTTTGGCCTCCAGGGTGATGTGCTATTTCATAGTCTCTTCTGCTTTCTAGACACAGAGTTTGCTTGTTGTGTTAGAAGATCTCCAGGTGTTTCACTTTTGTGGGTGACAGAGAAAGAAGGGGCTGCAGGTACATCAGGACCATGGGGGAATCACACACAGGTTGTTCTAAGAGCAGCCAGAACACAATGACCTTAGCAGCAGTACGAAAGTTGGGCTTATAGCTTTACCTCTAACATGGAAGAGCTTAGAAGTTTGCATTAGCTTTTGTGTCAAGAAAAAGCTAGTTAGACTGAAACTTTATGGGCTGGGGGTGGGGGACACCAAAACCAGTTGGTTTTGTGTGTTTGTCTGATTTTGATACCCAGGGTCTCTTGTAGCCCAGGCTGACCTCATACCTGTTGTGTAGCTGAGGGTGATTTTGATTTTCTCATATTTCTGCCACCCCCACCAGGAGCTGTGATTACAGGTGGGCTCCACCCTACCTGGTTTATGCAGTACTGAGAGGTTCAACCCCAGGCTTCATGAAAGCAGGCTGATGTTCTCCTATGAGCTACACCCCCAACCCTGCTTCTGCCCCAGCCCCCTTTTGAGACAGGGTCTCATGTAGGAAGCTCGGGCTAATGCTGAACATGCCATATAGCTGAGAATGAATGACCTTTAGTTTCTGACTATATATCCTCTACCCTCCAAGTGCTAAGAATATTGGTGTGTGTGTGTGTGTGTGTGTGTGTGTGTGTGTGTGTGTGACCATGCCTAGCACAAAACATGGATGTTACACCTTATGTTTTGGACCAGGCAAAGAGAGAGTCCCAGCTGAGATCTGCTCACCTGGTGTGGATGGTGTTTGTGCTGTTGTGTGTTGTCTGCAGCTGCATGGTAAATGGAAGAGCATTCGAGCACTGAGGGACCTACAGGAGAGAAAGGGTTGGTAGTGGTGCACTTTCATAGACCCCTCCATCCTTCCTACTTCCCCTACCCTTGACTTCATGAGCCAGGAAAAGACCCTCTGTGGCTATGTGGTGTGGGGAGGAGCAGTCTGTGCCATGTCCCCAGAGGAGTCTCATAAGTCTTACTCCAGCAAGGAGAGAGGGGTTCTCACCCAGGATACTGTCAGATTTCTGATGTCACTTAGGGGCAAAATAATACCATGAGATCAACACCTGTGAAGGGCATGGTTTGGCCCACTAAGTACTCAGACAATTCTACAATGCTCCCCTTCTCCACAGTTACATTACACCAATGGAACTGGAGTAATAAAAGTTTATTACAGTGGACAAAGCTATAAGGCACAGGGTCTCTTTAAATGAGAGTGGTTAAGGAAGCCTGAGGTCAACAGCAGAAGATAGAGACAAGGGCTTGGGACATTTGAATCCTGCATCACCTACAGTTACAAGGAACAGAACATGTCTGCCTTCTACAAAAATGCCCCGTGGAAGACAAGCATCAATAAAAGCTTGAAGAGAGAAAGCAAGAGGAAAAGTCATACTCGATATGGCACAGACATTAGGATTCAACTCATGACTTATTTGTTGAAGGTCCTGATGGAAAAATAGGTAATGTATAGAAAGAGACATGCATAAGCAAAGTGCTGGGGTCTGTAAGAAACCTGAGACGACATGTGGGTGCTGAAAGACAGAAGAGATAGGTGTCTGAGGGCTCACTAGTAGGCTGAGTACACTGAGAGACTTGGGAGAATGAAGATAGGCCAGTAGATACCATGAACACAAAGATCAAGAACAACAAAGAATCCATGTTAAAATGTGGGACACTAACAAATAGCTTCTATAGGTTAACATAAGTTCATTTCTTGCTCAATGCAAGTTGACAAGCTATTTATTTCCTCCAAGGTTAAGAATGTCAACTTTAACAGGTCAGAGATCAATGTCTTTCAAACCTCATGCCTAGCACTTCATTGGTTATGGAGGGAGAGGGAGGGAGATGGGTCAAGGGTGATGGAAGAGAGAGAAGAATGAGGAGAAGGGGACACTGAGGGAGAAGAAGAGGAAATGGAGAGGAAGAGAGATTGGGAAGGAGAATGAAATGGGGAAAGAAGGAGGGATGAGCAGAGAAGAAACTATTCACATAGAATTCCCACGTCTTTCTCCAAAAGTCACCGAGAATGCAAACTTAATGAACACACACACACACACACACACACACACACACACACACACACACACGAAGGGAAGATGAGCCACTGAGGCTCCGAGAAAGTTTTCCTTATGACATCAATTCAGGATTTCTGTTACACGAATACAGACATTTTCATTATAGTATTTTGAATAAGCTCAGACATACACACAAAAAACCTTTAGGGCTTAAAGAAATGAGAAAAAAATCAGATCATATAAAAATCACTTAGGTAATTTCTGGAAACTAGTTTTCACAAATTCTTCTGTTTATTTTAGTACAGTGTTTTGCTTTAGATATTAAATGGTCCACTTAGGCAAAGTCTAAAGCTAAACTCATTAAAAGAAAAAATACTGGCTTAAAATATTTGGGTTTCTTCTAAATTTATGGCTTTTGCTTCCATTCAGTTAGCACACATTTCCATGCGGATGGGCTAGCGGGTGATTAAAATCATATGTCCAACATGAAAAGAATCCAGTAAAAGTACATTCATATCGAGGAAATTGAAAATAATGTAATCACTTATGAGAAACTAGAAAGTGAGGAAATAAAAGACTTAAAATTCAGACAAGACAGTAGAGAGAAATTCAAATAAATAAAATCACACATGCTGAGTAAGAAGATCAGCTAAATTTCAAATTTTATATTTCATAAATTTTTGTACTTTTTAAATAAAAACAGCAAAATGATAGAAGTGTTATAAACAGAAAAATATATCAGGCAAATATTATATTATAGTAATACTAAATAGATATGAAATTTAAAAGCTGTAGAAGTTAGAATTAGTTCACCCTGATGAACCTGCAATTTTGCAAGATGAAGCCTTCTTGAATCTGATTAGAATGAGTCACATTATCCTCACACACTTGAGGTAATGCTGGAGCACAGTAAAAGTGAAGTTAACGAGCCAGATGATCTAGTGCAGCTCTGACATGCTGATATGCCAGGCATCTAACTTTTATTTTCTATGCAGACAGACTGGATAACTACACACTTGGCATGTTTGCTCAGTGGTTAATCCCTCCCAGTGATCAGACATTGCTCTCTATATGCTTATGGAGTAGCTGTGAAGGTAGACTACACACCAGACAACAGAAGAACAATAAACGTCAACATAAAGTAGCCTTGTCATGGGAAATACACTCACACATCAGTGTTTGAAAGAAGCCCTGACTCAGGTGTTTTAAAGCAACTCTGTAGGCTCTCCCATGAATTTAATTATCATACCTGTGTACAGAAGGACATGGATGATGTTGCAGACTGTGATGATGGTTAGTTGCCAAAGATCACTGGACTCGGTGTAATATACCTTCTTTAACCACAGGGGTGAATCCTACATAGGGGTGAGTCCTACCCAGGGGTGAGTTCTAGTCTGGGGCAGGGGGTGTCCTGAAGCCAATACTCTGGTGAGTCAGTTTTCTAGAAAAATATTGTTCTTGTTAATTTTATTGTCAATGAGCCACACCTGGGAAGAGAGGCCTTCAACTGAAGAATTGTCTGGATCGAAATGGATCAGATTGGTCCCTGGGCTTATCTGTAAGGTATATCTTGATTAATGGTTGATGTGGGAGCACCCAGTCCACTGTGGACAATGTCACCCCTGGACACATAGACCTGGTGTGTGAAGCAAGACTGGGAGCAGTGTTCCTCCTCCATTTCTGGTTCAACCTCAGGTTCCCTGTGACCTGTAATTCAAACTGACCCTTCCCTTACCCAGGCTGCTTTAGCTCTTGGTATTTATCACAGCAACAGAAGACAAATTAGAGCAAACATGTATTGCTAAAGCAGATATTATACACACACACACACACACACACACGCATGCACACAAGCATACACACACACACACACAAGCACACACACACACAAGCACACAGACACACACACAGATGTGTGCATGTGTGTGTTTAAACCTCTTAATTCATCTAAACCACTGAAGCTCCTTATCCGATGGCTGAGAACGTGCTTGCAGAATAGCCACAAAGCCAATAACTTTAGTTCCTAATTTAACCAGACCTTCAAATAACAGTCAGCATCCCTCTTAGGCACAGTTTCAAAGTCCAAGACTGGGGAATGTTCCTTCCACACTGAAATCAAAGAGGAGGAGAGTGTATGAAAACGATGTTTCATGTAAGTATAGATGCAAAGCTTTTACTCTGTTAGCCAATCAACAAACATATATCCCCACAAACTGTGTGACATCCGGATTTCAAAGTCTTCAGGTGAGAAAGTCAGTGACTGATATACTGAAAGTTTTCTCAGGGATGCAATTGCACAATCACGAGGTCATTGCCAAACATCTGTTTTAAAAATTCTGCCTTGATAGCAGGAATTATTTTCCAGATCAATAATTTTCTCACTTATTAAAAATGCCCCTTCTACATTGGGACTTATCATTGGATGTGTGCATTTAAATACAGCGAAATAGCCATTTCTCATCACAGCAAAGGTCAGAAATTTGGGGCTGCTTGGTTTTTGTTGCTTTATTTTGTTGTGGTTCTTTGTTTTGTTTTGTTAAAAAACAAACAAACAAACAAAAAACTACCTGTAACTCACCTTCAAATTCTCCAATGTGTTTGGGGACTTTACCATGAGACAACCAACAGATGCCTATGCACATAGAATTTTATTGTTAACTGTCTATTATAGTGTAAATGCTTCTGAGTATTTTCTGTGTACCATGTGGTATACCCAAATCCCAATAATACAATCCGAAGGATTTTAGACCTATAAGCCGAATGGTAGGACCAGTTTAAACCTGCCCATGCATTATTACCACGTCAAATTATCTTATTTTTCATGAGAAAATTTATTTAAGAGTCCACCTGTGTTCTCTTAGGACCTCTCAAAGTATTCTGAAGACTCATGATCTATCTCATCCAACATGATTGGCCTTGTCTATGATCTATTCCAAGTGGGTGGCTTGGCAATTGTGACCAATGCTCTTGTCCAATGATGATTTATTAAAATGCATTTGGGGCACTAATAGGGAGGCTTTTCGTGAACTCAGAATATTTCTAGAACAACTGATTTGTACACTAAAGATATATTCTCCAGGAAAGCGAAAACACAGGGCAGTGGTCATAGGACTACCTGTTAAATTACAAGGCAGAAGTACTACCTAAGGAAATGACTTTTTTTTTTAAAAGGAGTTTCTAAACCTGGCCCAGTCCTAGCTGGAGTTCCCTGGGTTATATAAACACTAATAGAAATTTCAATGGCTAGACATCAAGCCCCTCAAAAGGGCCTTTAGAAGAAGCATCCTTTTCTGTTTTAACAGCTAGCAGGACTAAGCATATTACACATTAGAAAATCAGTCTCTTGTGTTTGCCTTCATTAGTATTGAGATTGCAAATAGTTTGTCTGAAGGAAGAAAAGGAGACTAAAGTCCTTCAGAATGCCTCTCATTAATTCTTTGTGCAAACAAACTCCAGTTTGCTATAAAGGGAGATAACCTACTGGGTATTTTGCAGAGGATGTACAGTCGCTTTGTTTAACAGTTAACGTTTATCAAATGAGATGAACCAAGACGGGCCAGGGAGAGTTTTCAGGCTGTAAATCTCAAAACATTCTCCAAATGCCCAGTGGCCAGGCTTCAGCTTGGAAAAGACTTGAAGAGTCGAAGGTCATAGTTCTTGCAAACAGAGAGAGCAGCACATGGAGTTTGTGTTTATTTTTGTGTCTCTTAAAAAAATCAAGTACAGCCTCCAGGGACATAAAACACCAATAACCATTTACTGGAAGCAAAAGAGAGGTGTGTGGATATCTTTTTCTAACTAAGGCTGAGAGTCGATCATGTTCAGGTTTTCTCTATTTTGTTTTAACAAATGGTTGGATGCACTTGTTTTGAATAATAGACATCTGCGAGGGACACATCGGGTCAGTAGCTCAGGAGCAAACACACATCTGCATGCATGGGCAGGGCTTCTCTCCAGCTCAGGACACTTTCAGACTCAGCACAATTGTGTACTACTCTGATGCTTCTTAATTCCTTGTCCTGATTCCTGTAGCTTGAAAAGTAAAAAATTAGTATGTTTTGGGAACAGTCAACTTCGCACTCAACTGAGTCAAATAATTTTTATTATTAACATTAACAAGGTTACAAAATGACTGATTAGGCTAAATGAGGCAGGAGTCTCATTTAGTAGCTAGGGTCAATGGGGGGACTTTAAGGCAGGGGAAGATTTTCTAAGCCCCAAAGGGGATTCAAGTTTCTGACTAGGTGATCAGCACTTCATGTGGTCTACAAATTTTATTTGATGTGCTTAAAAATAAAAACAACCACTGTTTGTGAGCTGGGAAGATGGCTCAGTGGATAAAGTGCTAGCCTTACAAGTGTGAGGGCTGGAGTTTACATCCCAGAACCTACGTAAAATCTGGGCAATGTAGTGGCTGCCCATGATCCCAGTCCTGGGGAGGCAGAGACAGACTCTCCTGGGCAATCTGTCTATGTATATGACCTAGAATTAGTGGGCTCTAGGCTCAGTAGAAGACTACATTGATCAAATGAGACGAACCAAGTCGAGACAGGCAAAGTTTGCAAGCCGTAAATCTCAAAACATTCTCCAAAAGCCCAATGCCCATTCTCCATATCTAAAGCAGAAAGTAATCAAGGAAGACACCCCACTAACATTAGTATCAGGTTTCAATGAACATGTACAGCCACAAACATACATACACACATGTATATATATACATGCAAGCATACATGTTATACACTTATATATCCAAAAGTAAATAAAAATAAAAAACAATATAATAACTAAAATAAAATTTTATTCTATGTTGTGGATTTGGTTTAATGCTTGCATTATGTTATTTAGGTTTCCAAAATTTCATGAGAATCCTGGATGTGGGATGCTGAGGGTCCCTGTCCCTAGCTGGCTCTAATTGGTAAATAAAGTTGCCAGCAGCCAATGCTGGGCAGGGAGACAGAAGTAGAACTTCTAGGATTCCTGGACAAGGATGCAGGAGGAGAAGGCACAATGCCAGGGAAGGAGAAGGTCCAGGCCTGGGAATTGTAAGGCAGAGAAACAGAGAGACTGCCAACATGTAAGAGTCAGAGATCATGGCCCAGGAAGGCTGTAGGCTTGGGTCTAGGGTGGTAGCTCTTGAAGTTAGCATTTGATTTTGTTAGCAATTGTAAGTATGACTTTTGGCTTTGGAGACTATGTTTTATATTTCAAGCACATGAACCCCTAAGCATCCATTTTTGATGTGACTTGCTTTGGAAGGGTGTGGATGAGAGTGCTTCAGAGCCTGTGCTGCAAGAGCTTGGCTTGTTTGCATTTTTCAGGGGTGTCTTGAACATTTGGGTGGTCTCTGGAGACAACAGTGACGTTGAGAACTAATCATAACTTTTATATAGATGACTTTATTTTGTGAAGTAGAAACAGTTTTGATGTTAATTTTACGGGTAAGGATGCTGTGAGAGACGCCATCCCCAGATGCTGTAGGTGGAATAGTGTCATTTTTGTGAATGATGAGTTCTGGGCTGATCCTCCTTATCAGACTCCTGCGCCTCCTTCCCTTCTGGCCTCTGCCTGATTTGGGGACCTCGGTGGTTTTACTTGGTTGTGGAATGGAGAGAAGGTCGCAGCAATCTCTGCACACTTGGAGAGCCACAGAGGCCATTGGGTTTTCTGTTCCTTCACTTCATCCTGGGGTCATCTTCCAGGATCCTGATAGGCTCCTGTGCGCAAAGTTCCAGTGAGACAGACAGACAGCCAAGGACCCGGAGGATGCTTTCTATTTCTATGCCTTACTCATGGCTCTAGGCTTCTGACAATCCTCATAAGTTAAATAGTCAATTTTCTTTTTTCCTGAAACTTCTCTAGAGTCTGGCAGAAGTTTTTAAACTCTCCATGTTTTTTGGTAGGGTGATAAAGATTTGGGGATCCTTTAAGACAAGGCAAGTGCTATGATTTGAATAAGAAAATGCCCCCCATAGTCTCATGTGTTTAGTTCCCAGCTGGGCTGCTGTTCGGGAAGTGTGCAGTAACTTCAGGAGGTGGAGTCTTAATAGAAGACGGGATTGCTGGAGTCTGTGGGATTAGGGGCTTGGGGTTTTATAGCTTGGGCCTATTGCTTGTCTGCCTCCTACTACATTGTGATCAGCTAGTTCTACACTCCTGCTGCTTTCCTCCCCTGATAGACTTTGTCCCCTCCAATGGCCAGCCAACATGAAGCTTTCCTCCCTTAAGCTGGTTCTTGACAGTTGACCTGTGCCTTTTAGATGAGACGACAGTTATATTTGCTTTGCTAATTGGCATTTTCTTTTGAAGAGCTATCACTATTGTTCTCCCAGCCATCACTAACAGCAGAGCACATGGCAGCCTCAAAGCCTTGACCTTGACGTTCACAGTCTGTGGGACAGGAGGCTGATCAGCAATTTGGGTTTCTTAAATATTGATGAAAGCTACCTGGTAGTCGAAGTCATATTGGATCAATGTCTCCCTCTATTATATAAATAAACATAAATGAAAAGACATGGGTAGCTACCAAGTACTCATGCTTTTAAAAAAGAGAAGAAATGAGTCCTGAGTTTCCCACACAGGGAATTATGATTAAGAAAAACGCTCTATGGAAATCTGGCTGATTGACAATGTGTAAGCAGATTTTCGTGTTTGTAAGCTGACTATGAAAAGATGACAAACATCAACATACTGTTGAATTTGAAGCAAGAGTGGTTGTGTTATAAGCTGAGTATTCAAGGTTGAGAGCACCAGCAAAATGCAGAAGGGCCAGGCAGCCACAAAGTCTAGTCTGGAATTGGTTCTCAGCAAACTGACTGCATGGTCTCAGGAATTTTCAGCTTGCCAACATTGGTTTCCAAAGAGACTGCCAACATGCGTTGGTGCTACAGAGGACCAAACTGACATGTAATAAAACGGAAGTTAATACTTCCTGCCAAAACTTTGGAAAACATGCTTATAAACTAGGAATAATCACCAAGTGTGTATGTAAAACCCTGTAATAGAGTTTGACAGAGCGGGAGCAAATTTTTGAAAAGGAACATCTCAAAAGCAATCCTTTAAAGCGTGCAGGCTAGATGCCAGCCGGACTATTTTCTTATGCTTTGCTGAAGTATTTGCTTTGGAGATCCGTGCACCTTGTGCCAGTGGTTTTATTTTTATCTGTAACGAGGTAGACCAGCTCTTCTGGATTGTAGCATTTCTGGTTGACATTTTCAATAGCCACTTTCACTTGAGTAATTTATAACTGCAGATTTCCTGCCTGCCTCTGGTGTTTTATTCAGAATAGAATGTGTTTCCATATTAAGGCTGATGTGGTGCACAGTGCTTTCAGGCATATAAGCCGATGGTATAATTTGCGCTTGACCTTGGATCTTGCTCGTTGCAAGAGAAGAGGGAAAGAGGTGGTTTTTTGTCATCTGGGAAACTACCAAAAGCGTTATTTTTAAAAGGAGACTGGAGTAATTACCATTACATTTATATTAGAGGGCAAATTCTGTTATTTCCTCTTACTGCTTGGTTTTACAGAATGTTATGCCCCACTGCTTTAATTAAATTCAAGTAATAGAGGAAATAGCAGTTATTAACCTCCAACACTGGTGAAAAATTAGTCTTGAGTTAGCATGGCTTAAAATCCAAGCCCTGGTTCTAATCTTCTTTGAGTCCCCTGGCCAAGCACAGTGGAGCTTTGTGTGGTCAGCACCCACATTTATTAGGACAATAAGGAAAAAAACCAAAATGGAACATGAGGTTAGACTCAGAGGGGTAAGGTTAGATTTTAATATAAGCCATGTTAACGTTTGCAAGATCTGGTAAAAGTAAATATTAACACCCCTTCCCCCCCCAATATCACGTTTTTGTGATTGAAAAGGAATTAGTTTTGATAACTTGATTCCCTTTGCTGAAAAGCTCTTAGGAATTTAATATATAGCAACAGGACTTCCAAATTCAGCTATTTTAAAACTCGATTATTTTAGAAATGTGCGTATTTTCTATGCATGCCTGCATCTACACTAGTAATTTTCTGAAGTGATTTTTGCTATTTACACGTGCCTTACCTCCTAAGTTCTGCAATTATTATACTTGGTTCTGTTGGTAAATTTATTCTGAATTCACAGGAAGTCAGATAATTGTATATGAATGTAGAAATTCATTTATTAAACATTTTTTTAGCATAGTAATTTATTTCAGGACACTTTTTTGATGAAGAGATTAACATCATGGTCTATTAATTAATCAGACTGATCCTGAATGTACTTGCAATTTGATTACTATTTTGCCTGAATTTAACATTAACAAACTATATGTCTACTAAGAAGTGCCAATATATAAAAGTTTCTTGAAGATCTATTAGACTGTTTGATCTTTAAACTAGATCTAAAGTGAATTATCAGCTTTCTTTAAGGTACCTTTTTTTTTTTTTTTTAAAAGAACAAAGTATGCTTTCTAATTTTAAGTATATTGTTTCCAAAAGCTAAATGTATTTAGCATAGTTTAAAAAACATACGGATGTATGAAGAAACGCCTTTTAAATCTACTGTTCTTATTTCAAACATACAATTAGCAGATTTAGAAAAAAACATTAATAAGAGAATGCTGCATTTTCTTCTTCCGTTCAAAGGGTTATTCTGGGGACAACCAGCGCTTCAATGTGAATTAAATGAAGCCGTCTACACGGTAGTATTTTGTAAGTATGTGAACATTAAATAATACTCTAATGACGGTGTAAAATGCACAGGTCACGATATTTCTAGGTTCATGTCTAATAGAAAATGATGTAGGTAAGTACTGAACTCAGTCTCTAGGTAGACACCCATTCTAGTTCGTCATGTGAGCAGTGTTATTGGCAGGGCTCAGCGTTGGATTCACTTTTTAAATTAACCACTTCAATGGTTAATTGAGGATTTCTAAGCCAATAAATAGCCCTTCAGCGTTACTGACTGCAGGCTCAGCTAGCATCCCAAACAAGCTAGCTGTGAATGGACCATTCTGCCCCACGGAGGAGGACGCTTCCCTTATTCCCAGTACATTATGGGACGCCCACTTAGTGCAGCTTTTGTGCAATGAGCAAGTGGCTGTTTAAAGGCCCCAGCGGGACATCCAGGGACCTCAAAGAAGGGAAAAATTATTTGGAACGATTTTCTTTGGTTCAAGGGCACCCGAAGCAGCCTGCAGCTGGCCTGCTGCTATTCTGGTCTGCGTCAGGAGCCCCTTCCTGAGGCAGCTCTCAGGAAGCTTTGCGCTGCTGGCCGGCTCCTCCTGCTCAGAGCCTTTGATCAGCCATCCCCTTGCAAGCCGCTTAAAAATAACAGCTGCGGAGAGAAGCCAGGTCTTAGGGAGAGGAAAGGGCCTTTCCTTTCCTTTCTCAACTGTTGTCTTAGTCCTGTGTAAGGGAACACAGATTCCCAGCTCAGAGTGAAGCGCGGTGTAATTAGAAGCAGGGGTTGTTAAGGCAGGTGAGTTAAGTTTGATAACAGACCTTCACAGGTTTTTGTTGTGGTTGTTGTTTGTTTGTTTTGTTTTGTTTTGTTTTGTTTTTGAGAGAAGCAGGCCCTGGCTTCTTCCACCTAAGGGCTAAACGTCTTGCAAATCTTTAAACCTCCAGGGACAGCTCTTAAGTCAAAGACACAACCAGGAAAAAAACATCCAAATCGGAGCAACAGCAAAACGGTCATGCCTCCTGTTAATAAGCCTACTATAAAAAAGATGAACATATAACTAAAAATTTGATTAAATAATGCTAATTAGTAGGATAAAGCTGAAATAAAAATGAGGTCTTTTATTTCTATTTTCATTTAGCAATGCTTTCTAAAAATTTGCTTATTGATTAAACGCAAAAAACTGAAGTGTTTTATTTGGAGAGAGAGAGAGAGAAAGAGAGAGAGAGAGAGAGAGGTCTCTGTAGATAGCCCATTCTGGTCTGGAATTTCTGTTCCAACAACTCCCTAGCTTCAGTCTTCAGAGCGCTGAAATCCCAGGCGTGCTCCTCAAAGCCCAGCTTACACAGTTTTGGTTGCTGTGGTAGTTGCAGTCTTTCTAAGAATTTTGATGGACATGATTACGATGCAGGGTTTAATGACCTTCATTACTGTCTGTTTAAGCAACAAAGCAAATACACCAGAAACCTGGGCATCAGCCATTCGACTGGACTTGAAATGCAATCTAGATGGTAAGATTACAGTCACTTTGGCTGCAGCCGTGGCCACAAGGGGCTGGCAATAATGACATGTGTCGTTGGGCCTTGGGGGCCTAGAAGCTTTCTCTGCAGTAGGTATGATTATCTTGTGTGAATTCATGTGTGCAGGGCTGACTTCTCTGAGCAAAACAGGCTATGGTAGTGCCCTCAGGGAGACAAAACAGGTTTGCTCCAATGCTGGGCTTTCTCTAGATGATCTGTAGTGACTCTGAGAAGAATCAGTCAAGGAACTGTGGAATGCATTTGGAGAATGGAGGGTAAGATGGAGTTCAAGATGGAAGGATCAGCTCGTATGGACTTCCAGGTGGAAGGTGGTTGGGGTCGCTGAAGCTGCAGGTGTCCAGGTAGTTAAGGGCAGAGGTGACTGAGAAATGGGTGTGGCTGGGGAACAGCCTTACAGACAGATCAGGCTTAGATTGTGGAAGGACATGCAGGCTTTCACCTTGAGTTGTGATATTTATTATCCATCCTAGAGTGATTGTGCCATATTGCTGGCTTCACTCACATGAGCTCCTCTTTGCCTAGCTTTCAGAACCAAGCTGTTCAAACAAGGATCTTTCCAGTTGTTCTTGCAATTGTGTTAATCACTGCCAAATGTGACAGCCCACACCAGACACCAGGCTTCAAATCTCTAGGTCACAGCACTTGTCACACGAAACCCACCCCTATCCCTAACTGACAGGGAAGGACCAGTATTCTCTGACAGGCTTCATCATCGAATCTAGCCTAGAGGCCACCGAGCTTGGGTAATATTTGCTTCTCAGAGAACTCTGACACTGCAATGTAGACATCCCAAGTAATATAGCTATGTCCTAAGATGGGTGATCCAGGCTCTACTCGCATGTGGAAATTAGCTTGTACCTAGTTGATTAAAGACCTACAACAGAGTGACTAGTCATCTTAGTCATAGCTTGTAATGTTTGGGGGAATATGAGACCCTTTTGACCCACGGCCCAACATGAAGCTGGGTATGTAGAGAGATAAGGAGGATCTGGGAGGAGCAGAAAGAGGAGAAAATATAGTCAAAATATATTTCATAATAATGTTAATGTATGTAGAAAAAGCCAAATAGATCCATACTTATCTCTCTGCACAAAACTCAAGACTAACTAAATCAAAGACCTCAACATAAAACCAGACACACTGAAACAGATAGAAGAGAAGGTGGGGAATAGCCATGAAGGTATTGGCACAGGAGACTTTCTGAACAGAACACCAGTAGCACAGGCACTAAGATCAACAACTGATATGTGGAATATCATGAAACTGATAGATTCTGAATGGCAAAGGATGCTGCCTTTTGGACAAAGCAGCAGCCTACAGAATGGGAAAATATTTTTATTTTTATTTTTAATTTATTTTTTACCTACTACCATCTGAGATAGGGCTAATATCCAAAATATATAAAGACCTCAACAAACTGATATCAAGAAAACAAACCACCCAATTAAAACTGACATGCAGATCCAAATAGAGAATTCTCAGAAGCATAGAATCAAATGGGTAAAAAAAACACTTAAAGAAATATCTTAGTCATTAGGAAAATGCAAATCAAAACAACTTTGAGATTTTATTTTATAACCATCAAAATGGCCAAGGTCAATAAAACAAATGACAGCTCATTCTGGTAAGGATATTGAATAAGGGGAACTCTTATCCATTGGTGATGAGACTGCAAACTTGTACAGTCACTATGGAAATCAGTGGGGTGATTCCTTGGGAAATTGGGAATTGATCTATCTTAAGATCCAGCTATACTATTCTTGGGCATATAAAAGATTCTTCCTCCTATGACAGAGACTGTTGCTAAACCATGTTCATTACTGGTCTATTCTTAATAGCCAGAAATCAGAAACAGCCTAAATGTCATGGAGAAAGAAAGAACATCAATCGAGGAATTGCCTCCATTACATTGGCCTGTGGGTGTGTCATGGAGCATATTCTTGATGAAAAATTTTCTTAGATAAGGTTACTGTCGTTATGATAAAACACTATGATCACAAATCAACTTGGAAGAGGAAAGAATTTATTTGGCTTACATACCCCAAGACACAGCTCACAATTCCAACGTCCTCTCTAAAACAACATGGTCAGGTCTGTCATGGTAATACCCCACTATCCTGGTACCAATTTTTTGTCTTAGTTAGGGTTACTATTGCTGTGATACAACATCACTACCAAGAGCAAATTGGGGAGAAAAGGGTTCATTTGGTTAACACATACTGAATAGGGAAGCCAAGGCAGGAATTCAAGCAAGATGGGAATCTGGAGGCAGGAGTCGCTGCAAAGGTCATGGAGGGGTGCTGCTTACTGGACTGCTCCTCAGCAAGCTTTCATATAGTGCCCAGGACCACCAGCCCAGGAATGACACCACTCACAATAGGCTGGTCCCTCCCACATCAATCACTAAAGAAGAAAATGCCCTACAGGTTCACCAACAGTCCAACTTGTGGAGAAAGTCTCTCAATTGAAGTTCTCCGCCTTCAGATGACTTTAGCTTGTGCCAAGTTGTCAGAAAACTAGGCTGCACAATACTTGATGTAGGAGAGCCCAGCATACTGTGGGCTGAGCTACCAGGTACCATGAAAAGCAAACCGAGCAATCCAGTAAGCAGCACTCCTCCCCAGTCTCTGCTGCAGTTCCTGACTTCAGGTCCCTGCTTGAGTTCCTAACCCTGGGTTCCCTCAGCAATGGGCTGTGCAACCTTTCTTTCCCAAGCTGTTTTTGGTCATAGTGTTTATCACAGTTACGGAAAGCATACTAGAACAGTATCCACGGTAACTGCATGCTTCCTGGCTCTTAGGAAGCTTTGCTTAGAGTTTTTGAAAGCAAGCTGTGATGAATTAGAGGCAACTATCATTCTAGAAGTTTATCTCTTCACACAAGAGTACAGAATGACTTAAGTAATAATTCCCCGTGACTTTATTTATGTCCTCTACAATCAGTGGCCAGATGGTGTCCACTCGTTTTCCTGATTATCTCTATAGCCATGCTCTGGAAGGCTGTTTCCCTCTGCTTTGTGACGGCTGCTATGATTGGCCAATGAGATAGATCTAAGTACTGTT
This sequence comes from Rhynchomys soricoides, assembly GCA_019843965.1. Taxonomy (NCBI): domain Eukaryota; kingdom Metazoa; phylum Chordata; class Mammalia; order Rodentia; family Muridae; genus Rhynchomys; species Rhynchomys soricoides. The sequence goes on from JADRCH010000235.1 coordinate 1,129,799, forward strand.
ATGGCTTCTTTTTATTCTGTTCTTTCCACCATGTTATTACTTTGAAGGTCCCAGCCAGCCTTCACTCTGTGATCCTACTGCTTCAGCCTCCTGAGCAGCTGAGATGACAAGCTTGCCTGCCAAGCTGGGCCTTTTTGGACTATCATTCTATCCTGCCTCTAGTGATAAATACAATGCTGGGCACGGTGGGAAGCATTCAGTGTTTCTTAATTCTTGCTGTGGTTAGAGAGCACAGTGAGTACTCACAGTGGGGGGCAGCAGTTGCTCAAGGAAGGCATCTGTTTGTTAGGTGGGCTTGGAGAACCTGTGAATCCGAGGTTGTGTGTGGTGGCTCTTGTAATATTGCCTGGTCATTATTAGAGGGAAAGTAGCCGACGGTCCCTAGGCCACTGATTTGAGGAGGTTCCTGCAAAGCATTGGGTCCCTTTAGTGGCATAGTCCTCCAGCTTTCTTCTGATGGATCTGTGTCCAGACTGACTTGTCAGGGAAGCAGGATTGTACATGTGTTTTCTTAACCCATGTGTTTCCTGAAGGCCATTTCTCCCTGAAGATTCATTCTTTTATGAACAGCAATGTCTAGGCCAAGTGTAGCAATGTGAAGCCCAAGGCTGAGCCTGTGGTGGGCCCACAGCAGCCTCTCTATGCCCATGGAGCTTCTGGGGCTGGCTGTCAGTTCTTCCAGTGGACACCTCAACTCCTTGTTTCTTCAGGCTTTTTGTCTTTTACTTCAGAACAACCATAGGCAATACTCAGTCTTTCCCTGGGCTGTTTCTAGTCTCATCTCTCAGATAGGTATAAAGTTTCCACCAGACAACAAAACCACCAGGTACCAGCCCTGCTGTGAAGACAAGTGTGGGAGGTGAGGAGTGGTGAAGTGAGGTCAGCTCAGGTGGTGAAGTGATTACCACAAGCATGGGGACCTGAGTTCCATCCCTAGTCCCTATAGAAAATGCCAAGCAGTCAGAGTCTGTGATCCCTGGACCTGCTGGTCAGCTAGGTCAGCAATGAGAGGCCCTGGTTCAAAGACAAGGGGGTGAGTGATGGAGGACACCTGAGATCAACCTCCGACCACCACATGCTCACATGCCTTCTCTCCCTCCTTCTCCCTCCCCTCCCTGGTTCTCCTCCCTCTCCCTCTTCCACTGAGGGAGAAACATTGGCTTCAGGTTTTTTGCAAGAACCAGTTGGCTCATGGTGATGAAAACAGATACATGGTACAAACAGACAAAATAGTTGTTGGAGCCCAAGAGACATGGATAAGGTGCAAGAATAAACATTGTTTGAGAAAAAGGAGGGAGGTGCGGATATTCACCGAGGATGGAAAGCAACTGAGTGCCAGATCTGGAGATGGGGCCACCTCGGCATGCTCCAGTGTGAACCACAGGGATGGGACAGCCTGGCACGATCTGGTGTGAACCACAGGGGTGGGGTGAGCTGGGGTGATCCTGTGTTTGAACCATGGGAAAGGGGAGCTCATCTCACAGGGGTGTGGTGGCTTTATCAGACATGCTCTAGTGTTATGCACACAACCTGCTTCTTCCATAGTTCTGCTGCAACAGAATCCCTCAATCTCCCAAGAATCTCTCCTGGCTTCTGCAAAGGTGATGTGGGCTATCTGCATGTGGTTTAGAAGCACCCTCACCACCGCCATAGTGAAATGAGGCAACTCACTAAGCACAAGGAGACCACCTAGAGCTTGTTTTGGATTGGTTTGATCCACTGAGGACACCCTTTGCTGGTTCTGACTTCAAACCCACACAGCTGCAGAAGGTGTCTCCAGGACGCATTGCATCACCCATTTGGCAATGACTCTTATTTATTTTCACTGCTGGCTGCTGTTGCTTTGATCTGGGTTCTCCCACAAAGGTCCATGTGTTAAACACTTGACCCTCTGGCCCTAGTGCTATTGAGGGATGGTAGAAGTTTTAGGTTAAGGGGCTTAGTGAGAGTTTCAGAACATCTGGGTATGGTAATACTATTAGTTGTGTGACAGTTCCTGGGGAGATGTAAACAAATATCCACTGAGGGAAAAATACCTGCTAAGGAACCAAAAATAGATCTTAGTGACTCCACCATCAAAGTTCAATTTGGTTAACCAATGAGTCTATTGATGCTACAGGAGGATGGATGGGGGCTTCCTTCAGAAGTATGGAGGGCTCTAAGGTGGCTGCATCACAAAAAGCTAGAACCTGGGAGCTCTCTGCTCAATTTGCAAGTAGCTCTACAGATAGTGGAATGTCCTCCCCTCCGGCGATCCTTGAAGCTGGCGTAGCTGTGTGGAGGAAAGGTTTGTGAATCGGCTAAGGTTGAGGAACTCTTGAGCTGTTTATGTCTCAAGTCTTAATGAGCTAAGAACTCTGGAAGTCTCATATTTCCCTCCAGGATGGAGGGCTCCCATTTAGAGGAAGTGGTAAAAAGAGGTGGGGACCCTGGTGGCCTCTCTCTGCTTCACTCTCAGCTGCTACAAAAAGAACAGCTTGCTCTCTGTGAACCCCTGCCATCATGCTCTGCTCCATCATGGTACCTAAAGCCATGAAATTGACTGTTCATAGGTAGACCAACAGGACCACAAGTCTGGACAAAGCCCTCTGAGTCCTCTTGGATGCATGGAAAGCAGTTGAGGTACCAGGCATGCCTCTTACAGTGTCTTCTAAAGAATTCTTATGTGGTCATTCTGCAACTTTTTCCTATACCCGAAGGTTAAACAGTCTGAGATAGAAATTAGGGAAATGACACCCTTCACAATTGTCACAAACAATATAAAGTATCTTGGTGTGACTCTAACCAAACAAGTGAAAGATCTGTATGACAAGAACTCCAAGTCTCTGAAGAAAGAAATTAAAGAAGACCTCAGAAGATGGAAAGATCTCCCATGCTCATGGATCAGCAGGATTAACATAGTTAAAATGGCCATCCTGCTGAAAGCAATATACAGATTCAATGCTATCCCCATCAAAATCCCAACTCAATTCTTCATAGACCTAGAAAGAGCAATTCTCAAATTCATATGGAATAACAAAAAACCCAGGATAGCAAAAACTATCCTCAACAATAAAAGGTCTTCTGGGGGAATCAGCCTCCCTGACCTCACTCAAGCTGTACTACAGAGCAGTAGTGATAAAAACTGCATGGTATTGATACAGTGACAGGCAGGTAGATCAATGGAATAGAACTGAAGACCTAGAAATGAACCCACACACATATGGTCACTTGATCTTCGACAAAGGAGCAAAAACCATACAGTGGAAAAAAACCAGCATCTTCAACAAATGGTGCTGGATCAACTGGCGGTCTATATGTAGAAGATTGTGAATTGATCCATTCCTATTTCCCTACAAAGCTCAAGTCCAAGTGGATCAAGGACCTTCACATAAAACCAGATACACTGAATCTAATAGAAGAGAAAGTGGGGAAGAATCTCGAACACTTGGGAACAGGGGAATTGTTCTTGAACAGAACACCAATGGCTTGTGCTCTAAGATCAAGAATTGACAGATGGGACCTCATAAAATTACAGAGCTTCTGTAAGGCAAAGGACACTGTGAATAGTGCAAAACGGCCAATCCTACATCTGATAGAGGGCTAATATCCAAAGTATACAAAGAACTCAAGAAGCTAGACGCCAGAGATCCAAATAACCCTATCAAAAAATGGGGAAGTGAGCTAAACAGAGAATTCTCAACTGAGGAAACTCGAATGGCTGAGAAGCACCTAAAGAAATGTTTAGCATCCTTAGTCATCAGGGAAATGCAAATCAAAACAACCCTGAGATTTCACCTCACACCAGTCAGAATGGCTAAGATCAAAAACTCAGGTGATAGCAGATGTTGGCGAGGATGTGGAGAAAGAGGAACACTCCTCCATTGCTGGTGGGAATGCAAGCTGATACAACCTCTCTGGAAATCAGTTTGGCGGACCCTCAGAAAAATGAGCATAATGCTACCTGAGGACCCAGCTATTTGACTCCTGGGCATAAACCCAGAAGATGCTCCAACATGTAATAAAGACACATGTTCCACTATGTTCATAGCAGCCATATTTATAATAGCCAGAAGCTGGAAACAACCCAAATGTCCCTCCACAGAGGAATGGATACAGAAAATGTGGTACATTTACACAATGGAATACTACTCAGCTATTAAAAACAATGACTACATGAAATTCGTAGACAAATGGATGGATCTTGAAAATATCCTGAGCTAGGTAACGCAGTCACAAAAGAATGAACATGGTATGTACTCACTGTTAAGAGGTTATTAGCCCAAAAGTTTGAAATACCCAAGAGTCACTTCGCAGCAACAGTAGTTCTGAGTGTGACGTCCCAAATGGAGGGCTTGGAGAAAGGACTGAAGGAGCTGAGGGAGTGTACAGCCCCAGGGAGGTAGCAACAGTGGCAACTGGCCTA
>JADRCH010000235.1:1134303-1172134 GCA_019843965.1 Rhynchomys soricoides
CCCAGTATAGGAGAATGACAAGGAGGAAAGATGAGAGTGGGTGGGTGTGTGGGAGGGTGGGTTGGAGAATATCCCCATATTGGCAGGGGGAAGCCGGAGGGAATGGGGAGGTTCCAAAGGGGAGATCTGAAACATTTGAAATGTAAATAAAATATGAAAATAAAAAAAAAGAAAAGAAAAAAATAAATTCTCATATCTTTAATTTATGCCATTATTATTATTACTACTACTACTACTATTATTATTATAATACAATTTCTTCATTCTTTTTCATCTTTCTCCTCCTCCAATTATTTTTTGGAAGTCCTGTGCCAATCAATCTCCTCAGGTTATCCATCGCCGGGGTTTGATGGAGCATCCTTATTGCTTGCTCATCTCTGTTACATCACAACAATTCAATGAAATCCAGGTATCTCTGGGTGGGGGGTGGGAAAAGTCTGTAGATTCACTGAACCTCAGTCCTTGTAGCATATACTTTCCATGTGTGGTCCCCTCCCAAGTGTGACACTGCAGGTTTTCATGCAGTAGGTGTGTCCTCTGGGACAATGCCCCATCATCTGCCCAGGTATTGACACAGTGTCATAGAAGTCCACAGAATCCTATGTGGGAATCACCACAAATACCACCCATGTAACAATCCAGACTCTGAATAGGGACAAAGATGAACCTATAATTCTTCTATATCTTTCTTGTAAATAAAGGAAAAGATGGTTTCAGTGAGGTTTTCGTTACCTCAAGGGTAGTGGGTTATCTCTAACTCCAGTGCAAAATCAAACGTTCTACCTTTCCTTGGTTGTAAAACCTCCACTGCATTGTTCTGTTCCTCCCTGAAAATGGACAAACATTTCCCCCTAGACTTTTGGTAATAAAAAGGGCAAAAATGATTGATTAGGTATATTTTATTATTTTCTTTTTTTTTTTTTTTAACTTTTGATGTCAAGCAAAGGAATGGGTTGGTAATTAATTATGACATGGGATTATGTACTAACAGGAGATAAATGCACATGATTGAGCAAGCTCATATCTGGGCATGTACCTGAGAGGTGTGGAAGTGACACTTACAGGGGTAATTCTTAGCAGGGACACTTAGAAGCTCCTCTGACACAAACTTTCTGTTCACAAGGTGGAGAGAATTCTTTGGATGGAGTTACGGTAGCACAAAGAGAATGGCCTGAGTGCCTTTGACTTTTGAGAGTAGGCATGTTTTTCAGATGGTAAATTTTATGTGATGTGTATTCCTCACAGTGAGAAAAATTGTTAGGCCTGGGGAGAAAGCTTAGTCTCTAACAAACATGGCGGGCATGGTGACACACATTTATGATCTCAGTGCCAGAAGTCAGAGACAAGATCTCTGTTGCTGACTGCCCAGCCACCATGGCCTACTTGGTGAGAGACCATGTCTTACAAAATGTGGTGGACGGCACCTGAGGAACATCCAAGGTTGACCTCGGGCTTCTAATGTACATATGTGAACAAATACACATATCACAGCATGGATGAAATCACATTAAGTTGTATCTCTACTGTGAAATAAGTTACAGATTCCCTTCTGTAGATCACTGAGAAATTCAGCTCATCTGTAATTTTTCTCGCTAATATTATTCTGACTTTGGAAGCTTGGGAATTCAGAGCAGAGAGGGGCCTTTACTGTAGTTACGTAAGGAAACAGCAGCAGAGTGATTCCAGGCCAGTTCTGAGCCTTCTTTGTCCCACCGGCTCCTGTTATGTGTGGGTGATTCGCTCACTCTTGTATGTACCTGCACTCATATTTACATCATGGTAGGAAGTATACATTATTCTTTATTCTATGATAATTGTGTTACCATAAATTCAAATGAACCTGACCATGTTGTGAAGATGACAGAACAGTCCACAAAATCTGCTTACTGCTTGTGGCGTGGATCAATTCCCATTGCTAAGTACATCTGGAAGAGTTGCCCCAACACATCCACTCAGGGAGTAGGAGTCAGGGTGATTGCTTCAGCCCTGGGCTCTGTGAACACACCCTGACATTTTGGGGCAAAGTGAATCCATTGCCTGAGAAAAGCTTAAGACCTAGGCCATCTTTATTTTTCTCCCAGAGAGTGAGTTATTTGAAAATATCTGGTAGAACTTCCTATTTTTTTCTTCTTTGTATGAGGTTTAATATGTGTTCACGGTGTAAGAAGAATAGTCTACCTGATTGGGTTCCACGGTGAGCAGAGCCCCAGCCTTGCTGGAACTTGTGTTTCCTAAGTCCTGGCACTGAGCAGGCTAAGTAGATGCTTCCTGCCCAGAAGCATAGGTACACTGAGTGTGGGCCCAGGGGACCTCCACTTAGGGTACAGTGTATCCTAGGCTGAGGAAGCAAGCAGACAACACCTCCAGCTGCCATCAATCAGCTCAGAGCCTGGCTGGAGCCATAGTGGGAGGATTCTGCTCTGTGTGGTGGAAACACAAGGAGACAGAGACAAATGTTCTCTGGCCTTGCACTTCTCCGTACTGCTCTTTCACAGTCCTTAACATGCATGCTCAAATTGATTTAGCCCCTTTCCCCTCAACTCAACCGTCTACTTTCCTTGCAGACTGACAGTTTTATGTGTGGCTGCCCTGCCAGTAGCTATAGTGTTTCAGAAACATTGACTTCCAGACTTAAAGGATGAGTGAGGAGGACTGGGGGTGGAGAGGAAGGGAGGTGAGCTTGACTCATTTTAATTCCTTTTTTAATGGGGTGCAAAACATGCCCATCACGGCACCACTGACGACTTTGTCTCTCCCTCTTGTTTTTCTTCTTTATTCCTTTTCTATGTCAGTGATTTCCATGAAAAGGTTTGAATAAAGCCTCACATTTGAAAAGCACATCTGCAGGTGATGTCAACGCCTGGCCTGCTCCGTTTCCTGTTGGGTGGTGAACATGCCATTCTCTCATGGCCCTGGAATGCTGATTTGGTCCAGGGGCGAAGGCCAAACACAGGTAGGGTCAAGCTGGAGAAGGAGGCAGTGGGGGTGCTTTCTGTCTTCAGTTCAGCTTTGAGGGAGGGTGGCAGGGAAGAGACTAGAAGCAGTTTACTGTCTGTTCTGCAATGTAAACTCAGAGAGGGGGGAGAGGGCAGGAAGTAAAAACTGGACTGTCAACAGTGCCCTGTCAGCTGCCTGCACAGCATGCAGACATGCCAAAGGTTGGGTAGACTTTGCCTGGGACAAGCCAGGACCCAGGTTTGACCCTTACCCTGACATTTTTGGAACTGGATGAAAGCACCTTCTCGGAATGTGTGAGAATATTTCTGGCATTGAAGGTCGAAGACTGAGCTTTGGAGTTAAAATAAATATCCAGGGCAAGGAAGGAAACAGCGAGGTTAAGGGTTGGATCAGATATGAGCTCAGAGCTCACGGAATTCATCTCCCTCCTTGTACTCTCTCTGGTTTCATGTGTTCATGTGCACAGCAGCCAACACGAAGCTTGTCCTTCCTGCTCCTGTGGGGAAGGGTTGAAGGGAGGCCATTGATTTATGCAGACAAATAAAGATAAAACAAACAAAATAAAATAAAGTAGGTTGAAGCATGAACCCTGGCCCGTGTATTTTTGGTTATTCCCTGAGATGGGTATTTAGTTCATTTCAGTATCTTACTCTATAAAGTACTTGGGAAGACAATGCAGGAAGAGACAAGAGTGTTTTCACCTTTTGATAAGAAATAGAATCTGTGGGAAAGACAGTAAGACAGACACATACTTTTCTATGCACACAAAAACATAAAGAGAGAAAGTTTTCATTAATCTTGCATAGTTAACGTTATGGTTCAGGGCTCTAGTTATCAGCCTGGTAACCTTATTACTGAGTGGCTTTTGCGTTTCCAGAAGCTGCTGAGTGTTACCCTGCTAGGCACTGAGATGACATTTAGGGCCATCCTCACGTTATCAGGACTCATAGGGCCGTCCTTGTCTCCCTGAAATTCTCAGGGTCTTCATGGTTGACTGTTCCTAATCAGACAGTGCTCTGAAATACCCAGTTCCTTTGGAGCCGGGCATGGGATGCCCCTGGGGAAGTGAAGCATGCAGTTCCTGAAGCCAGACATTCAGTCTCCACTGTGGACCATGGATGGCTGGGAAAGCCTCCCTGCTGGACTCTGGCTTCTTCATCTTGGGACAGAAGGTACACTGTGGCCTGCTGGCTGCTGAGGGTGTGAGCAGAGGCTGTCTGGCAAGGTCAAGGGTGGCTCAGGGAGTTTCAGTGTCGCTTTCTATAGCCATAGGGCTTTCTTTAACAAGATCCCGTGAAAATACCATTTGAGAACACAAGTCTTGCTCGGTATAAAGATCTAACAGGAGAAAATACAACTGAAGGACAACATTTCCTCTGACCATGACCTCAAATCTCTGTTTTAAGGCCACGAGAACATAAATACCTGCACTACTCAGTCACCGAGAGCCTATTTTTACTTTTAAGGACGTACTGGAGGAAATGGGAGATTTACAAGAGCATTTGTTCTGAATGCAAACTTGGGATCTATAATAGTCTTTCCTTACCTATAGCTCCACTTCCTGAGGTTTTGATGATAGTCAGCTATGGTCTGAAAATGTGACATGGGGAAATCCATCAGGTGTAGGTTACACACCGTTCAAAGTAGTATGATGTGGTTTGTGACAGGATATCAATCACCCCTTCATCTGGCACACCTACTAGGTTCACCCTGCCCACACATCATCTACTTCTCAGGTATGCTGGAGATCATATCCAGAGCCATGGTTCCTCAGAGCTTGTGTCTGAGTGACCTTAGGGGCATTGTGGGTAACTTTAAGATAGCACATCCTTACAACTGCTCAATTTTATTATGGTAACTGTTCTGGTTCTGTTCTCATTTTATTCCCTGTTGCTGTGATGAAATGCCTTGACTGAAAGCAATGCAAGAAAGGGTTAGTTTCATCTACCAAGTCATAGTCCATCTTGAGAAAAGTTAAGACAGAAATTTAAGCAGGAGCAGAGGCAGGGACTATGAAGGAATGCTACTTGTTAGCTGGCTTTATCTCGTGCTAACAGGCATATTCTCAACAAGTTTTCTTTTTTTTTTTTCCATTTTCTTTTCTTTTTTTCTTTTTTCTTTTTTTTTCTTTTTTTCGAGACAGGGTTTCTCTGTGTAGTCCTGGCTGTCCTGGAACTCACTCTGTAGACCAGGCTGGCTTTGAACTCAGAAATCCACCTGCCTCTGCCTCCCGAGTGCTGGGATTAAAGGCGTGTGTCACCACTGCCCGGCTCAACTAGCTTTCTTATACATCAAAAGCCCTCCTGCCTAAGGAATGGTACTGCCAACAGTGAGCAGGGCCTTCTTTCATCAATGAATAATCAAGGCAATCACTTACAATCATGTCTATAGGCCAGTGTGATCTAGGCAGTTTCTCAGTTGAGGCTTCTTCTATCATTAACTCTAGGCTCTGTCAAGTCAACAGTTAATGCTAAGTAGGACAGCTGATGTCACTAATTTCTTATTATGGCTAATTTATAAATTAAATGCAACCAGAGGGATGTACAGGAAGGATGGGGTATTTGTGAGAGTTCAGTGCTACTAACAGACCCAATTTTAGCCATAGCCTGGGAGTCTAGAAACATTTCCCCCAGGATCACAGAGATCCTAGCGTGTGTTGTGAAACATCAGGCCTACCTCCTGGGAACCACTAAACAGACTGTTTAAAACTGAGAATTTTCCATTAAATTGGAACAAGTGTTTGCCATGCTAATCTCTGCTTGCATAATTAATTCTTCATTGTCCCTCAGATATATTTTATTTGAGTAAATCCTTTTTTCTGACGAAGTAAAACAGGAGGAAGCCAATAAAATGTTTCCTTCCACTTGACGCATGGAAGGAAATCCCTGGGGTTAGAGAAGACTCTTGATGACTAATCTCTGGTAGAATGGCTGTCTTAATTATCTGCCTTTTTAAGGATAAAAAGCTAGTTCACATTACAAAATAACCTCCATAGACCACTGTGTACACACTCTGAATGGGTGGTGCTTCCTGGGATCATCTGTGTTCTGATACTGTGACAGTTGTATGTAAGACACTGACCAATGGGTGTTCAGACTGGAACACCCTGGCAGCTAGGATTCCATACAGCTTTCTGATGATGTTTTCTGGATAATCCATGGAGCATGAACCAGAGCTGAAGACTCACACTTTGGACTTCCTGACATCCTCATTAAATAAGCACACCTCTTTAACTGCAAAGGTTCAGTGTTGGCTTTGAATAAATCCCAGTGTTGAATAGATGTTCAAAGAATGTAAGGTTTTGGGTAGACCAAGTCATGGGATGTTTCTTTCCTGGAGGTATGGCCTAGTGATTCAGCATTCTTTGAGAAGGCCTTGATCTGCCAAAGCTGTTTGAGAGCCATTTGGTAGAAGAGGCTATATGCTACCAAGTCGGAAGTGATTCTGAAGGGCAGAGCCCCATGCTTTGGAGACCTAGGGGAACCATTTTGAGGGATAGTACATGCTTCATCATGAGGACATGGTAGCACAGGTATGCAGACACAAGACAGAGGATCTCAATAGAGGCACCATTGAGAACACACAGAATCATTTGGGTATCAGGTCCTCAGCCAAAGGCTTGAGACCGAGTTACATTTAGACTCTAAGTGTAGGAGGATGATTTGAAAGAAGTCCAGTCTGAACAACCCATTACCAGTTATGTTGGACAGTGTCTTACATATAGCTCTCACACCATCAGAACACAGATCATCCCAGGAAGTGCCACCCAGTCTGAGTGTGTATGCAGTAGTCTATGGAGGTTATTTTGTGTTGTCAACTCATCCTCTACCACTCGATTCAAACTGGGTATAGGCGAACCCAAGGACCACCACCATCCACTCCATCAATGGTCATCCTCTAGCAGTTTTGAGCCTGCATCAAGTTTTACTTAATGAAGGGCTAATTACCTTCCTAGTCTGCTTGATTAGTGTAGTCCTTTTCGAAATCACTTCAGTGACTGTCACTCCATCAGCACAGGGCTTGGGTGCCTTGTCAGCCCTCGTGTAATAGTTTGCTGGGATTTCCAACTGGTCAGAAGACAGACACCCTTATAATACTCATTGGACCCTGAGAATTTAGCTTGCCTAGCATACAAAAGCCCTGGTTTTCTTCCCCAATACTGAAAACAACAGTATCTTTTTAAAAGGAGAGATTTGGGGTCCAAAATGTAAATCCTTAATGTTTATGTCTGACCATAGGCAATATGAAATATCTAGTAATGACTTGACATAATTTCTAAACTGTGAAAGCACTGATTCGTGTATGTATATGTATCTCTATAGTTTTACACACATACATATTTATACATGCAGAGCAGGGGGTGGTTGTACACACTTACAATCTTACATTTGGAAAGTAGAGGCAGAAGGATCAGGTTGAAGACTAGTCTCATCTCTTTTGTAGTGAGTTTGAGGTCAGCCTGGGCTACAAGATACCTTGTCTCCTTCCTTTCTTCTTGTCACTGTATATTATAAAGTATGTAACTTACATATACATTGTAGTTAAGTATGTAATATATAATACAAGAAACAAAGTGAAACAGATTTTATTTATGCTTGAAACTTACCATTCTGATTCCATTGACAACAATTCCACAAATGTTTATACAGCTATGAATGAGGTGTCAGCACCAGGCAGAAAGTAGGATGCAGAGATTGTTGTCTTTGAGCTGCTTGTGTTCTAGTTCAGGGTCCTGGAAAATACAGAAGACCTACTTATTTGTGTGTGTGTGTGTGTATGTGTGTGTGTGTGTGTGTGTGTGTGTGTGTGTGTGTGTGTAGGGCACACATGCTTCTGAATGTATGTGCCTGTGTGTGGAGGCCAAAATAGTTTCTTCGGTACATTCCACTTTTTGTTTGAGACAGGGCTGCTCACTGATCTGGGATTCACCCAGTAGACTAGATAAAATGGTCAGTGAGCCTCAGGCGTTTGCCTATCATTTTCAGCATTGGGATTGCTGGTATATAACACCACACCCAGCTTTGTTATATGTGCTCAGGATATCAAACCCAGGTCCTAGTGCTTGCAAGGGACAGCCCTTGCCCCAAGTTGTTGGGGAACCCCCATGAAGACAAGCTGCTCATCTGCTACATATGTGCTGGGGGGCCTAGGTCCAGCCTGTGCTTGCTTTTTGGTTGGTGACTCAATCTTGGGGAGCCCCCAAAGATCCAGGTTAGTATATTCTATTGGTCTTCCTGTGGAGTTCCGGTCCTCTTTGGGTCTCTTATTCGTTTTCCCAACTCTTCCATAAGACTCCCTGAGCTCCATCTATTGTTTGGCTGTGGATCTCTGCTTCTCTTCCCCTTAGCTGCTAGGTAGAACCTTTCAGAGGACAGTTATGCTAGGTTCCTATCTGCAAGTATAAGAGCATCTTTAATAGTGTCAGAGATTGGTTCTTGCCCATGGGATGGTGGTTTCTCAGAAGACTGGGAATAGTTTTACCTCAAGATGCAGCTATACCACTCCTGGGCATATACCCAAAAGATGTTCCACTATTCCACAAGGATACTTGCTCAACTACGTTCATAGCAACTGTATTCATAACAGCCAGAAACTGGAAACAATGTAGATGTCCCTTAACCGAAGAATGGATCAAAAAAATGTAGTTCATTTACATAATGGAATACTATTCACCTATTAAAAACAAGGACAATGGATGGAACTAGAATATCACCCTGAGTGAGGTATCCCAAACCCCAAAGGATATGAATGGTATGTATTCACTTATAAGTAAATGTTAGCTACAAAGTACAGGATAACCACGCTATAATCAACACACCCAAAGAAGCTAAATAACAAGGAAGGCCCATGGGAGGATGGCTGAATCTTTTCTCAGAAAGGGAAACAAAATAGATATCAGAAGTGGATGGAAGGAGGAAACTGGGTCGAGGAGGGGAAGAGAGGGGAGTGGGGCTGAAAGGGGGGTCATTTATAGGAAGATCAGGGAACAGAGAAGGAAATAGGCAGTGGGAAGAGCAATCTATAGGATGTGCCAGAGACCTGGGATGGGGGAAGTCCTAGAAGGGTCTATGGCAGCTACTCTATCTGAGACTCACAGCAGTGGGGAACAGAGATCCTGAAGTGACTACTTCTTGTAACCAGGCAGGCCTCTCAGTGGATGGATAAAGACAGAAAGTCACAAAACCTTGTACCCAAAATGTGTCTTGCCTTTGAGATGTGCAGGGAGGAAGATAGAGCAGAGACTGAGGGAATGTCCAACCAATGACTGCAACAAATTGAAACCCATCCTAGGGGCAAGAACCAATCCCTGACTCTTTTACTTCAGAAAAATCTTGCTTTTGTTTTTCTCTGTAGTTCTCATGAAGTGTTTCTTCAGTGTTCCCCCACTGCAGGTGTCAGATTTGGGGAGTCTGAAGGCTGGAAGTTGAGGCCATAGGGAAGTCACAGTATCCCCTGCTATCTTCAGAACTGTTAAATGCTGTATCTGTAAACAAAGCTTCCTTCCTTCTTAAGTATGACTGAGGTACGCACACTAAGAAAGGTTGAAGTCATTCTAGCATGGACCCAGTTCTCAGGGAAGTGAAAATTCTGGTTATATGTAAAGCCAGAATATGTGTTATTAATTGGAGAAAAGATTCAGATGTGTCCAGTTTTGGAGACAAGAGATCAGGTGTCTGAAACTGAATGGAAGCTCTCTTATGGTGAGACTGACTCTAAGAGACAGAACTAGTGTGGTTAAGGGGGTCCCACTGGCCCTATCAGCATGCGGTGAACAACTGGAGAATTTCTGAACTGGAGAATGCACCACTGCTCCAGCGGTTCAAGTATGGAGATTCTCTATCCTAGCTCTTGTCAGCACATGTCCTTGTTGCAATTCAGCAATGGGTGGGTAGTTCTCAAGGTTTTGGGGGGGGGGCGACTAAAGAATGCTTCCAGAACTTTGAAGGCTAATTACTTTTGGCAGAATGTTTAGCAAACCAAATTTGCTCTTTGGTTATGTTTACCTTTGAGGAAGTTCTGAAATTTCAATTTAAATAGTGGGTAGGAAATTGAACTTGAAATTCATTTCTAGTATTATATTCTTTTTCATTTCCTCTCTTAAAGCACCAGAGGTCTAGAATACACTGCTAAGTGTGTGTACCTTTCAGGAACCTCTGGCCACAGCAGGCCTCTCTGGTCACTGCTCCAGTTTCTCACTTTGACTTTCCCCATTATTCATGGCTATTGAAGTTACACTCAGATGTCAGAATTAATGAAGATTAAAATAGCATGAATGTCATATTTCATTCCTTATTTGTTTGCTAGGGATGGGTTTGTGGGACTGAAAGGCTAAGCATGCGTTGAAGATTCTTATGTGCTTGCTTGCTACTGAGAAACATTTCTAAGGCTGAGGACAACAGCCAAAGGTTATCCCTGCCCACTCCTGGAAAAACTCATGCTGGGAAATGCAAGGCCAGAGAGGTTGAGAAACTCACATTTCAAACTCTTGTAGAGAATCAAAGTGGAGCTGAGTATCCTTGAGGTGGCTGGCTTTTTGTTTTGTTTGTTTTTGTTTCTCTTTCCCTTTCTTTTTTTCTTTTTTACATAATTGACTGGATCATGAAACTCTAGAACAGCTTAGATAGCTCACCACTGACATCATTGGCTTTTCCGTCCTGTAGACCTTACAATTTTTTCTGACATCGTCATTCATCACACACCATCTGAGTCTGACAAAGTGCCATTTCTTATACTTTCTTTAAAAAGTTGCTAAGTGACAGGTGAGGGCGCTGGCCCTGGGTTAGGGCTGTTATTGAATTCCTATCATGGGGGTAAAAACAAGAAACACCGAGGGACCCCCACGTTCTGCCTACAATGAACTGAGTAAACATCTTAACAGGCATAGAGGATGCGAACAGATGTTCTAATCGTCCGTCTGTGAGAAACTGTTGTTTGCTACTCCTCTCTGGCCTGGCCTTTGAAACCTCCGGAAGTCTCCCTCCCAGCGGGGATATCAGTGATTTATTGATTGCAGTACAATGGAGATTTTAGGAACCAGCAATATTTTTAAGAGGTTAAATACACCCTTACAGAGGTCAGCACTAACTCATGCCTCAAGGGGCATGCCTTCTCTGCTTTACACAGGCTGTGGGTTGGCGCTTTGCTGCATTCCTGGCTAAGTGGGAAGGGCTCCTAGGGGAAGAGAAGGGAACTCCTAACAGAACATGAACATAAAACAGCGCAGAATTCAATGGGTTTTTTTTTCCTCTTAAAATTTTCCCCCTTGAGCTTACAAAATTAAGTGATGCTTAAATAACAGAAACTTAAAGATTCCTGATGAGAAAGACTGAGTAATGTTGATCGAAACAATAAAAATGTGTCTCAGGCTCATAGTCCAGACACTCAGGGACTGATCAAACAATTAGGCTCAGATACCTGCAAACTAACAGCTAACATAAGGGATACTTCATTCTGCCATCCTTCTGGGCTGAGTTTCTAGTCCAGGATGTTGTAATTGCTTGGCTGTTCAGCTTCCTAGAAAGATTCTGAAGCCTACTGGGTAGAAATGCTTTGCTTTGTACTTCCTGCATTCATGGACACGGCCCTTACCCTGATAACCACTACGTCACAATAGCCATAGTAGCTGCTATGGCTATTGCTGACCCTGGTTGTACTGTGACATGCACTGTGTAGGTTCTTCAGATAAAGGAGTCATCGACAGAGTCTCATGGTAGAAAACATGTAACTATAAACTCACCAACAGGCAGTATGTGATAAATGGAGACAACTCTTCATTGTAGGGAATTTTTAAAGTTTCACTCAGTTACTGGCTGTTTGTGGTAACAATTGATTCACAAGTTTCCTCCTGACATTAAAAATTAAATAGTTGATGAGATTTTGCAATAAACCAGGCTTTCCACAGGTGTGTTTGATGTGTCTAAATCAGCACTGTGGGACATCGTAGCTATTGGCCACATAAAGGCTGCTTGACACCTGAGCACAGGTGATGTATGGAAGCCAAACACATTGGAATCAACTGAACTTGGTTGGTAAATGTGCATGAAGACGGTAACATTTGGGGCATTGTTCTAGTTGGTTTCTATTGCTGTGATGATTTAAACATCATGATTAAAATATTCTCCAGAAGCAAGTTGAGGAATAAAAGGTTTATGTGGCTTATATGTGCAGATCACAATGCCATCCGACACCACCTGCCTGAAATACCCACAGTGGGTTGAGGACCTCCTACATCAAGTATTAATCAAGACCATGCCCCCAGAGACTTGTCTACGGGCCTATCTGATGGAAGCAATTCCTTGATTGGCATTCCCTCTTCCCAGATTACCTTAGCCTGTGTCAAGTTCACAAGAAAGAACAAACAAAAAAACTCAGCATACCAGCATGGACATATTGAGTCAAATGAAATATAGCACCATTGACTTCACATTTTACTCTGAATGTTTTTAATTATTTATTTTGTATGTGTGTGTGCGTGTGTGTACCTGTGAGTGCGTGCATTTGTGGTAGAGGATGGTAAGGAAGGCAATGAGTACGTACGGCTACAACATTGGGTACATACGTTGGCGTGGCACAACGACATCTGTTGCTTTGCACCATTGTTGAACGCGAGTGTAAGGGCCAAGCTCTGCCTCATGGAGTTATACTCTAGTAAACAGAAACAAACCCCAGATAAATACTTAACTGAAGACTTGCAAATATCCAAGGGATGAGGATGAAGTGACCTCATATAGTGCTTCAGGCATTGTGGGGGTCACCATAGATGAGGGCCACAGTGGAACAAAGTCAACACAGGAAACAGCCAACAACCTAGGAAAGGATGAGAAGAGAGCCTTCTGGAAGAAGCAACAGTAAAGTCCTCAGGAATGGAAATAACCAAGTTTGCGTGTGCAACAGAAAAGAGGCCATGGTGCATAGGAACAGAATCGTTGGTGTGATGAGCTTAGGACCCAAGACGGGGCCTGATTTCCTAAGACACTGAGCACTGCAGTCATTGGTTTTGATTTTTATTCTCCAAGAGGCAGTCTTGAATTCTGTAGCAGGAAGCTCTGCATAGGACAGGGGCCAAGAGGATGCTTGTCACACAAACATGGACTGACAAATATAAGTGTTGAAAATGGTTCCAAGATCCAGCCTTAAAAATAAGATCCGAGGAATTGTGACTCTAAGAGCTTCACCTCTCCAGTTAGGGCCAGCGTATGGCTAAATTAGGACATTTTGGCCCACTCGACTAGAATGCAAAGATTATTTGTCTAGTCCTAAGTGCTTCCTGCTTTGCAGTTGGTCTCTCTTGTCTGTCACACATTACTTCACTCTCTGACCTTTAGTTTTTATGCTAAGCTGAAAGTTATTGTTCCTGGCCACCCACGCCTGGTTTTTAGTTTCTGCCAGATTAAAAGCAATTTTTATATCCACTTGTAGATGTTGTTTTCCCATTGCTGTGACCAAATACCTGAAAAGAAGCAGCTGAAGGGAGTGAGGATTTATTTTGGCCCGAAGTTTAAGAAGAGATACAATCCACCTTTGTGGCACATGAGGTGGCTGGTCACTTTATGTCTGCAGTCAGGAAGCAGAGAACTAACAGGAAGTAGGGCTTAGCTGGCAAATGTCAAGGCCCACTTCTCCAACAAGGCTCAACCTCCTAAAGGCTCCACGATCTTCCAAAACAGTGCACCCAGTCGGTGCCTCTGTTCAGATGCATGATTCTATGGGGGAAAGTTTATATTCAAACCCGACTATTACCCCACTTAACTTTCAAATTAAGTTTTTTTTTCTGATAAATTTGAACCTTTATTCTTTCGTAAACGGACATGTTTCATTCTGAGAAAAATAGATGGCCATTTATTAATCCTGTCATTTTCAATGGTACTGAATGAAAGTTACTCTCCCCCAGTGAAATGAATTGATTCAAGCCAGATCAGAGTATATAAAGATAGGTTTAATGGGAAGCAGTTCTCAGGTGGGTCCGATGGTCTGAAAGAATGAAGCCATGGGGAGGGAGAGAGAGAGGAGGGAAAGAGAGAGAAAGAGTGTGTGCATGCAGGGGAAGAGAAATGCAGAGGGAGGGAGGAAGGAAGAGAGAGAGAGAGAAAGAGAGAGAGAGAGAGAGAGAGAAAGAGAGAGAGAGAGAGAGAGAGAGATTGTTAGTTTCTGGGGCAGGGCAGCCCAGACCCTGGCCTGGAAACTACAGGGTATAGGGCAGAGTATGCCAGGCATGCCCCGTAACAAGTAGGGACTGAGGGATGCTGGGAGAACCTGGAGGCCAGGTCCACTTTGGTATGTTAAATATGCACCTCAGCCCCTTGTCCCAGACCTAAAATTAATCAATAATTTACATGTATGATTTTATGACCCTAGGAGGTCCTATTCAAGGCCAGTGAAGACTGATTACTGGTTATCTGAGAAGTATCCTCCTGTCAGGGTTTCTTCCAGTTTCACTAGTGGGCAGGCCACTCTGGATTGAGGAGGGGAAAGGCTGACAGATTGAATGATGCATGAATCATGAGGTTGATTCAGCTATTTGCGACATAGTAAGGGAGAGGGGACATGGCAGGTTGACCTGGGCTAAACAGAGCAAGCAACATGCAAGGAAAATGCTGGCTTAATCCTTGTTTGCCCGTGCAAGCCTCCCCTGCCCAACCACAAGTTGGTAGCGAAATTTAAAAACTTGACATTTAAAATAATGACTCTCACAGACTGTTCATGCTAACATTCAGAAACTACGCATGTGTAGTCTTACAGGGCAGAAGAGGAACTCGGTAAGTATCACAGTAGAAAAGAGCATCAACCAGATCCTCCCTGGGGGCTAATCTAACCTCACCAGTCCTTAAAGCTTGGATACTACCTCTTGGGTGCCTTCAGAGACAGAGATGGAGGGTGGGTGGAAGATGAAAAGAGATGAGATTTTGCTGGTGTTGAAAACGAATCAAGGAGACTGCCCACTAAAGAACACAGGCAGCCTTGAGAAGCCAAGAAAAGCAAGGAAATGGGGTCTCCCCTCGCGCTTTCGGGAAGAAATGCAGAGAAGCTGGAACCTTGATTTCTGCCCAGTGAAGGTCATAGGAGATTTTAAAATTCTACTGATGTAAGATAAAACATCTGTGTGGTGTTTGTTTGTTTGTTTTTAAGGAATCATGTGTTACTCTGGCAGGAAGAAGGCAGTTATGCCAGAAGTGACTCTCAGTATTTGGTGAGTGAGGGATACTCATGCCGGCACATGCCCGTTTTCAGAAGAACACAGGCCTGGGGATGCTACCTTAGTTACAGCTCATTGTGCAGCTGTAGCTTTGTCTGCATTATGCAAGCAGAGCTTGTCTGGGAAATGGACGAGCGTCTAAGATATATCAGCTATGAGCTGGGAAAGACATGGGCCGTGCCTAAAGAATATTTAACATTTGCTTAGCCTTTCCATCTGTTTCTATCTAGAACTAAAGGCTTTGTTTGTTTTATTTTTAAAAGTTGATGTTAACTACCACAAACTGCTTGTTAGATCCATTTCCCATGTGTAACTCTGGTTGAATGGCCATAATCCTTGCTGTGTTCTGGGTACTTCGTGTCTATTCCTTCAACCCACTCTTGTGCTTACACCCTCATCTCCACGAAGCCTGTGGTGGGAAGCAAGCCCTTTGAGAGTCATCTGGTCACTGGGAGGAATCCCCAGGGGCTGGGTTAGTACCCTCATATAAGATGCCTGAGAGATGTCCTCCAGTGAGAAGCTTCCATATATGGTCCAGACAACCAACTCACCCTCAGCTTGATCTTGGATGCCCTAGTCTCCAGAATTCTAAGGACTTTTTCTACTGTTTCTAAGCCACTCCATTTATGGTGATTTGATAGTATTCCTAACGGGGTAAGACAGTTATTTATGGCTTTTTTTCATTCCTTCCTTCCTTGAATTATTATGGGCAGTACAGAATATACTAAGAATCCCCTGAGGAAGTTATTTGCAACAAAGCAAGAGGCAGCAACTGTCAGTGCTGCAGTTTACATCGAGAAAGTTCTCAAGGGCCCAAATTTGGTCCGATCAGGAGATGATGGGAACTTTGAAAAGTAGTGCCCAGTAGGAAGTCTGTTGCATACTTGGTTACTGGGCTGTGTCCCTCAGGGGTTCAGCGGGATGCTCCTTTACTACTTCTTGTCATGAGGTAAATGACTTGGCCCTTCTGAGCTCTTCAATATGAGGGGAGGTCTTACCATCGGACTAGAAGCAGTGAGGCCTAAGACCTCTGACATTATGAGCCCAAATTTGTTTTAAAAGGGAAAGCTGACTATTGTGAAGTGATGGGGGTGTGTTAGTGGAAGTATAACTTGGTGTAGCCACTGTTCACTGTGGTAAACAGGATGAAGGCTCCTCAGAAAACTGAAACCCAGCGCTACCACAGAGTTGGCTTATGGGTTCATACTGAAATAAATCAAAACTAGGGTTATAAAGAGTCATCTATACTCTGGGCTCACTGCATCATTTTTTTTATAAAAGCCAAGATGCAGAAGCAACTTGAAATGCCCATTTACAGATGAACAAGCAAGGAAAATGTACCTACACACAAAGGACAATTACCCGGGCTAACAAAGAAACCTGCAATCTAACACCATAGAAAATACCACATGGCATTGTGCTGAACGAGCTGAGACAGTCTGGCAGATGCCATGACACGGCACTCTTATCATAGATGCTCAATCAGGGCCACTCACAGAAGCAGAGAATTCGTGGTTCTTTCCAGAGACCATGATAGATACCAGGTTTTCTTATATGAGATGAATAAATGCTAGGGATCTGTACTGTTAGACTTTAGTGGCAGAGGTGTCAGGGTGTGCCGCTAAGAAATCACACCATACAAAATCTCATGCAAGAAGTTAATGGGGTGGTAGGCTCTCTCAGAGAGGGGTCATGAGAGATAGAGACAGAGAGACAGGCAGACCGAGACCTGAAGACAGAGACAGTGATAGGGAACAGACAGAGCTGTGATGTCAGGTCTTTCAAGAATGCTCATGTAGCCTAAGAAAATACAGAATTAATGGTGACAGTGGAAATGCACCTGGTGTCAGTGGGTGAAGACATGTCTGATGTCTGCTGGCACTGAGTTCCTGAAGGGCAGGCTCGGAGAATGCCTGCTTTCTAACATGTATACCGTATGTACATTTACAGCCATGCACCGATTACTGAAAATATGCTAAGAAGGTGGACCTCATGTTAAATATACTTACTGCACAGATGCAAGGTTAACAAGGTGACTGGGAACTCTGGAGGTTACTGACAGGGTTATAGCACAGGAGATGATGATGGCTTCATGGGTATAAACATCTTCAGACTCTTCAGGTTGTGTACATCAAACACACAGCATTTTGTGTGTCCACCAGGCCATTACAATCCACCAGAGATTACAACAAAGCAAACCACAGCAGGTGATCCACCAAAGGTGAGAAAAATGGAAGGTAGTCAGCATGGAGCCATTCTGCTGACAAGCTCCTGCACTCTTGTGGCCTCCATGTTCTTCCTTTTGTGGTCCTCCGCTGTGGCTCTGAGCAGGTTGTCTTGAGACTCTTCTGGCACTTCAGGCTAGACAGACTAAACAGAAGTGCAGGGTTTTGTAGTTGCTGCAAACTTTACAAACTCTCTGTTTAGTCTTAAGAGAGAAGTAGGTGACCAAGTTACATCAACATCGCTGAGCACAGCCATTTGTGCGAAGGACGAGCCAGTCCGTAAACATCTGTCATACATAGGGCGTTCAAAGGGAAGGAGTTAGCTAACACACTTGATGAACCATGTGCGAGAACTGTAAGAGGAGAAAAGGTGATTGGAAAATGGTGTGTGGCTTCCATTTCAAATCTGAAATGTTGTAAAAAATTAGGTTATTACATTCTCAAAGTAATAGAGGATCAGACCTGCGGTTGGCTGCTTCTTTAGTTCAAGGCAAAGATACTGATTAACAAATTAGTTAAGGACTCAGACATTTCCACACAGCCTCCTTGCTGCCTGTTCCTATCTGAGAGCTGCAGACAGCTGCTAGAAATGGCCTGAAAGCAACTGTTTTCATACTGTAAAGAACAAATGGGTGTCTTCTCCCCCAAATCAAATGAGTGTTCCTCAAATCATACTAAAACCATGACCTAGCAAAGCTGGAATTGGATGTAGTTACTGATTCTGGGAATTGAACTCAGGACCTCTGGAAGAGCAGTCAGTGCTCTTAACTGCTGAGCCATCTCTCCAGCCCTAATGCTGTAAGTAGCCGTTTTATTTTGTTTGTGAATACACTGTAGCTGTTCAGACACACCAGAAGAAGGCACCAGATCCTATTACAGATGGTTGTGAGCCACCATGTGGTTGCTGGGAATTGAACTCAGGACCTCTGGAAGAGCAGTCAGTGCTCTTAACCACTGAGCCATCTCTCCTGCCCGTACTGATTTTGTATTTTCATCGAGAAGTATTTTCTCTTCCCTCTGCTTTTCTAAAGAGTGAAAAGTTACTATTACTATGGCAGTAAGACTTTAATTCCAATGCCACATTCACGAGTAAGTCAGTCAAGTATGTAGTAAGTAATAGGGTGAGTTTTGGCTTTTGTTTTTTTGAAAGTCTGTGTCCATCCTGAAATTTTGTTATATAATTAGTCAGTGGCCAATGTAATCAAATTATCTTCCTTGGGCTGGAAAATTGTGTTAAACTATTCAATGTCAGAGCAATAAAACATTTTTTTAGGCAAATGTTGTAATTGAACTGGGCAAGTGTTAATGTGACTCAGATTTCCTACACTGGCCAAGCGGTCACTATTTGCCAGTCTGTCACAACCAGGACTGAGCAGCCACCTAGCTTCTGCTAATGTCACTGGATGGTCAAACACAGACAACTGTGAAGAATAGCCATGGAGGGAGCTGCCTAGCTGGTCAGTATGACACTCTGGGCTGCTAAGCAAACTAGGTCTGAGAAGGGAAGAAATGC
Source organism: Rhynchomys soricoides (assembly GCA_019843965.1). Taxonomy (NCBI): domain Eukaryota; kingdom Metazoa; phylum Chordata; class Mammalia; order Rodentia; family Muridae; genus Rhynchomys; species Rhynchomys soricoides. Next base: position 1,153,193 of record JADRCH010000235.1, read on the forward strand.
TGTGATGGGTCACCACCAAGGATGGAAAGAAAAAAGTTTAAAGTGAACTCTCTGAACAGTGCTCATAACTTAAAACTTACTTACTTTAAATGTCATTCAAGTGCTTTGTGTGGAGAGATGGCATAGAAATAAGGAAGGGATGGAATGACATCGCATGACAAGCCAGTACGCATGCCTCATGTGCAATGGCCATCCCCAAATAGAGCAAACATCTCCAAATCCTGGCAACAACTGAGACCAATATCCAGAGAGCCCAGTGCTGGGCCTGGAATGCAGCGTGGAATCTACAACTCATGTTTTCATTTCATTTCACAAGTGAGCTTATTCTTGCTTGTACCACTCTAGCTTACATTGAATGGGGAGATCTTGACATGAGTGACATGAGAGGTTGTGGATGGGAGTGTTATTTTGGAGACGGCAGGGATGGCCATTACCCACAGTCCCCATGGCTCTCTTCTGGGAGCGCCAGGGAGACAGCCCCTGGATGGTCCTCTGAGGCCTTTGTTGCAGTGTGGATAGAGAAAGACACCATTGCTCTTTCTGTATTCTGCCCTAGCATCTGTCCTCATCTGGTTTGAGTTGGACAGATCAATTCCTATTCAGTGGCCTCTTAGTGTTTTCTCCTCCTCACTGTCTTTTTGTTCTACACATTAATTGCTAAACTCTCCTCCTAACAAGATCTCCAAATTTACTTTCTGGGGGAGCTCTTTTAAAATAAAATATTAAAAGATTTATTTTTAAGTGTGTGTGTGTGTGTGTGTCTGTCTGTCTCTGTTTCTCTCTCTGTGATTGTGTATATGTATGTAGTATATGTGTGTTTGTGTGTGTGTGTGGTGGATGTGTGTGTTTGTCTCTCTGTGCTGTATGTGTGTGTGTGCTATATATGTGTGTCTGTGTGGGATATGTGTGTGTGTGTGTGTGTGTGTGTGTGAGAATGCAGGGATCTAAGGAGGCCAGAAAGGACGTCAGTGTCCCTGGAGCTGAAGTTACAAGTGATTGTGAGATGCCTGACTGACTTGGGTGCTAGGAATTGGATTCAGGTTCTTTGTAAGAACAGTGCTTCCGCTGTAGACTGCTGGACCATCTCTCCAGCCCCCTTAATTGGTTTTCTAGCTTAGTATGCAAAGCAATGAGCCTTTCCACGGCACTTCATAGTATGCCACTGTGCTTTCTCTGCTCTCTTCACGGCTCCTTTGTCTCTTCCCTTAGCTTTCTTATTACCCCTTTCTCCGTCACTTAGAGCTCTTCCTCCTTTTTTATGGCCTCTTTCGTGACATGTACACATACCTCTAAGTATACACATATGAATACACATGTATACAATTTTTAATCTAGATTATGCATGAAAGGGAATTGTGTGTGGTATTTGTCCCCTCCTGAGCCTAGTCTGTTGCACTGAATATAATGATTTCCAGTCTCATCTATTTTCCTGAAAATGTCATGATTTCATTTTTCTTTATGGCTGCATGAAACACCATCGTGTGTATGTATCACATTTTTTTGCCCATTTATCTGCTGACAAACCCCCAGATCAAGTTTCTCTCTTACTGTTGTCAATATGCAGTGGTAAACAGGGAAGCCTGAGATTTTGTGTTACATTGGCTTAGAGCCTTTTGAACATTCACCCGGCAGTATTGTATTTTTTTTTATTTTAGCCTTGTCAGTTTCCTTTTGCAAGATTGACTTTATCCTGCTCTAAAATTATCTCTGCTGACTCGTATACTGTACCTGTCTTAGCTTCAGCTGGAAACCGATACAGCCCAGAGTCACCCGAAGGAACCTCACTTGGGGAATTGCTTAGATTAGACTGGCCCATGGCCATGTTTGTGGGAAATTTCCTTGACTGTTGATTGACATGAGATCGCCTTGACTGTTGATTGACATGAGATGATCCATCCCACCGTGGGCAGTGCTGTCCCTGGGCAGTTCATCCTTGGTAATATAGGAAGGCTGATTGAGTGAGCCAGAGGGAGCAAGGCAGTGAACAGCACGCCTTGTTCCCTCCAGGTTCTGCCTCCCGGTTCCTGCCTTCAGGTTCCTGTCCTGACTTCCCTTGGTGATGGATCGTAACCTGGAAGTATAAAATCAAATAAACCCTTTCCTTCTCCAGTTGTTTTTGGTCAGATTGCTTTTTTGTTATAGAACAGGAGAGCAGGCTAGAAAGGCACCAACGTGACTTAACCGACGAAATTAACATCTGCATAGAAGGCTCTCTGCAGTAGGTTTTCCCTTAAGGTCTCATTTTCAAGTTCTGAAGCTTGTGCTTTCCAGGCCCTTGGCAGGTACAGGTAGTGAGTTGCTAGGAAACCCATTACCTGGTGTGAAGGCTCTCCCATCATACATGATCCAGTGTGGACATGGGTCTAGGGAAAATTCCTGCTCCTGGTTTCATTGTTGGGGAGGGCCAAGTATCACACACGCTAGGTAAGTACACTGTAATTGAGCTGTGTCCACAACCCCACATGTGGCAATATTATCAGTTCAGTAGCATGCTGGTTCCATCTCCTGTGCTTGTGTCACATGCACAATACAGAAGGCTCTGTTCTGACTGTCCATTTTGCCCACTGGCCTCATAAGGAAGTGCCCATGCAGTCCACTGTAATAACAGAGTGGCTTTGCGTTGTCCCTTATGCATGGAGTGTTCAGGATATTTCCAGGAGCGTCTTAGCTACTTAGAGACAACTATAGATATGGTTGGCCAGAGTTAACCTCCAGGATTTTTATTTCAATAGGAAGTGCCTCAAAAGGATAAAGATGTCTTACCGGCACCCAGAATAGTAGCTCTCAGAATATGTGTCCTTTGCATTGAAATCTTGCCCCTCTGTTGTTTGTTGTCTTGATCATTCTTAGAATCTTAGCTCTTGGGTTCAAAAAATGTAAATTATAAACCATGATAAAGGGAGAATTGAATAAAGTATCTGGAGATGGAACTGCAGAGAAATCTGTTGATAGTTATTTTGGGAGACCTTAGAGTTAGCCAAGCTGGAGGATGAGAAATGGTCCTAGTGAAGGAATTTGCTCTTTGGCTGTAGACTGTTGGTGGTGACTGAGCCCTGGGGACGCACTATAAAGAGATACTTTACAGAGATGCACAAGTGCCTAGTAACTACTCAGCTGAAGCTTGGTGTTTTTAGGGGTTGGGAGCTGCAGTAGTAGCAACCCAGAGTTAAGAACGGCCGCTATAAAGTTACTCTTTCTGTTTTGGAACTAGACATAGATTCTTTCATTCTGAAAATATTTAAAAGAATGTGTTGAAATGTTGTCCGTGCTGGGCAATGCCTGAAAATACTCTTCTGAGGTTAACTTGCATGATTTCTATATTATAAGTCTAAGATACACTTCTGTTCGTCAGATCCAAGGCAAATAGCCTGTTATCTACTTTTCAAAGGTTTCTAATCTTCCTGCCAAAATGGAAGTTGCTTTGTTTGTTTAAAGCTTATTGTTTATTTTTGTGCCGTGCTAGACGTTGGAAGCAAACAAAGATAGTTTACAACAGTAAGGAAATAGCAAAAGTGACATCTGGAGCCCTCCTTTGGAAAACACTGAGGTCAGTGGTTAAGCCCTGTGTGCTCACGTTTTCTAAAGAGTAGATGATCTTGGGAGGAAGGAGGGGAGATGGAAGGAAGGTCTACAGGGAGGAGAAGAGAACACAGGGTCTTATGCTACTGTGCTGGTCAGAGTTAAAAACACAGGTCTGTATTAGATGATGTCTCTGGGACAGAGTGAGGGACAGAGTGCCCGTAGAGTAGAGGGTGGGACCGTGGTAAACAGTACCTTCCTGTCTTGCTTTGTTTCCTCTCTGCATCTCCTTGCCTCATTTTGATTTGATTTTCTCCGGTGGCAGTACAGACCACAGAGATCAATTCGGTCCTCTGCCACCATCATAGCTCTTGGAGGCAGCATGGGTCAAAGACATCAACATTGCTTTCCTGGCAACTCGGGTCACAGACACCAACATAGTCCCCAGCATCTACCTGGGCCAGGGACATCAACATAGTCTCAGGCATCAGTATAGGCCATGCACATCAACATGGTCTCTAGTGGTAGCTCAGGCCTCGGACAACAGCATGGTTCAGCCTCTCTCCACGGTCTGGCACCATTCTGGTCCTCCGTCCTTCCTATTCCTTCATTGCAAATTCATTTGTTGCAGTAGCATTGGAAACTACAACCTGGTTCAGCAGTTCATAGGTGGAGTAGATGTTGGGGTTGATGGACATGAAAAGTTGGATTGGGTCCTCTGGTCAGGCTGTCCCAGATAATGGGCTCTTCTTCTATCAGCTAGTCTTTAACCATTTATCTGTCAATAGACCTCTAGGCTGATTCTATTTCTTCTTTGCTGTTGTGCACAGTGCTGTAATAAACATGGTTATACAGATGTCTCTGTGGTTGATATCCTTCAGGTATGTATCCATCTGGGTCATGCGGCAGTTCTATTTTTAATTTTCCTGAGATACTTCTATACTCCTTTCTACCTGTGATGTGTCCCTTTCCCCACATCCTAGTAAGCATCTGTTGTCACTTGTTTTCTTTTTGGCCAGCGTAAGAAGGGCTCCCAGTGTTGTGTAACTTGGTTTAACTTGTGCTTGCCTGGTGGCTAAGGGTGGTGAGCACATTTTCACGGCCTTTGGCCACTTATACTTCATCCTCTGGGAACTTGATGTTTCTTCCTTTAGCTTATCCATGGGTTGTTTGGGTTCTTAGTGGAGTTTTCTTTTCCTTTCTTTTTTTCTTTTTGTTGCTTCTACATTCTGGATGTTAATCCTTTGTCAAAAGTACAGATCGCAAAGCTTCTCCCTGTTCTGTGGACTGTCCCGTTTCCTTTTCTGTCTAGAAGCCCTTTAGTTCCATGCCATCCTGTTTGTCAGCTATTTGATCCTGTTTCTTGAGCTATAGAAAACGTTTCAGAAAGTCCATGCCTATGTCTGCATCCCGAAGTGCTTTATTCTAAAAGTGCCAGAGTCTGGGTTTCATGTGGAGGCCTTCAATAGATCCTGATTTGGCTTCCGTGAAAGTAAGAGGCATTTTCAACCTCTTCCATGCAGATGTGCAGCTTCTCCAGTACTGCTCCTGAAGAGCTGCAGTCTCTGCCTTCCATGCTTTTCGTGTTCTTGTCAAGAACACCAAACTCGGGCTGTGTGGGTTTTTCTCTGGACCTCTGTGTTCCAGCGCTCATTGGGTTTCTGGACTAGCATCATGCCATTTTTATTACTGTGACTTCGTAGCTTACTCTGAGATCAAGTACCTGGCACCTCCAGCACTGTTCTTTGTGCTGTAGATCACTTTGCCTATCCAGGGTATTTTGTGGATCTAAGTAGATTTTAAGGTTTTTGTTTGTATTTCTTTTTTTATTTCTTAGAAGAATGTTATTAGAAATTCCACGAGGACTGCACTAAAATCTACAAATGACTTTTGACCATTTTTAATACATTATAAATTCTACCATCCCATGAATATGGGAGATCTTGTATTAATTTTTTGTACTTGGTATATGTTCAGGTATGTGTATGTATGAATGCATAAGAAAGTTTGTTCATGTGTGTTTGTTTTCATGTGTGTGTGTGTGTATGTGTGTATGTATGTATGTATGTGAATGTGAATGGCAAAGATCAATGTCATGTGTCCTTTTCAATCACTTCTCACCTTAATTTTTTTTGGGATGGTCTCTCACTTAGCCTGGAACTCACTGATTTAGGTAACTTGGCTGGGCAATAGGCTTCAGGGATCCATGTGCTTCTGCTGCCCCAGTACTGGGGTCATAGATGCATGTCAATATTCCCGGACTGTATGTGAGTGTAAGGGATCTGAACTCTGGTCTGTCTGCCTGCTGTATAGCAAGCTCATTCCTCAGTGAGCTGTCTCCTCAGCCGCTCTTAAGTTCCTTCCCACAGTGTTTAAATTTTGCCAGCGCACGTGGTTTTCACTTCTTTGATTGGGCTAATCCCTAGATGCTTAATTTTATTTTTTCAGGCTGTTATTTGTGAATGGGATTCTTTCCTGATTCTTTCTCAGCATATTCACTATTAGTATATAGAGAAACTCCTGGGCTTTGAATGTTGACCTTATATCTTGCTAACTTCGTGTTTTCCTCAAAGTAGTAAATGTTGACTGTCGTATGTAGAAAGTATGTTGTCTTATGAAACTTTTACTATTTTGAGACAATTCTTTTATTGCTAGTTTCTTCCAGGATTTTATCATGAGGGGATATTTTTTTCTGCACCTACTGAGAAGACCACGCAATTTCTTTGAGTCTACTAATTATCCTTTTGGACATCTTGAGTTGTCCTTGTATTCCTGGAATGAAGCTTACTTGGTATCGGTGAATAATCTTTTAGATATGTAGATGAATTCAGTTTGAAAGTATTTGAGAGTTTCTGCATCGATGACTAATAGGGAGATCTCTCCTGTGGGTCTCCTCTCCGCCCTTCCCTCCACCCCTCCCTCCCTCGCCCCTTCCTCTTTTCCTTTCCTTTCCTCAGTCTCCCCCCACCCTTTCCTTTCCTCAGTCTCCCCCCACCCTTTCCTCAGTCTCCCCCACCCGCCATTTTATCCCTTATCTGGTTTGGTCCCAGGGTAGCGCCGCGTTCATAAAATGAGTTTGGTAATGTTCCTTCTATTTCTAGTTTAAGCAGAAGCTTGAAAAACAGTGATGAATCCATCTGGGCCTGAGAATTTTCTTTTTTAACTTGGGAGACTTCTTCTTATTGCTTCAGTTTTGTCACTTGCTACTTAACTGCTCAAGGTTGTTTATAATCCCTTGGTTTTATTGTAGTAGGTCATATGCGTCTAAAAGTTTTTCCATTTCTTCTGGATTTTCTGAAAGTACATGTGATGCCCAATCTAATGTTAACTTGACTGGATCTGGAGCCAGCTAAGAGACACTCCTCTGTGTGATCTCCGAGGGAATTTTCTGGTAGGAGAAACCTAGGTGAGAAGAGGCTCCCTCCGAGTGGAGCCTTTAGGTGCCTGTCTGCCTTCTCTTCATGCTGAGAGCTCCTGCCCTGGCTCAGTCACATCTGTCACTGTCCTTTGCTGGCATAGGAACCGGCCTCTTTGGTTGCTAACATGGACTAAAGAGCCACAGCTTCCCAGGAACCCTTCAGGCATTCAGTGCCAGATTAATACTACTGGAGCATCTAGCCTTGTAGGCTGAGCATATTGTGTGAGCCAATCTACTATATCATTTTTGTAATATCTACGTATTCCATTAGGCTCCTTCTTTAGGGAAACTTGACTAATGTGATATGTTTTAAAATTACGTCATATCGACCCTCTGAGATTCCATCGTTGTCCACTGCAATCTCTTTTCCTTTCTAATTTTTAATACTTTAGATCATCTCTCTCTTTGAGTTGATTTAGATCTTCTGGTTATCCATCCATCCATCACCATCTTAGAGACAAGATGTGTCACTGTCATTATGGGAGGAATCGCACCTGTCCTTTTCTAGAACGTTTGGTGAAATCTTGACCAGCAGACACAGATGTAGAGCAGACGTTCAGGTGCCAGGAACCCTGACAGAACCCTAGAACTCCACACTATGGGTTGCTCTCTCTCTGGCTTGCACGTTGTGAAACTTCCTCCCTTCGTCAACATGTAGATGATCTGGCTGTAAATACTGCCTTCAGCACAAGGTTGAAGCCGTGTGCTCACAGCGTGGAGAAAGCAGAGGAGATAATGTCAACTTAAATTCCCGTGTTTTTCCAAACACAAAGAGTAGGCCAAAGGTCACAAGTGGAAATGAAATAAACATGGAAAACAGATGTTAGGAAGACCACCGGTAATGGAAGCACAAGAGGCAAAGAAAGTTACTGAGAAGGAAAACACAGCTAAAACCATGAGCACAACCCAGAGAGAGGGGTCTGAGGGAGGTTTGGTTTTCATAATGATGTGTTTTTAAAACGCCCGACTTTTTAATATTTCCTACAGTGATTTAATTTCTTATACTTTCTTCCTTCCCTATCTAGTGGCAGAATTCAGCAGATGGCAGAAACTACCCTCTCCAATACCCTGAATAGTCAATGTACCCCAAGTGCACACACTGTCACAAACAGAGTTCAGCTGAAAAGGGACGTTTGTCTTCCATTTGGCAGGTGGCCACTTTCAAAGGTACATCGATTCTTAAGCCAGCTTCCTGTTCAGCTTTGGGCCCAAGACCTGGGCGTCATCAGGGACTAGTCTGTTCTGGGAGGACAGCTGCTGAAGCAGAATCTCATTTAGATTACAGCCCACGTCACCACTGTAGTTTTATTTCTCTCTGCATTTAAAAGGAAGCTCTGCGTTTCGGTGTGGGCTGACGTTCATAGCTGATCTCCAGCCAATAAAAAAAGGAAGCTGTTAGAAAGTCAGTGGAAACACCTAACTCTATGTGTGATATTTTGGAATGCTATAAACAAATACCCATTGAACAACTAGAATCTGCCCTGAAGCTTTTGCCTGTGTTATCATTTAAAAAGTCAGACGAGTCATAAAACAAAAACAAGGCAGTACTGTAACATGGTTGAGAAAGTTCTAGCATTTAAAGTAAAAGCAGAAAAGAGAGACAATTAAACACACACATCCCCCAGCACGTCCTTCTACCCACAGGCTCCCAGGGAGGCTTCCTGGGGCCTCTGTGCATCTGTGCTGGCTAATATCGACCAACTGACTGAGTATGGGAAAGGGGAGCTGGCACACCTTGGCGGCAGGTATGTAATTAAGAGGAGGTAATTAAGGATCATTGCTGGGTGTGCTGACAGCAGGCATGTAATTACAAAGGAAGAAGAATCAGAGCAGGAGCCAGGATGTGAATGCCAAAGTATGCTCGGAAACCTGGACCCTAAAATCACTTCCTCTGTGGGAGGCAGGTCATTCCAGCCTTGTGCTTTAAGAGCTGTGCTGGCATGGACCAAGGATGAGCCCAGAAATGTTGCGTCCGGCCTCGGCAGCTTTAGCAAACCATTTAGTCTTTTCATTGCTCATCCCGCCCTCCCAGACACGGTCCAAGACATTCCATTTTTATGTGCGTTTGTATTTTCTCAGGAATAGACACATTAACAGGATGGGTTTAACTATAGTTCAGTTTATTTACGATCCTCTGGTTAAATGTTAATAGCCTCAAGTCAAGGATCTAACACAAGAATTTGGAGCCGGGGATTTTGCAGGCTGTATTTAGTGACCACTCAACAGCATTAATATCCAGCAGTTTATTTTATTTTGAATTACACATGTGGAGGGGGTTGGGAGATATATGCCCATGATGAGGGCAGGTACCCATTGGAGCCCAGAAGCTTGTGTCAGATTCCCTGAAGCTAGAGTTTCAGGTGGTTGTGAGATGCTTGACATGGGCAATGGGAACTGAGTTCAGGTCCCTTTTGAGATCAGAAAGGATTCTTAACCACTGAGCCATCTCTCTAGCCTCTCTAGGTTATTGAATACTAGGCACTATTCTAAAGACTGTCAATGAGCTAATCCCTTTAATCCTTATGAGACCAATGCCTGGCAGTTTCTGTCAGTAGCATCTCCCTTCTTTTTTTTTTTTTTTTTTTTTTTTTTGGTTTTTCGAGACAGGGTAGCCCTGGCTGTCCTGGAACTCACTCTGTAGACCAGGCTGGCCTCGAACTCAGAAATCCACCTGCCTCTGCCTCCCGAGGGCTGGGATTAAAGGTGTTCGCCACCACTGCCCGGCTGCATCTCCCTTCTTAAAGTGAACATGTAGGCAGGGCAACATTACGTTATTTGCCCAAGGTCACATGTCTGATGAGTGGCTGAGTTGGGAATGACTCCTAAATGTGTTCTGCTGGACACCATTCTGTGCCTTTATCTTTTCACAGTTTCCACAGAAATCCTTTTGTGACTATTTCCTATTAGGGGTCAAAATTGTTCGATTAGATTGTTAGATTATTGTATGTATTTGTATGAGGGATGGGATCCCCTGCAACTTTCTAAGTCATCTTAATGTACTGGATAAAGAGCTTGAGCTGCCACACATGGGGCTTCACATGCCATCTACTGTCATTTTTGTATGTTCCTTGTCAAGTCTTCCTGCTGGGGCATGAATAACCCATTGCCCCAAGTCATAACCAAACTTGGAGGAGGTAGAATTCAAACTCTAATTTAAAAGTCAGGCATTGGTCTAAGATGCCTCACAAAGGTAGTGTCTTCTGCAAGAGCATCCCAGGAATAAATGCATATACTACAGGGAAGGGAATGGAAAGCTCAGAGTGACTGGGACACTCAGTAAGGAGAAGCAAAGAGTCATCGCAGCATGAAGCAAAACCAAGCAAACAAAACAAGCTGCAGAATCGACACACCCCTGCACCTCCTCCACAGAGCCTGCAAAGCTAGAGGAAGTTCACCGCACATTGATCTTGCCTCAGACACCAGTAATCTTTATTAAGACATAACAACATTATTCCATGATTGTCTTCTTCCGGTTGGCCAGCTGTGGCCACTGAAGGCAGATTAACTAGAACCTGATGGGTTTTAGCCCCTGTTCAACATTGCTGGCTAAATACTATAATTCTACAGGGTGCTGAGGTGACGCTCATCTTACACTTAGACATGGTCCCAGAGAAGTTCACCCGTCAGTCTTCAGGCTGAACTCTCATCCTATGGGCTGTAGCGGGTGGGGGAAGGAGTGGAGTGTTGGGGACAGGAGAGGAGACAAGCCAACAAAACCCAAACAAAGAGAAGGCCCCCAGGAAGCTCAAAATTTCAGAAGACAGGAGGCAGCTCCCTGGAGCAGACTTTCAGAACTGTGGGGACCAGCCTTGCCAGGGAGAGCAATTTCCACGCTCCAAAGACTGGGCATTCTGTTCTGAGGCATGCAAAAAGCTTTCTGTTTGCCCATTCTGACCGTGAACTCCTGATATGATGAATTTTTCATCAAGTTGGAAAAACAATTTCTGTCCTATTTTTCTCTTTTAGAGGAAATAGACTCCCTTAATATGAGTGCCGGCTCATTTCCCTTGTGAGTTCCGACTGGGAGCACATTCCTGGATGGCAGTCTACCAAACAGAAACAGGCTTGGAGAATGGCCTAGTATTCTAAAAATGTTAATGACCCAGGAGCAAAAAAAATTTTGGTCCTTAAGTTCTAGATATAAATGCTTAACTTCAGATTTCAAAGGCCAAGACTTCTAAGATAGGATAGCTGGAAACCAGCCAAAAATGAGTGACGTAGACAGTGTTTGTTAATGGTTGACAAAGAATTCCTGAAGCCACTCATGATTAACTGGTTTGAAATGCCTTCCTCTAGGTCTTTGGAACTTGGTGGCACTATACAAATATTTCTTTGCTTTAAAAGACTCTAAGTTGAATGAAATTAGTTTTTATCAATAAGATTCTGTGTCCAGGCTTTTAGAAGCACATTCAGATGACTCTGCATTCTCTGAGGCCCCCCCTTACCAAGGGATGCTGTTACCTACCTTTTCCCAGTGAATTCCTATTTGTCTGACAAAGTGCACATGGGGGCCATGCTCTGGGGAGGTTCAGTTGCCAACTCTCTTTTCCTTTATCCCAGGAATTAATTACATCTTCAGTTTGGGGCTCATACTTTCTGCCTCTTTCATATCTCATACCACACTTAAAAATGATTACTGGGTGACTGGTCATTCTCCAGCTAGCCCACCCACAGGATGATGGGCCTTTAGTGTATACTGGACCCATGGGTAATTGTGAACCTTAAGGAATGTTGTTAAAGGCAAAGGCCAGGCCTGCTTGGTGTTCCTAGCACTTGAGCCTTTCAAAGTATCCAAGAGAATTGTGTTTTCCAACCTAAGAGGTTACTAAACGATGATCTTGCTCTTGGGAGTCGTGGGAATTCTTTCTTCTATCTGTCATGTGTGGTGGGAAAGAGAGACACTCACCCCTCAGTTTGCAGGTGCAGGATATGCAGGAGAGGCTGTGTGTGTGTGTGTGTGTGTGTGTGTGTGTGTTTTCCATCAGTTCTCTTGTTCTTCCCTGCTGACAGATGGAAATTGAGGAGAACAGAGCAGAGACACTAATAGGTTTTCTGAATCCACCTGCTATTTCTGCTGCAGAGACAGTGCTGAGAATTCTGGGACCTCTCCATATATCTTCAGCTTTGCCTTTTACATTCAGGCAAGCTGTGCAGAGGAACCCTGAACTTTTTGGTGGTCATGTATTTTCAATGCAGGGGAGTATTTACTAGGCCTGTAGAAAAGTGAGGCTTTTTAAATAAAAAGCTGCCTTTTGTTTTATATTATTTTTAATTGACTGATACTTATATATATTTATGGAGTATGATGAGAAGTTTAAATCTATTCATACATTGGGAGTTGATCTAATCAGGCTAATTAACATATATGTCTCAAATACCATTTCTTCATAGTGCCAATTCTAAAATATCTTCTCCTCCAGTTATTTTGAAACACCCAATATCTTATAATAAACTGCAGTCACCAGGCAACAAAGGCAAAAACAGACAAATGGGATTGAATTAAACTAAAAAGATTTTTCCTGGCAAAACAAAACCAAACAAACAAAACCAAACAAGAACAAAAACAAACCAAACAAACAACCCATCTCCTCCAAAAAAAAACCCCAAAACAAAACCAAACAAACAAAACCAAACAAACAAAAACAAACAAACAAAAACAAACAAACCAAACCAAACCAAACAAACAACCCATCTCCTCCAAAAAAAACCCCAAAACCAAACCAACCAAACAAAACCAAACAAGAACAAAAACCAAACAAACAAACAACCCATCTCCTCCAAAAAAAACCCCAAAACAAAAAACAAACAAACAAAAAGCCACAACCAAACCCCAAACAAACAAACAAACAAATCCCCCAAACTAGCAGAGTAAAGAAATGACTCACAGACTGGGAGAAAATGTTTGCAAATTACACATTAGATAAGGAGTTAATATTCATCATATATTAAAAAAAAAAAAAAAACCCTTCTCAACAAGGACCAAAAAGTTAAATACAAAAATAGACAAAGGACCAAAGTAGACCATCCACAAGGGCCAGTGGATGACTAAAAATAGTTGAGTAATATCAAGTGATTCAGGAGGGAGTGGGTCTAAGGTAGGAAGATCACACATTGAAAACCTGGCAACTGAGTAAGATTAAAGCAAAAAGAGCAGAGGATAGTTGAGTGCCTAGAACCACTAAACAATTGAAGCAAGACTCATTCCCTCAGAATGGAATCCCAGGGTTGACAAGATAGATCAGCGGTAAAGGTGCTAGCGGCCAAGCCTGACTCATTCAAACCCCAGGACCCAGATGGAAGGAGGGATCAACTTCAACAAGTCGTATTCTTATGCCACACCTGTGGCTGGCTGTGCATGTGTGCTCTCCACCCCTCATGAAATAAATATATTTGAGGAAGTGGAATCCCATACATGCAAAGGAGTACTTAGGGGTTTGGGTGTAGATTATTCCATGGGTGAAATGGCGAAGGAACTCTGTTAGCAGGACATAAAACTTGCGTAAGGAAAGTTCCACAGTCACAAGAGGACTTGACTGAAGCCCAGGGAAGAACTTTTCAGTCAGAAAAACAAGCATATAGAGAGATGCAGAGGAGAGAAGATCATGACCCATAGGGACATGGCCAAGAAAACGGAAGTCGGGTAGGCAGGAAATCCTGGTGCTCAGAGCGAGTGTGACTTTCTGCAACCCTCTAGGGATACGGCTGCTGATGCAGAAGAAAGCCATTGCAACACATGGCATGGGGATGTGGCCAAACCCATCGTTTAGAAGTAATTGTACAATGGAAACGGGATGGGATTCAAAGCGGAAGGGCCATTGGAAAGTTTCTGTTTGATTCTCTTTTGATGTTTGTTGTGGTTCAGTGGACTGCTGAGAAAGTAGCCGGGAACCAAGATGAAGCGTCAATGATATATGTGAGTGGTGTGCGTCCGCGTGTATTAGAAACAGAATTTGTGGGTGTTAAACCTGGAGAGGAGAAAAGGAGTTTAACTTGGAATAGGTTTGGCTTCCTTGGGGTGTTCAAGCGGAAAGGTCTACAGTATTAGAGGTCTGAAGTCAATACATCTTGGAAGAGAATTGAAAGTCTGAATGGGGAAACCTTAACACAGGGGTGGTGCATGAGCTAAAGGAGAGATCTGAGCCTGTGAGAGATTGCCACTACAGAGACCTGAGCACCCACCTCTCCAGAACAGGTCCAGGTGGTCAGCAAAGTCACTAGGAAGAATCGCTGAGCTGTACGAGGAAAATCTTGAGGAGGCAGAGCTACAGAGGCCGAGAAAGGACAGAGTTTCTCCAGGGAGAGGGCTCACCATTGTTAGACACACACACATACACACACACACACACACACACACACACACTCACATACACAGATTCTGCTAAATGGAATAATCTCCTGGTGATTTCTTGATAAAACTGTTACTAGTGACCAAGAGTTATGTAAGTGAGCTGAAGTGAGCTTGTGTGTTCTGGACTGCAGCTGAGCTGGGGTGGCAGGCTAAGAATACACAAAGAATCAGGCTTGCCTGCGTCCTCTGTTTGATTGTTTGGTTCTTTGGTGTGCCTTACTATGCTCTGAAAAAACAGTGCATTCAGAGGCTGGGAAGATGGCTCAGCAGGTAAAAGCATTTGTCAGGCAAGCGTGAAGACCCAAGTTCCATTCACCAGAACTCATATAAAAAAGGCATGGTCATATCTAGTATATACCGTATACATCATTTATACTGTAGGTCATGTGTACTGTAATCTCAGCACTGGATTGAGAACAGAAACAGGAGAACAGCTGGGGCTTGTTGGTCAACAGCCTAGCTCTGGGTTTGGTGAGAGACCCTGTCTTAAGTTGGAGAGCAATAGGGACAGACATTCAACATCCTCCTATGGCCTCTGCTTGTGTGTGTGTAAGCCTATGAACCCAGACATATCCATATGCATATACATCACACAGAAGAGAATAAAAGAAGAAAAAAGTTGGGACACATAACTTTAATACCTAACTTCATAGTAATATTGGACTCCTTGAATCAATCAACCAGTTCACTCTTCGTGTATCAAGTAGATATCTGTTTGCATTGACCCTGGGGTGCTGAGTAAGGGTGACCACTGTTCAGTCAGACTAGAATCTAACCAACCTTATCTGTTTTATATTCACATCATGCATCCAGACATCACACCATGCTGTGATGAAACACCATGACTGAGAGCAAGCTGGGGAAGAAAGGGTTTATTTCCTCTCCTACTTCAGGTCACAGTCCCTCATTGAGAGAAGCCAGGGCAGAAACTCAAGCAGGAACTGAGGCAGAGGTATGTCCACGGATGGACACAGCTTACAAGAGCTTGATAAACTTCTGTTCAGCTAGCTTTCTTCTGTAGGCCAGGCCTTCCTGCCTAAGGACGGTAGTACCCACAGTGATGTGTAACAAAGCGCTTGTTTCCTGGAGAGATGTAACACACACCTCTACTCACCCCAGTTAGGGAGCCATGACAGAACAAAATGTGGATACCACTAAAGCTTTATGGGGGTTGCTTACAGGAATGTGGGTAAAGAGTTACTTACAGGAGCAGAAATGACTCAAAGACAGCTGCATCATCAAAGCCCACCCCAGCATGTGTGTTAGCTCCCAAAGCTGGGAACCTGGAGCACACTGCACAGCCTGCAGGCAGCTCAACAGGTTGGAAAGTGTTGTTTCCAAGTGACTCAGTTGGTCTACACCTTTTCCTTGCAGCTCATCTGGCTTCTGTTTCTTCCAGGCAACTTGGCTTCTATAAATCTTCTTTTCTGTTTAGTTTGTTTGAGAGTTACTCAGTCACTTGGCTTGTTTATTCTAGAAGGGAGGGGCCTAATGAATCTGGTGGGTTTCAGAGACTTCCTGAAGCTATTTTGTTATTTATCTTCTTGCTTAAGGATCTGCTCTGCCGAATGGACTGTTCCAATCTCTGAGGAAACAGTTATACCACAGGACCAGGCCCTCTTCCACCAATCATCAGTCAAGATAATTCCCCACAAACACACCCACAGGCTAATCTGATGGAAGCAACTCCTCAATGTTCACCTCTTTCCAGGTGACTCTTAAAATGTGTCAAGTGACATTAAAGACTTAGCCAGCATGCTCGCTGATGGCTGTGGGGTGTGTGAATGCCATTTGTCTTCTCCAAACTCCCAAACAGCTGTCACTTGGACTGAGACAAATCTCCAAAAATGTGAACTACAGATATGTCTATCTTTCCTGAATATAAAAATTGTAACAGGAAGAATGGTACTAGCTTGGGAATGTCCAACTACCTGTAAAAATCTCTATGGAAAGATTTAGGTAGTGTACTGGCTAGTTTTGTGTGTCAATTTGACACAAGCTGGAGTTATCACAGAGAAAGGAGTTTCAGTTGAGAAAATGCCTCTATGAGATCCAGGTGTTAGGCACTTTCTCAATTAGTGATCAAGGGGGGAGGGCCCCTTGTGAGTGGTACCATCTGTGGGCTCATAGTCTTGGGTTCTATAAGAAAGCAGGCTGAGGCCAGGCAGTGGTGGCGCACACCTTTAATCCCAGCACTTGGGAGGCAGAGGCAGAGGCAGAGGCAGAGGCAGAGGCAGAGGCAGAGGCAGGCAGATTTCTGAGTTCAAGGCCAGTCTGGTCTACAGAGTGAGTTCCAGGACAGCCAGGCAATACAGAGAAACCCTCTCTGGAAAAACCAAAAAAAAAAAAAAAAGAAAAAAAAAGAAAGCAGGCTGAGCAAGCCAGGAGAAGCAAGCCAGTAAGCAGCATTCCTCCTTGACCTGCTTGAGTTCCAGTCCTGACTTCCTTTGGTGATGAACAGCAACATGGAAGTGTAAGCTCAATAAACCCTTTCCTCCCCAACTTGCATCTTGGTCTTGATGTTTATGCAGGAATAGAAACCCTGACTAAGACAGGCAGGAATGAAAGGAAAAAAACATTATCTAAGAAGTTTCGACCACTACCCCAGAGTGTTAAAGGAAGAAATGAAGAGAAATAAATAGATGGGGTATATAAGCTTTCTATCTTATGGAAGTATTTGAGAGACCATTTGAATGACTAGATAATTATGATAGAAGTTTCTAGAAATGGTTGTGTTAAAAAGAATACTATTGTTTTTAATTGCTAATCAGTACTCAATTTTCATTTTTTTCATACTTATTTTGGAGCTTTTTCTATTGGAAGGAAAAAACACTCAAATTCAACCAAACAAAAACAAAGAAAGAAAGAAAGAAAGAAAGAAAGAAAAGAAAAGAAAAGAAAAACCAAGATAAATCACCAGTAAATGAGTTTGTCCAAAGTAGAGTAGTTTAGTTATTCTGTATAGACTGATCTTTAAGAAATTGTATTCCATGGTAAATGCTTTGTTCACTTACCCTACAACTCCATTACAGCCATCTTGAAGGGCTAAGAGAAACAGGCTAGAAGTTACTAATAGGCTTTTTTATCTATAGGTGATGCAAATATAGGCCAGATCAGACCAGATTAAAAGCAGATAAATGAAGGTTTATTAGGGTTCATTGGTCCCAAGGAAAGGGTCCAGAGAAGTCCCATGCCAGGGCTAAGGCAAGGGGGTTCTATAGATCTTAAACGAGGGGTGATGACGGGTTGGCTAGGAGCTGGCATTGCGCCCATGTGTGATCAAATGTTAAGTCTCTGGACAGGCACTCTTAGGTGGGTTGCAAGAAACATGAAGGCAAGGAGTGTCATGAAGAGGATGTGTCAGCCAGGAGTTTTCTCTGTGCAGTGGGGTTGAGAAGGAGGGTAGATGAGGTTTGCCAGCTAGTGCAGGACAAGCCGGAGTTCCGACCAAGCGCGTTGCTCACATACCCTCCAACCCCATTATAGCAGTCTTGAAGAACTAAGTGCAACAGGCTAGAAGCTACGTCTAATTTCACCGTAACCTTGAATGTAGTTATTTTTAGCTCAATTATGGAGGACTTAACCTGTCCCTGTTTCATGAAAATGATCCTTATTTTTCTTTTGTGAACCTTTGGCCTCTTGTTGAAAATGAATGTCTCCAATGACAAGCTCACTCAAGGCTTCTCTCAAATATTCTCCCCTTAATCTTCCTCTGCCATTGGAAGGATGCCCCAATGGCCATGGCTAGTGGCAAGCTTCTACCTGAGTTACCAGAGGCTGCTTTGCAACCACATTTTGGTTGCTGTAGTTTTGAGTTCCTACTAAGCAGGTGATTTAGCTGTTGAGTTACTTCTGTTGTGAGGAGGTAGAGTGCATTTGGTATAAAATCTGTGAGGCGCCATCCCAGGGCAGGTGTTCCATTTGGCTCTGGACATGGGGCTTTAGGAGACCATAGTACGTGTGAGGTTAGACATTAAGGTCACTCCATCCTGCTGCTCTCCCATCCTGGCAGCGGCATCTGCCCCATGTTTCAAGGAAACTATTCTTGTCTCATCCTGCGAGCATCCATCTATTAAGAGGCAGGAAGGATGGAAGCAAAGGCAGCCTCTCTCATTAAGGATACTTCCAGAAAAATCAAACACATTTTCATTTAGATCCCATTAGAAGACACTTCATCACAAATCTATACATAGCTGCTGTGGAGTCTAGTAAATAGTCTCTGTCTCTTTGTCTCTGTCTGTCTGTCTGTCTCTGTCTGTCTGTCTGTCTCTCTCTCTCTCTCTCTCTCTCTCTCTCTCTCTCTCTCTCTCTGTGTGTGTATGTGTAGCCCAGAAAACAATCTTAAATGTTGTTCTTGGAGCTATCCACCTTGTTATTTTGTTGGCTTAGTTCTTGCTAATTAGGCTAGCTGGGCCATGAGCCCTAAAGATCTGCCTGTCTTCATCTTCCTAGAGCTGGCATTGCAGACGTGGGTCACCATGCTTGGCTTTATTTCCCTTTCGTCTTGAATTCTGGAGATTGCACATGATTCTTGATTGCACAACAGGCACTTTTTGGGTCGCACTATCTTCCCCATCCAGGCAACTATATGCCTGATGCTTGCTTGCTTTCTTTCTTTCTTTCTTTCTTTCTTTCTTTCTTTCTTTCTTTCTTTCTT
>JADRCH010000235.1:1172144-1202587 GCA_019843965.1 Rhynchomys soricoides
CTTTCTTTCTTTCTTTCTTTCTTTCTTTCTTTCTTTCTTTCTTTCTTGTCTCTATGGCCAAATACCCAACAGAGGCAGCTTAAGAAAGGAAGGGCTTATTTTGGCTCACATTTTCAAGATATTCTCCATCATGATGGGGAAGCCATAGTGTCTCCAGGTTGTGGCTGCTGGAGGGTGAGGTTGGCTTTGCAAACAACAGAATAGAGCTAGGACAGGCAGTGGTACCTTGTTATAACTCTCACAAATCCCCCCCCACTGACCCACTTAATTTAGCAAGGCTTTACCTCTAAATGTTCCACAACTTGCCCCCCAGCCATCAGCTGGGACCAAATGTTCAAACACACGAGCCATTGGGGACATATTATATTCAAGCTCTGAGGGCTCCAGACTGAAGAAGGAAGCCATGGAGACTGGAAACATCTATTATGACCCACTATTCAAGTGAAAGTCAGTATTACAGAAATGAGAGAAGAGAATCAACATTAGATAGTACTATTCAAAGCTCTTTCAGAAATACTGTGAGATAGATATATAGTGTGTTCCCTGAAGTAGCTGAGTTGCCTTTAAACAAAGCTCCTCCTGACTGGATTTTGATGTCTTGCTTCTTTAGGATCATGGTGCTGCTGTTTTCCATTGGGGTGAGATCTGTGCTGGCCCTTCACAGCCTGGTGAGTGAGAGAGGACTCTGCTTGGGTGTAACCTGAACAATCTCTGGGAAACCCCTTCCCAGCAGCCATGTGGAAAGTCTTGTCTGATAGGCTGAACAGTAGACTGGGAATAGAGTTGAGCCAGAGAATGTATCTGAGTGAACTACTAAGTTGATGAATCCCACATCCAAAAACCGATGCGCCGACTACAATAGAAATAGCCGCTCTGGCTTGACAGTCTTTACTGATGATCTGTTGGTATTTTGAAAGGGCTCCTGTAGCTCACACGATATTTTTCTCTTATATTGAGCAATACTTACTGATTGAGATTTCCTAAAGAACCAAGCTATAGCTGTTTTATGTAGAGGTTGAAAGCCAATGTTGGTTGTAAGCAAATTTTACGATGTCCATTAATTAGCTCGTCCAGGCACAATCAAGACAGGTAAATTTGGAGTCAGATAAACAATGAAGGCTTTAGTTTATTTAGCCTGCGTGTGTCCTATGTAATATTTGGAACACACCTGAGCTAGAAAGTGCAGCTACTTTATTGAAGTTCAGTGTAATTGGGTACTCTGTAGTTTATGTACTGAGACTGCCGGTCTTAAGCACTGTCCTCAAGCTTCCTGCCATCCTGCCTCTTTACGCTATGCCACAGAAGTGCCTTCTAACAATGGCTTATTTCTCCACTCTATTATGTCAGGCTGACTTTGTGATTTTTGTTTCTGACCCATAAGACACAACCAAAGAGACATTGTGCAAACCAGGGCATGCAGGCTGGGCTACCGTGTGGCTCCCATCTTCGCTCTCCCAGAACCCTACAACTATGTGTGTCAAAGGCTGGGACTCAGTCACCAAGAGGAGCCACAAGGAAAGAGGATGCCTCAGTCTGATTAAAAGAGGCCATTGCTGATCTAAGGCTCTTGGGAACCTCCAAATGCATATGACTTTTCAAATGAACTAGCTGAGTGAGCCAGCCAGCCAAGTCACAGAATACTGGTAGAGATGACATACTGGAGTTGGAACTGATTGTACTTTGGTTTAGTTTTCTGCACAGCAATAGATAGTTGAAATAGTCCCACTCAGGACAATCCTTTAAAAATGTAAAATCTTAATACTCATATCAAGTATGGTCTGTCTTCAACAGGATGAGTAAATTAACAATGCAAACACAAGCCATATAAAACATTTAAAAACATAGTTATACCATATAAACATGTCCATATTGACAAAAGAAGGAAAATATCCAGAATTCAAGAATAAAAGTGAAGGAACAACCTAGAGGTTCAAGAATGCTGGGACCGGAAGTCATGACCAGGTGACAGGAAAGAGTGAAGGCCAGAAGGAGACAGCTGCATTTTTTCTTGTTCCGGCCTGCTCTTAAAATTTGTTAAGCACATATGGAGACCCACAAAGCATGGTCTGAAGACTGACAGATTTTTATTTAAAAATCAGTGTTACAGGCCAAGCATTAATTCCACTCAGGTCCCACAGTGTCCTCCTCAGGTCTGTCCTGGGAATCTGGAGGCTCAAAAGTGACTCCTGCCTCCAGCCAGCCCTTACTCCTCATACAGTACTGCCTTTCTGCAGCTCAGAGAGGGGAGGCTAAGCCAGGACAGAAACTGAGTGAATTAAGCACCTTTCCCAGGCTATTTTCAAATGCCAGCAAACCCATGTCTATTCCTGTGGATGAGGAGGAATGGACAGACATTCTTAGGTAGCAAGGATTTTAAGCATGGTTAATCGAATTAATAAAACATAAATCCCAAGTTAACTGAGCATAGACTCACGATATGGCAGGTTTTAAACCACCCATGATGGAGTTGCTTTTGGATAGTGTATCAGCTAGTTTTCTTGCTGCTTTGACACATTTTCTGACAGAAACAACTCATGGGAGCAAAACTGTATTCAGGTCCATGGTATCAGAGGTTCTCACCTATCACAGTAGCAAAAGACTCAGCCAACCCCTGAAGACAGTGGCTGCTTCGATTTCATGCTCAGGGCCAGAACCAGGGCTAACTACAACCTCAAAGGCACACCCTTGGACACCTACTTCCATTAATAAGGTCTTAGCTCCTAAGGTCTCTACACACAAGAGAAACAAGAGTTTGAAACATAAGTCTGTGGAAGACATTTCAAATTCAAGCCAGAGCATCCTGGCCTTGAACATCATAGGCTCAGATCTATCTCATGGTACAAAATACATTCCATCTAACTTCAAAAGTCCCTAGACTTTTAACGGTTTTAGTTCAAAGTCTCTTCTGAGACTTAAGACAGATTCTCAACTGTGAGCCCTGTATGATCAGAGGTTGCACATTATATACTATTAGTATGCAATGACAGGGTAAATACCCTTACCATAAACGTAAGGAATGGGGCACCAGAGAAAAATGGAGTCAAAGCAAGATGGAACCCAGCAGGACCATAGCTACAAAAGCTTACAGCTTTTTGTGTAGCATCTGGGACATCTGGAGGCATGATGTGAGGTTGGACAGCCCCACCTCTACATCCCTGCCATTTGTGGCCCATGTGTCCTCTCAGTTGGGTTATTTCCATTGGCTTTAGCTTCCTTCCTCAGCAAATGCTTCATGTTGCTGGCATCTAACACCCTGTGGTCTCAATTGCAAGTTAGCCTTCATCCTTAAAGCTTTCTGGATTGTCTCATGAGACCTCTCTATGGAGAATTGACCTCACACTTCTCACCTTCACAGGCTTCTGCTGAAATCCTGGTACCTCATGACTTTTGTATTCTGCAGGTCTGCAAAACACTATGTGGGGGATAATTAAAATGTAACTGGGTCTCCCTAGGAACCTAGGGCCCTGTTAGAATGGTGTGCTCCTATTCTTTTAGAGGTGTCTTCTTTTTATTTTATTTTTCATACTTTATTTACATTTCAAATGTTTCCCCCTTTCCAGATCTCCCTTTTGGAACCTTCCCATTTCTTCTCCCCTTCCCTGCCACTATGGGGGTATTCTCCCACCCACCCACTCTCGTCTTCCCTCCTTGGCATTCTCCTTCCCTCCTTGGCATTGACATAGAGGTGTCTTCTTAAGTGACTGTTTATATTTGTTACACCCTAGAACCATTCATGGGCATGTTCCCCATTATTGCTGCTGTAGTACAACATCCTCAATTTCTCCCTAATGTCCTGATCTCTAACAATTATAGGCATTTTGCTTCATTGGCATTGCTCTGTCTGTCGCATGTATAGTATGCTCATATTCCCTTCTCTAACACATTGCATTTCTATTTCTTTCCACTCTGTTTTTTTTTCTTCTCCTCTATCACTATGAAACTGACAAAATCCAGCCACCAATAACTTTGGAACTGCCTTACTGTCCTGCTGTCTTGAAATTTTCTCTGTGAAATAGTTTAGTCCATCATTTCTAAGTGTTCCTTCAGCATTTCAAGACACAGATAAAACATAGTTAGATTGTTGGCCAGAATGCAGCATGGTTAGCCTCTAGTCAAACTCCTCACAGAGTCTTTGTTCCCACTTGAGACCTCATGAGCACAGTCTTATGTCTGCATTTCTGCCAGTATCTGCTCTTCCATATTGTGATTAGAACAGACCATTAGACTCAACTTTCAGCATCTTCAGGCTTTTCTAGACTCTTCCATATTCTTCCCATGTGCCAGTTCCAAAAACTAAAGACTTTCCTGGCCAGGTTTACCACAGTAAGAACCTCACTCTTGGTACTAATTCTTTGTATTACTTTCCTCACCACTGTGACAATGTCTGACAGAAACAATTCAAAGGAGGAAAAATTTATTTGGACTATGATTTTAGCAGTTGTGGCTCATAATGGTGGAGAAGGCATGATAGAAGTAGCTGCGAGCTGTCTGACCTTAAGTGTCTGTGGCTGTGACTGTTCATCTGACATAGATAGGAAACAGTTAGAGCTGGAACTAGCAGCAGGTATAATCTTTCACATCTTGCCCTTGATAACCATTTCTACCAGTCAGGCTTCACCTCCTGAACGTTCTATAGCTTTTCAAAATAGCAAGCTGGTCACAAAGCATCAGAACTATAAATCTACAGGGGACATTTCAGATTCAGACTACAGTAAGAATAATTATATTTTGCTTCATATTGTTTTCAAACTAAGCTGAATGAATAGAGTGTATTAATTAAACAAATGAATACAAAATTGATCATTTACATTGGGTGTCCCAGGGTTACGATTGCTGTGATAAAACATCATGACCAAAAGCAAGTTGAGGAATGAAGAGTTTATTTGGCTTGTATTTCCAAATCACAGTTCACCGTTGAAGAAAATCCAAGTAAGAACTCTAACAGGGCATGAAGAGGGTGGGAGCTGATGCAGAGACTATAGAGGAGTGCTGCTTACTGGCTTGCTCATCATGACTGTCTCAGTCAGCTTTCTTATAGGGATTAGGACCAACCCAGGGGTAGCACCACTATGGGCTGGAGTCTTGCCAAGTTTCATTAATTAAGAAAATGCCCTACAGGCCTGTCTACAACCCTATCTTATAGAGGCATTTACTCAATTCAAGTTTCCCTTCTTTCATGACTGTAGCTTGTGTTAAGTTGACAGAAAATCCAGGTTGTGCAAAATGTTCTGTTCAATTTATAAAGTGAAAGATTGCTGCACTTAGACCTGTATCTATTCTGATGCCTAAAACCAAATCCACTACAACTATGTATAGGCATGAATGACATTGGCATAGGAATGAAACTTTATGCCTAAAGTAGAGTGAACAAGCATCTCTACCACCAAACCCAGTATCGGGGCTTAGATTTTAAGACAGCATCCGCCATATGTAGTTCATCCTATTGGTTTCAGTTGGATTTTATTTTCAGTTTTTAAATTTAATTTTACATGTGCTATGATTTTGTGGTTTTAAAAGCTATATTTTCTGGTTTAATGTTTCCCTCACACCGTATTTAAGTATTTACCATTAAATTAACACTACAAGATGTTAGAATATGTTTTTTCCAGTAAAAAGAGTCCCATGTAACTTAACCAGTCAACAGTTAGATAATGTGTGAAACCAGTACGGAAGTGTGGGAGTGAATGAAATACATGTGGTTATTTCTTTTTTGAGACCCCCAGTGGAAGGACAAGAGGAAAAAGAGACAATACTTTTAAATTCAGAGAAATAGAAAGGGAAAGAAAAACATTGTAAAACCGTGCCTTTTGAGAGACTGAAGTGTAATATAATATCAGAAAGATAATCTATGTGGAAAAGAGAAGATGCTGCCTTTGGCTCACCTGGATTCCCCCTTTTCATGGACTCCGATGGAGCCTCATCTTTCACTTAGGAGAATAAGCAACTGTCCCCTAAACACTTCCCTGTTCAAGTTCCTCCTTCTCTGAGCCTAAGCCCCGTCTACCAGATCACTGCCTGTTTCTGAGTGGATGCTGTGTGGTTGTAGGGGCTGGCATCTTGTCATAAGGCTCTGCAGAGAACCATGTACCTGTGAGTTCCCATAAAAGAGCTCCTTCTGCAACCCACTCGTCACTCACCCTAGTCTGAGGTGGTTGCTGTTGATTTGCATCTCAGTGTAGTCTCATTTTGTTTTGAGGGCTGAGTCATCTGTTGAGCAAAGAGACTCACCCAAGGGCTTTCTGAGCTGAATGAACCCTCTGGTCTGGGATCCAGGTGGTTAAAAGCTGCATAAGACAAGTGAGAGGGAAAATCCCCCTTATTCTAAAAAGCAGAGACCAAGGTTTTAGTCTGTTTAAGCGTTCATTCATGACATTCACAGCATTGCCCTCAAATTTCCAAATGGCTGTGCATTTGTCATCTGGGGACATGTCCAAGCTGACCTGAAAAGACCACATTGGACTTGACAAAGGATCTTGTCTGCTTGTAGGATGGAGGAGAAACTCTGTGATCTGAGGTCAAGCATAGTGTTGGGAAGTGACCCAGCTCTGTCATGGTCAGACACAGAGGTTAGAAATGGCTTCCTTTCACTTGTATTAGTTCCTTGTCTCATCCGTGAGACTGGATGACTGACAGAGTGACTGAAGGGAAGTTTGCATTGATGGTTCAGGATACACATAGTCCATCTTGGTAGGAAAGGCATGGTGGCAAGAACAGCTGGGTCCATGGGGGCTAACCACATCTCCTTATCCCCAACAAGAAGCAGGCAGTTTGGGCCAGGAGTAAGGCTATGTTACAAGCTTCAGAGACCTAACTTGGTAGATTTCCTCTGAAAGCTAGTGCTTCATGAACCAAAGATCCAGCACCTCCCTAAACAGATCATGAGCTGGGAAAGTCGTGCTTAAGGGCAGAAACCCAGGAACCATTTCGTATCCAAAGCATAACAGGAATACTTTCACACATTCTGGGTCAAATAAAACTTAGGTTTTCCTTTTATTTCAGGAATTTTAATGCAAGAAAATGTTACTACATTTTGAATGGAAGAATGAGATTGCTCCGATGGACCATTAGGAAGGTCAGGAGTTCAGAGTCAGCCTGGGCTGCATAGTGCATTAAAACAAATCTGGGTCTCTCAGTCAGGGTTACTATTGCAGAGATTAAACACCCCAAGATGGCTTCCTTCCTCAGCCTGCTTCCTTATAAAACACAGGAACATCAGCCCAGGGGAGTCTCCATCTGCAGTGGGCTGAGCCCTCCCCAACTGATTTCTAAGAAGATAATGCCTTTGTCTACTTACAGATGGGTCTTGTGGAGGCATTTTCTCAATTGAAGTTCTCTCCTTTCAGATGACTATGGCTTGTGTCAAGTTGACAGAAAACAAGCCAACACACTGGACTATAGAACAAGACACCATGTCTTTAAAAGTCAATCCTCCTCTCTAAAAAACAACCTTAAATCAACCAAACAAACCAAAAACAAATGAAAAGGAAGAAAAATGTTCAGAAGCAGGTTCTTGCAGTTATCTTTGTGGAGAAGAAATAAAGGAACACTCTACATTTCTCAATTGATGGATAGGTCTGGCCTAGTCTTGCCTAAGGGGCACAGAGGTCAGACAATATGGGAACACACACACTGTACCACAGCTGGCAGATTCCTCGTGTTGTTTCTTCTTACATCCCTCCTGCCTTTCCATACTGTTAATTATAACTCCGAAGAAAACCCTCCTCTTTAATTACTGAAATCTTAGCTGTCCCCTGAGTTTCAATTTAAATGCTTCCTCCTCCAGGAAATGGCAAGGCCCCCAATCAGATACTCTACTCCCCCTCCTTGACTCCTTTGCTCTTGCATTTAATTTATATGATGCTGCACATCGTTCTGTTGGGCGTGGTGCAAGGTTGCCTTGAGGAGCCCATGAATCTGGATTCTATTAAGCAGTAGCTATCTGAATGAGAGGTGGATGTGCTATAAAGTGTTGATGAGATGAATTAATCCACAACTGATGCTTTCACCCTGAAATCCAATCATTAAAGCACACAGTTTTCTGTTCTTCCAAGAGCAGTTTATGAAAACTTAATTTTAGCTGACACCCCAATGTATATCTCCTATGGTACCTCTATGCATAGTGAGCTGAATTTAGGTCTAAGTAACATATTTGAATTTTACACCAAATGTGGTTACCTAGGCTTTGATTGGACAGTTACTGCTTCTTTCTAACTGTCATTTTTTAAAAAGCAACTTTCTAAAATGAATTTACTTGACTTTATTTTATATGCATTGGTGTGAGGGCCTTAGATCCTCTGGAACTGGAGTTATAGACAGCTGTGAACTGCCACTTGGGTGCTCTTAACCACTGAGCCATCTCTCTAGCCCCTTAACTGTCATTCTTAGAGCAAATTTGAATAGATTAAAAACTGATCAAAATGACACAGATTCATTAGACATAGCTAGTCAAACTATGCACACTAAGAATTTTCATCCAGTGTCAGTTACACTGATGCCCGCAGAGGTCAGCCTGTTCCCTTCTGAAAGGTGTAATATACAATAGCTTAATAAAACATACATAAAACATTAACTTTTAGAACCTAGAGCACTTCCCTGAGTGACATCATTGTACAAAACACAGTTTACTCCATTTTGAGTGAGACTATTCTTCTATTCTTCCTTCCCTCCTTCCTTCCTTCCTTCCTTCCTTCCTTCCTTCCTTCCTTCCTTCCTTTCTCTCTTTGTTTTTTTAGAAAAACACGTTATAGTCCGGGGCCTTTATTTCTTTTTTGTACATTAGGCCATGAATTTGTATGGAATGGGCTCCAACAGCTCAGCTTCCTTTCTGTCAGTCCTCACAAAGTGTGATCTCTGGGTGGCGCAGGCGGGTGCTTCAGCTGAATGCACGTGCCCTTCTCTTTGGCTTCCCTTTTCTTCTCATCATTCTCCTTCACCTGCTTCAGGAAGCTGTCTCTGCTCTTCCAGCGCTCGATGTGCTCAATCCACACATTGATCCTCTTGGCCAGAATCTTGCCCTTAACTTTCTTTTGTGTGTGTGTGTGTGTGTGTGTGTGTGTGTGTGTGTTAAACTCTGAGCCCTTAACTTTCTTGTTACAATGACGCCCATGGCATGCTGGGTGATATTGCAGACTCTTCCGGTTTAGTGGTAACACTTATGGGGCATTCCTTTATTAAGAGTACCCATTCTCTTGATATCTACAATGTCACACTTCGTGTACAGTTGCATGTACATGGCCAAAGGAACCACTCCATGTTTCCTAAAAGACCTAGAAATCATACACCGAGTGCTCCTCCTCTTTCCCTTTGTGTTGATCATTTTGGTGAGTTACTGGAAGATGGCCGCCTTGGACAAAAGAGTGAGACTATTTGTATTTTTTTTTTTTTTTTTTGTGATGGGCATCACTATTTGTCCAGCAGAAACCATGGGACCAAACTGATAAATAAATCACTTACTAATACAAATAAGATTTTACTAAATAAGAACATAGAAATCAAAACAGAAACACAAAGACATATAGTAATTGAAATAGTGTGAAGAAGATCAGACTTGTGAACTTCTCAACCATCTATTCATCTCTGAAAAAGAGCTCATAACAGTACCAATTGCATCAAAATTCAACATGGAGAACCAGTGAGTTTGTATTGGGTTTGGGGTAACCTACGGGAGCAGGGATTTGCATCACCCCAGCATGGGTAGTGACTTGGTAGCTGACCCTGCAGCTTTCTGCACAGCCTGCAGGCTATTCTGCTGCTCTCTCTGCATTTGGGAGTGTAGTGGGAAGGGGGATGGGGTTAGTTGAGGGCGTGGGGTGGGGGGGTGAGGTGGGCAGAGTTTGTCAAAGTTTTTGTAATGTTAGGGAAAGTGGCTCAAGAAACTTTCAGTCCTCAGGGGGTCTTTATGAGCTCTGCAGAGATTTTAATCCTTCCTAGACACTCTGTCACACACACACACACACACACACACACACACACACACACACACCCTACCACCACAATTGTATCATGTGTGGAGTGTGACCTGAGACCGCATTAGCAATTAAGACAGGAGTATAGGAACCTGTACTTGCAAAGGCCGTGGCCGAACAGCGAAATCTCCAGTGCTTAGCTTGTGAATTTTTTGAATAGCAAATTACCCAGACACTTAAATATATCTGCATGTTGGATAGCTCTCGCTCATTTCCTCAGACAACATCCTTTTGTCAACTGAAATGATCATTTCATCACCCTCTTACTGCCCAAGTCTCCCCTTTGCTCCTTAAGCATCTCTGTCAACCTAGTCATCAGAGAGACTAGAGCTGTATGGTATTGGAAAACTGGGATTTATGTTTAGACTGACGTCAATTCATGAGAGATATTAAAAACAAAGAATGAACAATCAATATCTGTGCAAGAGGAGCTGTAGACTATATTGTATTGAAAATACAGTAGGGTGACTGATTCAAGACCATTCGGTCTAATTCAATTACCACAGCAAAGCCCCACCCCCAGATAGTGCTCTTTGGGGAGGGGGGTAGGCATGCGTAAGATAGTTGTGTGGTATATGAGCACGTGTGTATGTGAAAGCCATGTGGTTTATGAGTATGTGTGTGTGTTTGTGGGCATGGTTATGATGTGTGTATGGTATGAGCATGCATGTGTTTCTGGGTATGTGTATGATATGTGTGGGGTACATGAGCATGTGGAGGGAGGGGTGAGTATGTGTGCCCATGTATGTCAGAGGAGGATTCTCTCTTCTCTCTTCTCTCTTCTCCCTTCTCCTTCTCCTTCTCCTTCTCCTTCTCTCTCTCTCTCTCTCTCTCTCTCTCTCTCTCTCCACTTCTCTCGAGACAAGACCTCTCACAGAACCTGAGGCTAGGCTGGCCGCTAATGATGCTCTTGTCTCGTTTCACACAGTGCTGGGGTTATAGTTGTATAGGTCCATGCCTGGCTGTTTACTTGAGTGTTGGGCTCCAAACTCAGGTCTGAATGCCTACACAGCCCACGCCCTTACCCACTAAGCCATCTCCAGCACAATAAGTATGCTTTGATAAGGTCTTAGTACCCTTTCTCTTTTTACACGCATTACTTTAAAAAGGCCTATGTTTTTGTTTCCTCATTAATAACCAAACGAATAGCAGACTTACTAAGATCTATTAAAATGCATTTATTTTGTATAAGTAAGATCTGAAGAAATAGATATCCACCTTACAATTTCTGGTTATAACCCTTTCATTATCTGACTTCGTGATTTCTCTGGGGCTACAACTGTAGCAACAGTACAGCAGAAAACAAACAGGAATGGACAGAGGTTGAAGGCAGCAATGTAGCACACAGATGACGTCTCTTCTCTGTTTCTTCATCCCAGCCACGTCATGAAGAGCAGCGGGTGAGAAGTCTCATTGTGCTGAGATGATCAGCAGATTGTCCCTCTCCGACTTCTCCTCAGAACTTCTGAGAGTCGGGATAAGATGGGATTGACATTCTACTTGGTCCCCAGCAGAGAGTATGCTTGACAGAGAACTTACTTCACCATTTGTTTTAAAATCGTGGTTATCACTCTTTTTATACTTATCTGGGCTTCGCAGATTACTGCACTTATAAAGGATTAGGCATTATTTTCTGCTTGCATCAGAGATATGTAAGGAGAATGCCTGCGTGGTCCCAGGCAGTAGATGATTTCCTTGGCATCCAACCAGGGTGAGGCTCAGCCATGAGTATTGATTACTAATCAACACAGGGACCATTCAGCTTTTGGGTCAACTAAGACCACCAGAAAACCAGGTACTCTGGCACATTTAAAACCTGAGAACAAATTTATGTAATTTTAGGTCCCTCTGCTGACTTACCTGCAAAAACCATTAGGTGGGATAATGAATCCAGCAGGTGGACACCAGCTGATACTTTTTACAGTGTTACATTTTATTAGAGAGGATTTGGCATTTCCTCATTGAGGCAGGACCAGCCGTTTGTCGATTCAGGCATCACAGATGCAGCCTTGTCTTTTGGATATAAAAACTTGCCTCTCAATATTGCACATACCTAACAAGGAATGTTTCTCACTGATTCAAGTACGTGCATTAGCAGATAGCTTCACCTGCACAGCTAACATTAATAATGCAAAGAATTAGCTCTCTCTCCTTTGTTTGCACCGTAGAAGAAAAACAAAGTTCTAACCAAGAGACTTCTACAAACAGGACAAGTAACGCTGAGGTTGGCACCAAAGTGCGTGAAGAAAGGCACTCCGAGGTCTGTGCTTGCCTTCAGCATTTTGTGCCTTCCCAGGAAGGACCAGCCAGCTGGTTGTTTCAGACATTCTAAGCTACAGCAGCACACCTGGACTAGAGTAAACACAGTCACTGAATGGGAAGAAACGGGATAAGCCAGAGAAAAGACTGACAGCAGAATAAACTAAGAAGACAGGCAGGAAGAAGCAATACAAGGGAAAACCAAGAATGTGTAAGCACAATTCTGATGAGGAAGACACCCAATCGCTCATTAAAAAGGAAGTGGGAAGGAAGGATGGGACAAACCCAGAGAACTTAGAGTATCTTAAAGGAGACATGTTTACATTATTAAGAGATAGTAGAGTTAGCGCAGTGGTAAAGTATTTGCCTTGAAAGCATGAAGACCCAAGTTCCAGCCCAAGAACACGTAAGCCAGCATTGGTGGCGCCCACTTGTAAATCTAGTACTACAGAGGCTGAGACAGGAGTCCTGGGACTCCTTGGACAGCCATCCTAGCCTGTGTAGCCATTCCCAGGTCAGTGAGAGATCCAGTCTCAACAGAGCCAGCACTCCTTGGGCACAAAGGTAGCAGACACGCTCAGGTCTAGTGTGTTGTTTTTCTGTGGGGACTGGGACACAAGTGTTAGTGTGTCTGGTGGTTCATCAGTGTATATAAAACGAGTCAATAATTAGAATCTTTTTATTAAAGTCATCTGTGAATGGCATTTTTGGTTTCTGCTGTTCTTGGATCATTTAAAAATAAGCATTAGGAGCAGACATCAGACTAACCTTCTCCACCACACGGAGCGACACTTGACAGCTTCAGTTTGTTGACTGACTCCTAGATGTCCTGGAGACTTTAAATATGTCAGCCCATGCTAATCTAAGCTCTTGAAAAACAATGCTTCTGATGTGTTGTTATGTAAAAGTGAAGATTACCCTGGCTGGTAGGAGCAGCTACCTTGTAGTGTCTGTAACAATTCCTTTTCTCAGAATCAAATAAGGAATCTCCAGAAATATAGACATCGACTCTCCTTTCTTTTATGTTTATATTTTGAACCAAAGACTTCAAAATATTTAAATCGTATCAACTGCAGAGCAGTCATAAGGGGCTTGGTTGTACATACATGGAAGTTAGAGCAGGGAACTTGGGTTATCAGTGTGCAAAACCATCTGCTATATTCTCTGCACACGATTTTCTTTGCTCCCTGACGCTAGTGTCTACAGAAGACACTGGAGTTGAGTTTGATTAGAAATTGAAATAAATGCACTGAAAATCTAAAGTTGGTGTTGGCTTATCATCTTCCTGCTAGAACCTGACATGCTTGCCAGTGGGAGGATCAACAGGAACACAGAACGCTGGCACAGGAGTCCGACTAGTGCCGATTCCAGAACAGAACCCCCAGCCAATGCTTCAACTTAATCTTAATCACACAGCAGTTGCTTAGTCTCCCAAGAGGAGTAGAACTTACTTGCAAAGAGTTAATGGGCATCCTGGTGCATGGGTGTCAGCCGTTGCTGTGGCCACACACAGTGCTTACCAGTTCGAAGTCATTCTTTATCATGCCTGTCACGTGGACTTTTAGGTTCTGGACTTTTCCATGTAACAAAACACTCACTTTTGCCTTTTTTCTCTTATGATCTTTTGTAGCCACAGTAAAAATAGAGCAATTATTTGCAATTACTACACAGCAATGATAACCATGGCCCATCAAGTAGGTACCATGCATGATAGGCTTGTGACACAAGAAAGCCTCATTCTTACACAAACTATGGAATTGTCACTAGTGAGCTAGGTTGGACCACACAGTCAAGGCTCAGACACACAGTGAGAGGTAGACCTGGGATTTGAACCCAGTCTTTTATGTCCAAATTTAACATGGTTTAAGGTTAATGAATATTCATTAACCTTAAATGAATATGCTGGAGGAAGGCACCAGATCTAGGAGCACCGAATCACATATAATACGGATAGATACAGCTTCACCCTTTTACAGGTTTTTTCTGAAACATCAATTCCCATATAGCAGAGGTCTGTGGTGGAAGAAAACAGAAAACCAATGAATTCAGTGAGCAGGTTAGACTGGCCAGATCATAGCCATGCTAGGCTTTCCCAGAACCTGTTGGGAATGTTTGAGTTGTGTAGACAGCAGTGGGCACTTGTATGCAGATTCAGTAGTGAGAAAATCAAACCTTGTCTATGCTGCTGTCCTTGGAGAAATCACAACCAAATACATTGTCCAAGTTGACTCACATTCAAATTACACGGCATCAAAAAGAACTTAAAGTGAAATGAAAGCCTTTAAATATTTAAAAAGTTGGCAAGAAAGTGGAAAAATATGTTTAGCACAGCCGCACTCTGGCCTGTCTGTCAAGCCATGGCATTTATAGGTTTTCTTGGCTTCTTTCCTGCCCAAACCCTGCTACATGGAATCGGGTGGTTCAGAAGAGATGGTGAACAAAACCAAGCCATAATTATCTGTATCTTGTGTGATTCCATGCTTATGGGATCTGATGCCTTCTTCCAGCATTTAAATATGCATTGACCTTAAGCCATCTTAAATGTGTCTATAAAATATTAAGTATCTCCAGGAGAGCTCGGACAAGCATCAGGCACCTGCTGATGCCCATCCAGCTGAGTTCTGGAGACTCAGCAAACTGACTCACCCACTGTTAATGGTTCGTATTTGCACCTAAAAAATGTATTAGAAAAGAATATGATAGTATTTGTTTCAGTGCTATTTAAAGAAGCGAAAAGTCTTGGTAAATTTTATTTTAGAAGAGAATATAGTTTAAATGGCCTAATTTCAATGAAAACTCAAATTCTATTTTTATGATTGAATACGTGAAAATGTCTCACTTCATCTTAAGTATTTAAAAATATTAAGTGGCTGAATTTAAAACACACAAAACCATTATATAAAAGGTGACTGCTGTGGTGCTTTCTATGTTGTATTGTTTTTGAAAGCCATACATTTGATTACCTCTGAGATATAGGAGGAGGTACCATTATTGTTCCTATTTTATAAAGAGGAAACAGAGCTTAGGAAGCACAGTTCTTGCCCAGGGTCATGTAGACCCAAGAACAGCTATAGTTTGAACCTGGTCAAGGTTTGGACTGCCTGCCAAGGCCATGACCCCATCTGTTCCTGCTCACCTGCTCAGATGCTCAGATGCTCACCTGCTCACCTGCTCACCTGCTCAAGCTGTTCAGCTGCTCACCTGCTCAGATGCTCACCTGCTCACCTGCTCAGCTGCTCACCTGCTAACCTGCTCACCTGCTCAGCTGCTCAGCTGCTCACCTGCTCACCTGCTCAGCTGCTCAGCTGCTCACCTGCTCACCTGCTCAGCTGCTCAGCTGCTCACCTGCTCACCTGCTCACCTGCTCAGCTGCTCACCTGCTCACCTGCTCAGGTGCTCACCTGCTCACCTGCTCAGCTGCTCACCTGCTCAGATGCTCACCTGCTCAGATGCTCACCTGCTTAGATGCTCACCTGCTCAAGCTGTTCAGCTGCTCACCTGCTCAGCTGCTCACCTGCTCACCTGCTCACCTGCTCACCTGCTCAGCTGTTCAGCTGCTCACCTGCTCAGCTGCTCAGCTGCTCACCTGCTCACCTACATTAAGCTGAGCTCTGCTATGCCGGCACAGCCTGGTTCTTTACATCATTTTCGGCACGTGTTCTGGTTTGATTTGGGACTTTGGTAGCTTTTCCTCTGACAGGCTGAGTGGCCTTGGTCTGGAATGCTCCAAAATTTAAAACGTTTGAGTGGACACATTATGTTCCAAGTAGCAAGTCCTACCTCTGACCTTCCGGGATGGGTTTTGGTTAGAATCTAGGTGTTATCGAATACTGTATAAAGGCACTTTCTGGCTGTGCGTGAGGGCAGGGAGTAGATAGCAGTGGATTTCCTGTTGAGACATAGGGTCTGTGTCCTGCAGATCTCTTGTAACATTTGTGCTAGTATTCCAGCATCTGCAAAATGCACATCTCAGACACTTCCAGGGCATTTCCAGTGAGGTACACCCAGCTTCCTTGCTACTAGAATGAAAACAATCTGTCCTTTGTCACTTCTAATCTCAAATATTAAATTGGTTAACTGATCCTTCCTCAACTAGATACTCACCCCACCATAAAATATCAGTTACTAAGAGGTATTAAATGGCAAAGGAATGTAGAGTGTGATAACAGGATGTGAGAACAGCCTCTCCATGGTTAGGCCGCCCTGTCTGTACAGGTTTTCTTGCTCTCTACGTCAGCATTCTGAGTTGCCTTTGCTGTGATTTTTGTGATTGTTGTATGCCCATTTTCTGACTGTCCATTTATGAAGGTTGGGGTAGACATCTCTCTCTCTTCCCAAGGATTTCATATGACCTCAGAGGATTTCAGTTCATATCCCATTATGATAATAAGTCAGTTTAAAAACTACCAGACTATGCCATGGATTAAGGATAGCTTCTAACAGAAATAAGACTGGTGATGACTCTTAGTCTGCTATATGGGCAGACCAGGAGCTGATGTGTAGGCAACAGTACTGTCTAACTTGGTAATGTGGGCACCCCTGTGATGACCCCCCTGTGATAGGTGTTGTCTGAGCAGAGGTTTTGATTGGTGACTGAACAGGCTGGTGCTTATCATAGCCTACCAAAACTAATAAAAATAGATACTTCTTGTATTCTAGCCTTAAAAGTTTTTGAAAATGGTGCTTTATTTCTATGAGAGCATGCAGGCTTCACTTCCACATAGGTTGAGGAAATCTTGTTAAGACCCAGGTATCACCATCAAGTACCTTATAACACAGAGAGAAGAATAACAAACTTATGTGGATGGTAAACAGAATGAACACGACAGGAAAAGGTCAAGAAGTCCCTAGAATGTTCTAGAATGTGTAATAAGACCATAGAAGGAAAATAGTCCCAAAGAATATCAGAAAAAGAAGCCAAACTGTTAATGGTTGTAGGTGGCATGATTGCTTACCCCCAAAAATGATATGTAGTTTACAAAAAAAAGGGACTAGAAGCCATAAATGATCAAGTTCACACAGATTCCATAAGCAAGAACAATTGAATTTTGAACAAATCAGGAAGTGAAATGTTAAAACTATTGTTTTGTGTCAGTTAGGATTTGATGAATCTCCTTTTGCCTTATTTTTATATTTGGATATCGTGGTGAGCATGCTACATCAGAAACATAGACATCAACTCAGACAAAGATATTTGTGTCTTTCTACTGGGCCAGAATATATTGAATGACAACAGATTCACAAAATGCAGTAATTTTGTTGACAGCAGCTTGCTGAGTCGTCCTGTTCCAGTGGCTGGAGACTGGGGCAGGTGTTTCCAAGTTCTTAGCGCCTCACTCAAAAGTAAACCACAGGTCCCAAGGGAACATTATTCAAAGCAAAGCAAGGTACAGCTCAGATATGCTGTCAAGAGTGAGCGACCACACAAGTGAGATAACTCGGAGGCGTTCCTTTTATGTGGGCTCCAGAGAGGAGAGCTTTGCTGCTAAGAGAGACAGCATGGAAGGTCATCTGTTTTGATTGGCAGGCTTAGATTAGAGCCTTTGCTCACTGTCTATGTGTCCCTTCCCACAGTGTATCCAATTTTAATATTATAGACTCTCCATGATGCCTAAGCATGAGATCATAAGAGGGGACTCTCCCTAAAAGTTCACTCAGAGGACACAATTTACTTTATTGTGCATGCATGCAAAACTGGTTCAGACTGGATTGGCCCATTGTATGTAGTTCCTGGATACATTTCAAATGGGTTTGGGTGGAAATGGGGCGTTGTCAAGCTGTTACCAATGGGAGTAAATGATTTCTGTTATTTAAGCAGGTATATGTGCAGCCAGATACAGAGGGACTTCCAGATTGCCAACAGTTGCATCTGGGTTGGTTGATTCCTCTTTCAGGAGGGTGTGTGTGTGTGTGTGTGTGTGTGTGTGTGTATTCAACAGCATGAAGCATTGACACCTGTGCAAAGTGACCATCTTATCCATCCCTGAGCTAATGGTTTCAAAGTGAGTGTGAGACTGCCAATGTGGGACTTCTCTGGAGCTAGCCTCAGCTGTATAGTGAGCTCAAGGAAGAGAAGGAGAGAAAAAGATGGGACCATCAATAAAGTTTTAAAGCCTTAAAGAATCAATGTAAATTAGGTACTGTGAGAAGACCCTGCTAATTAAGGCTATCTTTGTCCAGATAGCCTTCTGAGCTTGGTGCAAAATGGAGGACTCACTTTACTAGCAGGGCTTCCCCTTCTCTGATCTTAAGTTCCATACACCCTATACCTGAAGAATGCCTTGTAGCCTTAGTTAGATTGCAGGTTCAACTTCTTTTCTCCAGATAGGAACCTGGTCAGCTAGCACCTAAGATTCCTGGCATGCTTGCCCATGCTAATGAAGCATCTTGGTAACTTAAGTCTTCAGCCAATGACTTCGCTCATACTGAGTATTCCTATTCTGCCCCTGCCCAAAACTATATAATCTTTGAATCATCCCAGATCAAGTTGATCTGTCTCCAGGAAGCTGGTCCCCGTGTCATCATTACTCACAGGTCTTCTGGACCCTGGTAGTCTCTGTCCTATCTGTGGACTGATATTTGTCATAATTCCCTTGAGGCTTTGAGTGTCACAAGGAACTTGGAAATTTTAGAGTGGCAACTATCTTTAAAATGTCAACTGGGAAAAAGGCACCCTCTGCATAGGCAGCATCTTGCTAGCACATTTTCTGGAACAATTTCCTCTTTGCAATTTCATTCTAAGCATATGCTTGCCAGAGAGCTGCTTTATCAGAGGTGTGAGACAGATGGAGTCTTCCCAAGGATCCCAATGGAGAGATCCACAGATATCCTGTGCTCCTGTGGGCTCAGTCAGTGAGTACAGACACGAGCATGCCTGGGTTCATGTACACATTAGACGTGGTATGAGCTGCCAGCCGAATCTGGTGCCCGTGTTTGGAATTATCTGAAAATGAGGATTAGAAATGAGAAACTAGTCTTGCTGTTTCTGGGGGGGAAAATGTCTCAAAAAGCAACAAAAATTAAAATTCTCCAGTTCTCCTGAGTAGCCAAACAGCACAACTAACAATGATCCCAAACGCACATGAAAATATCACTTACAATAAAGTGACTAAGTATTAAGGAAAAAGGAAAAAAAGCAAACATGGGTATTTACCCCACTCTGTGTACCAAATATTTAAATGTTTTTAAAAAAATCTACAGTCATTATAGAGGACAAAACCAACCCAACTTCATATATAATATTTTGTGCTAGAGTGAGCGTTGCAAATGGTATAAGCCAGGAATTCATAAGGTACCCCAAGAAGCCAAGCCGGCCACCCATCCAATGAAACCAATATCTGTCTGAGGAAAAGAATGTCAACAAAGCAAACTGACATGTTTTGGGGGAGAGATTTGTAATAACATGGCAGGAAAAACAATCCAGTTAATTTCTTTGACTTGTAATGAGTTCAGATAAATATTATAGTCGAAGTTAGATTATTTAAACAAGCAAAGAGTTAGGGGGGATACACAGGATACCCATGGGCCAAGAAAGTGGAAGGCACCCCCAAATGCTGGCAAGTTTGTCTTCACTGTCTCACACACCAAGAATTTCACTCTTGCCCCTCAGAGTGCATGCCCATACTTCTCAATTTTCTCGTGTTTGTTGCTGATTAGAGAACAACAGAAGGATGGGAAACACATGTGTCTCTCTGTTTTTAATTATGTCCGACAGCAATGACTATAATTAGCTTCATTATCTAAGCATTATCCCCAAGCTTCCCCAGTTTCTTAAATCAAGTCTTGCCAGCAGATGAACAAGGAAACAGGTTCGTTCTCAGGGAGTTAGTTGAAGGCTGATCAGGACTTCAGGGCTCCTGTGTGAAGGACAAAGAGTTTAAGTTGTCACCTTCTGAAAGACTCCTTTCCAGTCTCCCATTTTTCTGTCCCTCAAGGTCCATCTCTGAAATCCTGACACCTGGCAGAGAGCATCCTCTTGGGAGGAATTGATGTCCTTTAGGAGATTCTATGTAGTCTACACATTTATGAAAACATTGGCTATTATTTTACCTCTTCATTTTTTTTTTTACCTGTGTTTAATGTTTTTCTTTAATAAATTCCAACATTTTCGAAATCAACTTTTGGACATCTGGAACATTTTAAGACACTCCTGGTTTTCATAGTGAGTGGTGGGCTCCACAGGCCGTTTGAGGAGTCTTCACAGGGAAGAGTATAAATGTATTCTTATTCTTGACAGCAGGTGGAAAAACTGTCTTGACCACCCTTCAACCTAGCTGTTCTCCATAGATATGGCGTACATGATTTTTTAAATGCATTCACTGTACATTTTCTTTTGCTGTATATCATATCCATCAGACATTAGAAGCTGAAAAATGCATACACTTCCTCCCTTGGCACACACAGGTGATTGTGCCCAGGGCCCCTGTGACACCAAAATCCATATAGGTTCAAGTTCTTATGTAAAATGTGATAGAATTTGCCTGTTAATCTACACACTGCCTCCTGTAGAGTGACCGTCATCTATAGATGACTTACCGTGCGTCTTGTGTCTACTTAGCTGTCTATTATATTGACACATAGCAAAGTCAGTACCAACACATCTCACAGCTGTTCACGTGGTTCTAATGACCACAACATCAGAGCCTCGGAAAGGGAGACGGCCAGTGTACAGGACTAAGAATCTGAGTACTAATAGGGTGGAAGGAATGTTGGATGTGGGACTTGGGAAAATTGTTTATTTAATGTAGATCTTCTGGGAGTGGCTTACAAAAACACCCCAGAGAACTCTTGTACCCTTTACACCCCGTGTCTATGCAGCAAAAAGATGACCCAATGAACCAGGAAGTGAGCCCCAAGAGACACTGACTCTGTAGACACAATAGTCTTAGACTTCATACTCTCTAGAACTGGAAGAGATACATTCCTGTTCACAGGATGAAAAAAATATTTCATTATACATGGTGTTATTTTCTTTATAATAGAGTTAGTACACTATTCTGACTTGGTGATCGGGTTCTTTTTCCTTTTTCCTTCTTTCTTTCTTTCTTCTTCTTCTTCTTCTTCTTCTTCTTCTTCTTCTTCTTCTTCTTCTTCTTCTTCTTCTTCTCCTCCTCCTCCTCCTCCTCCTCCTCCTCCTCCTCCTCCTCCTCCTTCTCCTCCTCCTCCTCCTCTTTCTCCTCCATCCTTCATCTTTGCCAAGGTCCTGCTATCTTGCCAAGGCAAATTTTGAATTTTAGTAGATACCCTCCTGCTTCAGCCTCCTAAGTGTTGGATTGCAGATGTCCATACCTTACTGGCTATTAATTGACTTTTTAAGTTTTAATTTTCAAACACTATATGCATAATTGCAAAATATTTGTCTCAGAGAGGAGTGGTCCTAGTTGTATTGAAATTCATTCTGATAAATAAATAGCTAGAGTTAAAATCTGCCCTTTGTATTTAATATACTTGTTAATACATAGCAATGTTGTCCCTGTGACATCTCCAAGTGTACACCTATTGTGCCCTGATGGTGTCCAGCTTCCTCTTGCCTTCTCTTCTTGTTTTTCTCTGTGGTTCCTCCTGCTTGCCCTAGTAATCCTCCTGACTCCTTCTCAGTCTTAAAAATAATCCCAGATTCTCCATCTGAGAAAAAAACATGGGTCACTCATTTTCTCTGTCTGACTTACTTCACATAACACAATGACTTCCCATCCACCAACTTCCTTGTAAATGACAGGAGATTATTATTCTTTATGCTTGAGTGCGTATGTATATATTTAAATATACACTCAATATATCTTTCATCATTTCTTTGTCCGTTCCAATGTCACCTTCTGTACTTTGGCTGCTGTGAATAACTTCACTCTAAGTGTGGGTCTCATGTATTCCTTCTAGAGTGTCCCTGAACGGTACACCTCTGATTCTTGTTGAGGCCAGCTATTCTGACTCAGGGGAGGTAACATCTCACATGGTTTGGAACTGTGTCTCCCTAATGACTGAAGACCTTGTGAGTGTTTGCAGGTATTTATTGGCGTCTATTTGTAGTTTTAAGGAGTATCTCTTTAGATTACATGATGGTTATATTCATTATTAGATTTCTGTTCTTTCCCTATTCATTTCTAAGTTTTGTTTAACAACTAAGATTTTCTCCCATTCTTTAGACCGCCTATGTTCCATAGAAGCGCTCTAGTTTTTTGTAATGGCACTGATTTTTTTATTTCCTGAGCTCTTGAGTTCCTGCCCAGGAAGTGATTGCCGATGCTCACATCTCGACATTATGCTTCATTTCTTCCAGACATTCCCGCAATGCAGGTGTTGATGAGAATTGGGTCTCAAAGTTAAACTCAATCAACGGAAGATGTGAGTTTTGGTCCTGGTTTTAAACAGACAGTGTGTTTGCATAAGAGTCAAGTTCTTGCCACTGTCAGAAGCGGGCCTTGGAATATGACTTGTAAATCGAAGTTTCACACTTTATAACATGCACAAGGTTGAGTCTGCCGCCTTTGATTATCCCCCCCAGGCTTTTGTGCTTAACTATTTAATGCAATAACTTAGAAGGCATTGTCCCTACAGACACCCCCGCCCATCTTAGGATGTAATTAATGAATAATGAACTGCTGCTAGACTCCAGAGATCCCAGATTGACCCTCATAACTGTGTTTGTATCTCATGAGTGTGCCTTATCACAGTTGTCTGGCTTCTTGCTTCTCATTTCCCTGTGATAAGGTTCTGGGCACAGTGAGTCTCCGGAAGTAAGCTCAAGGGGCTGCCTGGAGAGTTTATTTGAGGAAGGAAATAATCAATTTAGAGCTATTAGGGCTGGAGCCCTTATCCAGCTCATTTCCTTGTCTAATGCTTCACAAGCTGATATTACATGTTTAGCGAGACTTCAAAGCATCAGCCCCGGGCTGTGTAGGCTTTCATTAATGTGCAGTTTCTCCAGAGCAGAGTGTTTGTCATCAACATGACTATAACCCACAGACTTGCAAACAGGGGCCGTAAAAGTTGTAGGAAAACTTATGCCACTCAGCTCAGGGCTTTAGCTTAGGCCACTATTAATCTGTGTAGCTGGTGAAGTACAAGGGTGTGTGGGGCCAGTATCACACTCAGAGGTGTGTATGTGTGTGTGTGTGCACATGGTGGCCAGAAGTTAACCTCTGCTCCCCTTTCTCAGGCACAGCGCACCTAGTTTGGGGGACAGGGTCTCTCACTGGGACTTGTCTAGCTAGCTAGACTGTCTGGCCAGTGGGCCTAGGGGTTCTCCTGTCTCAGTCTTCAGACTGCTGTTAGGATTACACATGCATACCATCAGGCCATTTATTTATTTATTTATTTATTTATTTATTTATTTTTACATGGGTTCTGGGGCTCTGACTCAGGTCCTCATACCTGGGTGGCAAAGACTTTACTAGCTCTCCCCAGCCTGATCCTCACAGTGCTTGATTTGCTTCTTTCCTTTCTCCCATAAGGTTCAATGTCTTAAAAATAGAGATTTGTCCTATCAGCAGAACAGTGAAAACTGTAGATGAATATCTAGTCCACACCCAAGTGGGGACTTTCTGCCCTCCCAGGCCCACCCCCATTACTGGTATTGTACAATTTAACCCAGACCCTTGTCCACACAGGAAAAACAAACAGACAGACAAGAAGAAAAAAAAAGAAGAGGAGGGGGAGGGGGAGGAGGAGGAGGGGGAGGGGAGGAGGAAGAGGGGTAGGGGAGGAGGAGGAGAGGTAGGGGAGGAGGAGGGGGAGGAGGAGGAGGAGAAAGAGGAGGAGGAGGAGGAGGAAGAGAAGAAGAAGAAGAAGAAGAAGAAGAAGAGGAAGAAGAAGAAGAAGAAGAAGAAGAAGAAGAAGAAGAAGAAGAAGAAATAATACAGGCAGACTAGAAGGAACAAGGGAGTTATCTTGAAGACAAGAGGCTGACAGTAAACATCTGTAATTAGAAGTCTGAGATTGTGACTATCTGCTAAATCAAGATAGCTTGGTGTTCAGTGTGTATTGTCTTCTGGTTGTACACAGGAGCACTGCGTTCCTTTACTATGGATCTGACTAGACTTCGGGGAAAGCCTGCTGTACTCTGCCAGTCCTTAATAGAGAGGCCAAGGTGGACAGAAGTTAAGGAAACAGTTAAGTGAGATTAATACTTGTTTCATGGAGCATTGCTTCTCTTCCAGCTCCTGCTATAGCGAGGCACTTGGACCACCGTGGGAGGGCTTCCGGTCACACAGAAGAGCCGGTTCCAGAAGGGCCTGGGCTGCCAAGGATCTGCAGCTGTTGTTGGGAGACGCCCCTGGTCCGGAGTGGGGAAAGCAGAACCCCTGGAGAAACACGATAAAAACACGGAAATTGTAGGAAAATCACTAGCAGTTGTCTGGCTCTTTTTCTGTGTCATCGGGCTTTGCTTAATATTTTAGGTATCTGAACACCACCGTGGAGGCTTTTGTTTGGTTTCCCTCTAATTAAAAAGAGCCAGCTCACCAGTGTATGGCTGTAATAGTCAAGATGAGAGAGGAAAAGGATGGGGAAATTCTAAGCTAGCATAAACTCCTGTTCATAGTTCCTGGAAGAGATACCTCATCAGCTTAAAAGAATTATTTTTTTTGTGGAGTGTTTGCACTTAGTGATCAACACATTTACAGTTACTATTTCTTTAGAAGTCCATTGAAAGATATTTTTAAGGGGGGCAATCTTATTTGCAATTAAAAGAAAGAAAATACCCTTAACAGAATATATGAAGGAATTTAAAGACAGGACAAAGTTTTGTATTTTTAAAATATTATTTTTGTATTTCCATACATTCCTTTGGGAAAATAAAGGGACTGTTCTGACACATATCATAAAAGCCAGTTTTTTACACTATGGAATTGTCTTGCTGTGAGAGTCGTCTTGTGGTAATTTTAA
This sequence comes from Rhynchomys soricoides, assembly GCA_019843965.1. Taxonomy (NCBI): domain Eukaryota; kingdom Metazoa; phylum Chordata; class Mammalia; order Rodentia; family Muridae; genus Rhynchomys; species Rhynchomys soricoides. The sequence continues at coordinate 1,197,251 of JADRCH010000235.1, forward strand.
AAGTGAGTATAAGAACAACGATCCTGTCTTTCTCCAATGTTCTAGCAACATTTTGAAAATTCTTTATGCCTAAATACAATGTCATATTTGATTTGGCTCATATGTGCATTCAGTCTACTCACATTTAGTAGTCATTTGACTTAACAATTCCATGTTTCATGATGTCCTAGGAAACGGCCCCTGCAGCCAAGGGCCCTTCCACCTGGGGATAAATGCAGGTGTAGATCATGCAGACTTTCTGCGTCTTGGTCTCAAGTGTGTTTTAATCTCCTGGGTATGATGGGAAAATGGTAGCCTCAAAGAACAAACTGGAACAAGTTTCTTAACAGGAACAAGCAGATGGGTGCTTTTGGATCACACAGTGTGCAGGCATCTTTCTGAACGTGTCCCCATCCCTTCCAAGTCTCTGACAGCCTCTGGGATTGCCCTTAGACCTAAGCATCCACCCTACATTCTTTCTGTGCGTCTGTATTTTAAAGGCGCTGATACTACTTCTGAGGCCCCCTTCCTTCCGGTTTCCTTTCTCACGCCTTTCTCTTTCTTCTGTTATTGTTTCTTTTTGAGCTAGACAAATGACCAGACCAGAAAATGACAGACTCATCCTTGTACCCTTGTTTACCACTTCTAAGTGTGAGATTGGACAGGAGCAAAGATGCAAAATTTACACAAACGCATACACACACAGAAAGCCTATTTTCTAATTTTGGATCCACCATAGTATTGTGGAAATCGCCGTTTTCATCGGTAAAAGTGGTCAAATAATTCCAATAACAGGTATAGTAGTTGTAAAACACCTGCATGTATAAGAAACACTAAGAAAATTGCTATTTTTTTTCTTTCAAAAAACTCTGAAATATAAATGTCTTTTTAAGAATGTACTTAGAATCCTTCACATCCCAGCTTCCTGAGAAAACCACACCAAATGTAATTAACGTAGCTTCAGATGTGCAATCCCCCGATGCACCATTTCACAACTGCATATGGTTTTTCTAAAAAAAAAAAAAAACCAAAAAACAAAAAAAAAAATCAATTGCTTTCAGTTGTTGCTCTAAATGGATGGAAATTTGTAACATCACTTGCTGACTTTAGTCAAGTTTAGTACCAGGATTATTCCAGCCAAGGCTGCCCGAGTCTTTGCTGTGAGACACAGCGTTCCTTTGGCTGGCCGCCTGCTGTGGGCGGGGCCACCTCTCTGGCAGCATTATCCAAGTTTCTCTCCTGTGGTTTTGATGATTCATCTGCCTCTTCCTGTCTCTAGATGGGGACCACATTTTGCCAAGAGTCCTGTTACACCCTCTCTTGTTAGTAGAGAATTGCTCCCAGCTATGTTCTCGTTCTTGTTAACACCTGCACCAAGCTGTTGAGGAAAGAGTTTGCAAAGCAATCCTTTAAAAAACGATTCTTGTCTCTGTAAACGGAGGGAACATTTCTTCCAAATGTGAAAGGAATTGTTTATAGGGCCAAAATTACTCAGAGTTCCATCTAAATATTTAGTGTTAGTAGTATTCCTAAGGTCAGTTGCTATAGTGACACATTTTCATGTGTACGCCACATCAAAACCGGCACTGTGGCTCAATACACAGTCTACTTTATTGTAATGACATCCTTCACAATAACTCATGGGTCCAATAGTTTACTGGCATGAGAAGAAAATTTAATAATATTTGTTTATTGGTCCCAGTGTTTGTAGTTATTAGCTTATTATGAATAATTTGATATTTTGAGAATATTCAACAGTTTACATATGGAGCATCCATCCATCCATCCATCCATCCATCCATCCATCCATCCTGCTCACACATGCACCCCACCTACTTATTAACACACTACATCCCCACAGGTTCCCATCCCTCCCATCTACCCATCCCCCACCCACCTATCCGCCCAACCACATTCCTCCCCATCTCTCCCTTCTAGTCCGCACGTCCACTCCATCTGTTGTTCCTCCCCCTTCCTGGACGCTCTAGGGACATTTTGAGACTTTGGATTTTTGTAGAGAAGGCATCATAGTTTCTGGACAGTTGGAGAACAACTGAGCGGCAACTTCTGGTCAACGAAGTTTGAAGACTACCTACTCTCCATGAATATAGTCATAAAAATCTAGGAAGAAATAACCGAACACTGTCAACCAAAGCTGGCCATGGTGACTCAATATCTCAGTTTGTAGAACTCAAGAAGCTGAGGCAGGAGGATTACCACAAGTTCAAGACCAGCTTGGACTACATAGTGACAGGTCAACTAGTAGTGAAATCCTGTAGTAACAACAACTCTCCATCTCATAAACCATGACTGGAAGAAATCCCATCTAAAAAGAAGGATATTTGCAGTTTTACATTTAGAAACATATGTAAAATACATTACAGACGCCTTCAAAATTATTTCCCAGAGATCACAAAGTATGCATCCCAGAGGTGCCCTAGAACATTTGTCACTGCTTCTGTGGTTGGAGATACATCTCAGTGCTAGCTGGGGGTTAAAGGAGGGATGTTAAGAAGAGGCTGAAAGGTAAGAAGCAGATCCATAGAAGGGAGGGAGACAGATCAGAGAATCATAAACTGAAGAATTAAGCATGGATACAGCAGTGTCCCTTACCCCTTATCTGAAGCCTTACTTCTGTAGTTTCAAGTGCTGTCAACTCAGCTATAGCTTATAAATATTAACGCCAAAAGATGCTTTGAGAGAGAAATGCAGAGAGAGAGAGAGAGAGAGAGAGAGAGAGAGGCTTTTGCTACAGAATACTGTTGTGATTGGCCCATTCATTCTTGTTATTGCTGCTCACTACTTGGTCTATTCTACAAATCGAGTTGTATCATATTCAAGTGTATTTGGGGGACACAACGCATGTGTAGCTCTGCACCAGCTTTATCTCCAATGTCCACTGGAGGTCTGGCAATGAGAGGTCCTGGATAAGAGGAGACATGTTTACGTGGGTGAAAGACATAAAGAGAGGGAGATCACAGGTGGGAAAGGGCACAGTGCATCTGCAACTCGAGAGAGAAAGGTCCAGGTTCAGGCTGAATTCTGACTGCCGTGGTCAGTGTAGCCCAGTATATCTGATCGGATCTGCCAAAGGAGCCTAAAGGTGTTTGAGAGATAGGATCAGAAATGAAAATGTACTAGGATTTGATCGGAGATATCAATGGTGCAGTGTTTACTAGATTACTTTTCACTGGACACTCGGGACTTCTAGGTCACTAATCTCACTGTGTCTAGATGCAAAGAGGTCAATGACATTTACCTAATAAAATGACTGAGCTCTCAAGTCTGGATTGTCAAGCTCAGACTTTCCAGGGAAAATTCAAAGGCACCAGTGACTTTGTCCTTTGGTCAGTTTTTCTCCATCAGTTTGTTGGGTCATACATGATAGGAGGTAGGAGAGAATTCTAAACATTTGGCTTTCCTGTTGTTTAATCTGTGTTTCTCCCACCTGTGTTGGTTGCTCAGAGTAGAAGTGAGAGGGAGGAGAGAAATATGACAGAAGTCTTGTTTGAAATCTTGGACAGAAGTCTTTTCTTTCTTGGCCCCGGAACTGCGTTGGAGAGAAACAATTTTCTTCCATATCCTTGACCTTGTGGACAGTGTACAGTAAACGTGGATGCTATGAACTTTTGTGATCTATTTGGTAGTGGCTAGTATGTGAGTTCTATATCTGTTAAAGAGTTAAAAGACAGAAAGAATGGCTGAGGGCAACGAGTTTCTTGGTAAGTATTCCAGATGTTTCCAGTACAGAAGCACCCCAGTGGTTGTGGGTTGCCCTGATGCTGTTTGCATTTTGACATTAATTCTGCTTCTTCAAGAGGGGCTGCCCCCCATGAGGAGTGGATCACATACTCGGGTGATCTCATGTGAACCTTTTCCCCATTTTAACTGGTCAAATAAAGGCTTGAGCCTGTGATTGAGCAGTGGAAGGGAAAGGTGGAGCTGGAGGTTTTGGGTGGGGGGGAGTAGGGAACAAGGGAGGAAAAGGAAGTGGAAGCAGGATGAAACAGAATCCCATGGCCTGGAGAAGCTGCAAGTAGCAAGGGATCTCATAGCTGGGGGGATAGATTAATACAGTGGTAAATCTGCCCAATCTAGGTGTGCAGCTTATAAATATTGTAACTGAGTTGTGTGTTTTTGCATGGGCTTATTGGGGTTGGAGATTTACTGCAACACCCCAGAGCTAGGAGACTATTCACTCAAAGGAGGTTTGGGATTTCATTTCTGTTTAGAGTGTGCCCCTATGTGTCTTCCCTTCCCTTTTCTGTGGTTCATTGTGTCTGTGCAGCCTTTATGTGGCTGGGTCTCTGTTTCTGCAATTGCTGATTGGATGGGGTAAGAGGGCATGGCCCAACTTCTGCTGTTTTATGTAGGTGTACAAATGCCCACAAGGTGCGAAGAGAAGTGCGGAATGTTCCAGAGAAACAGAAATTTTCTTCTAGGGACAAAGCTGTAAGGATGGAGACTTGCTATTGTTCGTACAATAGGAAACACCTATTGGTGGCAAAAATCCTTTAAAAGTTCCCTCCATTCTATCCTGGGGTTGTGATGTTCTCTATTCTCATCTCTTGGAAGTGTCCACAGCCTCATATGAACTTAGAGGCTTCCAGGTAAGCAACTAGAAGTGGTATGGGGGGGGGTCACATAGAGTTTCAGTTTTAGCTTTTTGAGGACACTCCATGTTGATTTCCAAAGTAGTTGGACTACTTTTGTTTGGCACCAGACACAGGATACCTTTTCTATGTATCAGCCTTCAGTATTGTTATCTTACTTTATTTTTAAACATTTTTCCTATCTGGTTTTCTTCAATATTTCATTTGGTTGCTAGTCCCCCCTCCACCTTGACCCTCATCTTTGTAACCCCTCTTTGCTCCCTGTACTTTCTAGCACAATGTTAGACCTTCTTTCTGCTGTGGCCCCTCAAAACCTCTTTGGTTTCAGTCTTCTGGGACCCTTTCTAGTTTTCTGGCCTTCCCCCATATTTTCTCCCACCCAGGTACACACACCTCATAGTTAAAGGCCAGGATTTGACTGCGAGAGACAATGTGTAGTACCTGCCTCTCTTAGCCTGGGTTACCTTGGTAAATGTAATGTATCCAATGCCATCCACTGGCCTGTAAATCTCATTTTTTAAGCAGAGTAAAAGTCTATTATGTGTGTGTGTTTGTGTGTGCATGTGTGTATGTCTGTGTGTTCATGCCTGAGTGTTTCTGCATGTGTCTGCGTATCTCTATGTGTGTGCTTGTGTTTGTGTGTGTGTTTGTGTATGTGTGCCTGTGTGAGTCTGTGTTTGTGTCTGTGTGTGTATGTCTGTCTCTGTGTGTATATGTTTCTCTCTCTCTCTTTGTGTGTGTGTCT
>JADRCH010000235.1:1202597-1245228 GCA_019843965.1 Rhynchomys soricoides
TGTTTGTGTCTGTGTGTGTATGTATGTCTCTGTGTGTATATGTTTCTTTGTATGTGTGTGTGTGTGTATGTATGTGGTGTGTGCTTCCTTTAATTTTCTTATTCTGTAGTGCTATTTTCTGCTTATTATTGATTTACAATTTTTACAATCAAATGTTAATTTACATTTTATTACTTTTGAGATAGTTGGCTTGGCCTCCAACTCATCAGAATCGTCCATCTCTACCTCTGCCTTCTGCATGCTGGGCTTAAAGGCATGCCCCTCACACCAGATTTACCTTCTTGTTCTACAATGTGGCAAGGTGTTTATGACCAGTCAGGCCCTGTCACTCATCATCTGGCTCATCTCACATCCTAGGTTTGTTTTGGTGTGAAACTGGGTGAAACTGTTTTGTCAGGCTGTGTCTTGCCCAGGTGACTCCATTTAGCAAGCAGCATTTCACTGCATTATGGGGGCAGATGCAGAGACACCATTGCCTGTCCATTACCACCCAGGAGATACAGATCAAAAACTTACTTCTGAAAGCCCAGGGACCTACTCTAAACCCATGAAAACATGTGTGTGCCTGTTAAGCCCCGTCAGAGAAACTGGGTTGTGGTGCCCAGTTCTTTCTTTCTCTACTCTACTGGCCATATTATTTAACATTTCACCTTAATTATAGCAATCTTACTAAAATTATAATCTGGATATTATGCAATTCTTAGCCCTGGGTTTTAGTGATTGGTTTGAAGTATTAATTTCCTAGCATACATACTATAGTAAAAAATTGGGAGATATTTCCTCAGAATTAGGAAAATAAATTCCACATTAAATTTATAGTTAGTGGGTTGGGAAGATAGAGCAGAGGTTAACTTGCTGCTTTTGCAGAAGGCCTAGGTTTTGTCCCAAGCATCCACAGTTTGCCTCCCAAGTGAACGAGGACGTGACTGACCCTAGGTGTAGCTGAGGAGGTTTTTATTGCAGAAATAAGGTAGAGCTCAGTCAGAGGCATGTGGAAAGAGTTCAGACTGAACTTGGCCAGCAGAATAGACAGGGCCATAGGGGAAGTTGAGGGAGAGCCAGAGAGGGACAAGCAATGGGGCTAGAGGAGAGAGAAAAACCAAGAATGGGAACCAAGAGGAGCCAACAGACAGAGAAGAAGCAAGAAAGCATGGAGCCAAAATGGCTGAGTTATGTAGGAAAGAGAAGCTGGGGAAGCAATTTGAAGTTCAGGGACTGAGAAGCTTAGGGTGAGATGTGCAGGGAGCAGCCAGGATTGTATCAGTTACCTGAAACCGAGAGAGCCCCTAGCTTGTAGCTCCTGCTTTGATGCGTTAATAGGCACCGCAGGCCTGAGAGCTAACAAAGACCACTGCTTGAAACTCTAATTCCAGAGGATCTGATGGTCTCTTCTAGCCTCTGTGGGCACTGCACACGTGGGTCGCATATAGGTTCTCATAGGCAAAATACTCACTCATATAAAATAAAACAATAGAAATCTATTATAGAAATAGAAAAAAATTATAATTAGCCTCCTGTGTGTTTAAATTAGGACAACCTAATATTTTTCTTCTCTGACCTCACACCTGCTTCACACTGTAAAAGCATGTCCTCAGTGTTCGGAGGGGTAGCATATAGAATACCCCTTAAACGAACTCAGATCTGGGCCTTATCAATGTCCCCCCTTACTTTTGATGACGAATGGTACAGCTTTCATGGGTACCCATGAGTTAGCATCATGGTCATGGGAAAAGGAGATTGGAAGACACACCCTGGCTCCTTGCGTGTGTAGACTGAGGTCAGCAGAGTTTAAAAGAAGCATTCAAAAAGCTTTAAGCTAACTTAATATGGAAGATATTAGGAGCTGGAGCCCTCTCCTGCCTGTCCCGGAGGCCATGGCATTCTCTGTAGGAAGCTGAATAGTGAAGGCCCCGCTTGTGGTTTCTTGGCAATTAAAGCTGAGACTCACTCCTTAACTAACCCAGCTGGGGATTCTGTATTCAAACCCTTTACTAAAGAGCTGAAGCCCCTGGGCTTAAGCAGTTTTGCAATGGGGACCACCCTGAGGAAAAGCAGGGAACCCACAGAGTCTGGAGACTCCATTCACGGGCGGCATAGCGATGTGGAAATAGTTCTCATCTTTTATCTTTCTCCATGGTCTGCTGTTCAACCCTTCCAAACAGGTCACTTCTAATCCAGCTTTGCCCAAAGCACTTCTACTCCTTTCAGTCATTCTGGCTCTCAAGTCTTCATTTGTACTTCAATTTATCATTTAGAGAGGAAAGCTAATTCTGAATGGTCTTCACTTCCATCTTAACAGACTTAAAAATTGCCAGAGGAAGCCTAACAGTAACTTTAGGTCAATAACGGTGATTTGCCGAGGGAAATCTGAAAACCAGACACATCCAACCTGCTTCCCACTCTTGTTGGTTTGGTCTAAGGAGTAATTATCGGAGAGCAGTATTAAAAGGTGGGAATCCTAGTACCGCCTGTTATCTAGGTGCATCTGACTCTGACGTATGCAGCTTTGAATGATGAAAAGAAAGAGGTCCTCTCACACCCAAGGAATACAAGAAGATAAACTCCAAACCCATTTTTGTCACAGTTTAAAAATCATGTCCTCTGAAATCCATGCTGACAAGCTTGTGTGGTGGTGGAGGATCTCCTGCCGTGAGCCACGCACTTGCTGGGTGTGTAGCCTTGACCTCTTGTGTGATTTCTATTCTCAACAGTGTCATTAGGGCAACAAAGCCTGACCAGACATTGCAGTGGAAATCTGAGAAACACAGAAGTTTATCAGCTGCCACTGAACATCACAGAAGGGGCTTAAGTACAAGCTGACATTTATTAGGTCATATAAATGGAGCATTCTGGGGTATGTCTCCTTCCTCCTGGGACATAAATGACTTCCTATAAGGTCACCACAAGCCTCAGGAAAGCAGTCTCTGTTTTCTCCATAGCTCAAACTGGAATTTCATCCTAGCATTTTGAACGGGTCTGACTTGTTTGGGGAGTGCTTGTTTTAACCTAGAACTTTGGGGTTTGGTCATATATGGGGGTACCTTGGGGGAGAGCTCCAAAGCCTGTTAGCTTTAGGTGCAGAGGGGCTGAGTACCCAGGCTTCAACTTGACCCCCACCTCTACTCTCAGTGACTTTATTTTGCTATCCTAATAGGAGAATTCTGATTTCACTTTTTTACTGGATATTTTCTTTATTTATATTTCAAATGCTTTCCCCTTTCCAGGTCTCCCTTTTGGAGACCCTCTATCCTATCCCCACTCCCTCTGCCTCTATGAGAGTTCCCACCCACCCACCTACCCCCTCCCGTCTTCCTGCCCTGGCATTCCCCTACTGTGGGGTATGGAACACCCTCAGGCCCAAGGCCTTCTCCTCTCACAGATGCTCAACAAGGCCATCCTCTGCCACATCCCATAATCTATGGAAAGGCTGGAAAGTGGTGTCCTGACCAAATATTTTCACTAGGAAGATACAGAGCTTTTAGAAACCACCTTTGAGTTTGAATGTGGTTAGTCTAATAGGAATTCTGTGAGTTCAGAGTGGACGCAGGGTGTGGCCCCTTTAGGACAATTTTAAGGAGTTTTCTGTAGAACAAGGAAACTTAGAACAAATGCCTAAGGACAGAGAGCTTGTGCCCTGGGAAGAAAACATCATGAGACCACAGAGCTCAACAGCTTCTTCACCTACCCTGACAACCTATTTGTAAGAAAAACCACCTTCTCTTAGAAGTTTACACTTAAATCGGGCAATTCTCCATTAAACATCCAGTTACTCGCTTGATTCCCATTTATAAGCAATGTGCTCCAGTTAAAAGTAGTAAGGGATAGAGGACGAGACAGAGGGGACAAGATGGGATTCCTCAGTAGCAGGACAGCCGCTCGCAGCCTCTGCTTCTCTGACACTGCAACTGACTCTTGGATCGCCCCCGTTTACAGAGCTGGGACCGGCTGGTAGTGGGTCCGGGGGATCACAGTGGAACTGGTTCCGTAGGACCAGTGAGAGGGAGATCTGTGAGTTATTCCTTCTACCCCAAAAGGCCATTCCATATGGTAAGAGGAACGAACTATCACTGATGAAAGGTGCAACCAAATGGAGCTGAGAACACATGGTAAAGACCTGATACACTGACAGGACCCAGGACAGCAAATGGGCCATAAAGCTGAGTCAGTGGGACAGTAAAACCATAGCCCCACTGTCTTGACCTTCCCCTAAGCATTTTAGGGGGGGGGGCTACGGGGTCTACTACGGAAGCAGGCTGTGAGAGGGTATTAGTTTGCACAGGCCAACTCACACAATTTCTTTATAATGACACTGACACACGACGTTCTCACGGTGGCTTTTCCTTTGCACAAACATCTTTTCCCACTAAAATTAGACACCCTTTTCCCATCAAGGTGATTGCTATGGAGAGATGTCCACCGGCATCTTCTGAAGTCCCGTAGACTGAATTTCAGTAGCCGGGGTCGCATAGGGCAAGGAAGACCCAGCAACTCTCCTCCGTGATAAGAAATCCTACAGCCCATCGCTTCCGTCCGATCCATCTGGTTACAGATGGCATGTCCCAAGCACTGTGATGGCAGTAGTCATCAATATAATGACCCCTAGAAGGGGGGATGTTGGAAAATAAGCCTAGATACCTAATATTTATTCAAAATATCAAGTGTATCGGAACCTCCTTGGTCTAAAAAAGAATGGATTTTGTGAGCATCTGTAAGATTTTGGCAAGTTTTGAAACTGGGTTTTTCTAAAAGACAATGGAACCATACTAGTTGCTAACCTGTGACTGGCCTCTGAGGTTCCTCGTTACGCTGCACAGACCTCTCCGTGTCTTGCTCCTTAGTGTGTGGTACTCGTTAAGTTATGGCTGTATCTGGGTGGGAACTTTTTCTAGTCTAATTCTCCATTAGCAACGCCATGTTAGTTGCTTAAGCTGCACACCTTGGCTCTTTGTGTCTGAATAGAATAGCAATCTAGTGCCTGTTTGTGATGGACCTATATAAACCTTTATGACCAAGATGAGAAAATATTCCCTGCTGGGGTCTGAGAAGATGGCTCAGTTACAAGGCTGTTATCCTGCAGACATGAGAAATTTCAGAACTCATGTTAAAAATCAAAGCCACGTATTGTGCTGTATGCTTTAAAATCCAGAGCTAGGTGGGTCTCCAGGACCCAATGGTCAGGTAGTCTTCTCAAAATGGTGAGTTCTAGGGTCAGTGACAGACTTTCTCTCATAAAACATGATTGGGAAGCAGCTGAGGAAGATATCTCACAGCAACCTCTGGTATCCACACGTACTCATATACACGTGAAGACATTCAGAATTGACAAAGGATTGGGAGCGGAACTGTTGACCGTGCTTGATGCTCTTCCAGGACTCACATTTGGTTCGTAACTTCCTGCAATTCCAGGTTCAGGAGAGATGATACATATCACACACACAGACACAGACACACACACAAATACACAAACACACATTCACAAATACAGACCAAATCTTTAAAAAAAAATTAAAGAATTCATTTTTAAAAAAGAGAAAAATCATGTCTGCTGAGAAATTACTAACCTTTCAGCAACTACCCACTAGGGACCAAGTGCAGATATTTGATAGCAGGGGCAGTCCTCAGGCACACCTCAGTGGGACATGGGACTCTGAAGACACTGCTCCCCTTGATGCTTGACTGTAAACTGAAAACAGCCATGAAAATAGATCCGGCCGCCACTGTGGCAGAGGGAAACTATTCAAGTCTTCTACTGTCTGGGGGTTTTCACTGACACCAACACCACTTCTCGGTTCAAGCCTCCTTCAGGGTGAGCCAGAGTTGTGAAGCAAGGATGGTCCAGCCCACCTCCTGCATGACTGACCCATAGGTGGGGAGGGAGCCTTTCTTCTCCCTGGAAACCCTCCTGGATTCCAGCTAGTTGTTGTGGGCTGCAGATTCATGTTAATTACTTCCACTAATCTTGAAAATCAAAAATGCCTCTGGAAGGAGGTTTATGGTTTCTGTAAGGCTTGTGGTTATTTTCTTAGCTCACTCCTGTGTCCACCTCGATGGAGCTGTGAGCAAAGCACCTGAGAGCTGTCAGCTCAATGAATCCTCACCACCACCGTGTGAGGTCCTGGGCTTGCCTCCATGTTTATAAATCAAGGTTTAGAGATATGGGAAGGAGACCTCCAGGAAGCATGGCACCCACAGTCTGAATCACAGTGAGCTGGGTCCCAACTAGGATGCTAACCATCTTTATTTTCCCCTCTTTGCAGCCTTACAAGAAGCTAGCAAGAGCAGACTCATTGATACCATAAATTTCCATTCTCTATTTTATGAGGAATAAAGTATGTACCAATCTGGACCTCATGGTGCACTAGCAGGTCAGACTTTGGGGCCCTGATGTCATTGAAAAATTTTGGTGAGGGTTAGGACCAGGAAGTAATCAATCATGAGAGAACAAGATGAGGGGCATTTGGAGATGTTGCTCAGAATTGACCAGCTGAGGTCAGTTTCTAGGGGACTGTGTGATAATTTTAATTTTATAGCTAGGTTAGTCTAGCTCAGGTTAGCCTTTGGCTGTGTCTTGTGTTAATTTGTGTTAATTGATATGGGGGAGTCCTAGAACACTGGGGGTGGCTCCCTAGGTTGGAATCCTGGAGAAGGTGAGTTGAGGATCATTTCTCTCTGCTCTTGATGCTGATGTAATGTGATCAGCTGCTTAAGTTCTGGCTGCCTTGACTCCCCACATGGTAGACTATACCCCGAAACCATAAGCTTACATAAGTCCTTTCTTCTCTGAGATGCTTTTTGTCAGTGTTTTATGACAGGAACAGAAGCAAACCCAGGACAAGTGCTGGGCATTCATACCTGCATGTGCACCATCTGAGTAAAGCAAGTACTCAATAGCAAATTTCTCATCTTGAAAGTGAAGCTGAGCCCAGAGGGCTCCGTCTTTTATTATGCCACCTACCAATCTCTGTCCATTTAGCCTTACCACAGCATGGCCTGTTTTTCTTTCTTCTGCCTCTGGATTAGCTTCTTTGTGTCCCTAGGAAGATGTATTCATAACTTTCAAAAGAGTCAAGGTTCATGGTTTTCAGATTTGTGAGTCAGTGGCTCCATGGCTTTGAGGTCTTTGTTCAGACAATCCACAATGGCAGATGAGCCTGGAAGAGAAGCTCTCCCTGTGGTCATGACAGCAAAGAGAGAAGACAGGATTGGAGTCTCAATGCAACTCTCAAAAACATGCCCAAGTGAGGTCCCTGGCACAAGACTCCTTCTCCTAAAGGTTCTGCTACTTCCCACTAGTGTCATAGGTTGGTGACCCCACCTTTAGTCTGTGGGTTTTGGGAATGTTTAATAGTCCTGGGAATTCCACAAAGGAACCCCCCCCCCCCATTCTGTCTGTATTTCCCTCTCTTGTGTCCCTAACTGTTCATTGGATGCTATTTTTAGAATACACAAATGTCCCTATTCATCTCAGACTCAACTATAAAAACCACTCAGGGCAAAAACTCCTTCACTTCCTTTTAATCTCTTTTTACCACTTAGATTGATTTTTAATTCACAAATGAATGGAAACCAAGGCTGAGCCTGCTTGCAGAGAGCAGTACAGACTTGATCAGGCTAGTTGAGCTGCCTTGCTCACTATTTGCTATCGTTACTGTTTATCTCAGGCTCTCAGGCCAGAAAAGCACATATTCCACAGCAAAAGATTTCCTAGACAACACATACAGTGTTTTCCATTTGCTGACAGGAACATTATCTGCTTCATCCCGGAAGCCATATCTCTATACCACAGCTGCAAGAAGCAGGAATAAATTAATAAAATCAAGATGTCTGAACCACCCTGGACCCCAGCACTTCCTTGCATTCACTGTGTCTTGTTAGTGAATGTCCCAGCCCTAGAACAGTAAAAATGTGTTAATTTTGTGCACGTTTCTTTGTATTTACATCATTAATAAGGTATTGACTTTTGTAATTTAGTTTATTTTTCTCTTTGAATACCATACAGTTAGTTACTTGTATCTGAGGTAATATTGATACATTTTGGGTTTCATTATGATATGTCCCTCGTGTTACTTGAGCAGATGCTGTCCTTTCTGGCCCTTAGTTTTATCACCTTTCTTCTGTGTTCCTGTTAATTCTCTCCTTTTGACGTCTTTGTCCTTAACTTGGAATATATTCTTTTCTAGTCTTAATAGCTACTCTAAAACACGTGGCATTTAAGTTATTAAATAAAAATTACTCGATCTATTTTTCTTAAAGATAATTTGTGTAAGGTTCTAGTTGGTCTCCTAGTCTCTTGCCAAAGTTGAGGTAGAACATGTGACTGTAGACCCCACTCCTTTATCATCTGCAAACAGAAAACCTGGCAGCTGGCTGAACTTGAACACTTGTTTTTCCTCTTGTCCTAGGCCAGATGGAGGTCCTCAGTAAATAGGATCCATCTCTGAAGTTTCTCAGTATTGCAAGAATAAGTCTGTTACTTTGTGGACCAAAAAACTTAAAATCTCTTGATTCCCTACAGAATGAGCTCAGCATCCCAGATGTTGTTTTTGTTTGAGTAAAATCTGAACTATATTTAAAAATACCTACTGCTGTGTGGCCAGTTTGCTTTTTCCCCCTCTTGAAAGATCTCATGGAGGACAGAAGCTTTGTTGGGGTTCCTGGGGGTCCAGCTGCTTCCTGAGACACACAGCTTGGGGGCCAGTGCCTCTGGGTTATGAACTTTTGAAATGATCCTGCTGAAGTGTGTATTTTGACTTTGGGAATTTTCCAGATGTGTCAAAGTGGGCCCCATGTGCGCATAGCTGTGGGACTCAGCATTCTTTTCTGAGTGGACACAAGTTTAGAGAAGTTTGCCTTGAGTGGGCGAGGCAGTTCAGCGTTGGATTCCGCTTCATTCCATTGTTTGTATATTATATGCTGTCGTTGCTCTGTGTTATGGAGATCCTGTAGTTTTATATCTGCAGGAGCAGCCCCTTCATGCACTCCTGAAGTTCATTGATGGGTTCATGTTGGAGTGGACCAATTCAAAGCCCTGGGTCTGGGGCTGAGAGGTATCTGAGTTTCTCAGCCTGCTGGTTATCTTTCTCTCACACTCTCAGGGCTGGCTTACCAACAACCCCAGGGAGAGCTTCATTCTGCTGACCAGGAAAGGTGCAGAACACACTCTCCCAAGGGTTGCTGCTGGTGAGGGACAGGGCTGGTCTCCCACTCGCATGACCCCAGGGCCAGCTCTCCCTCGGCCATAGATGATGAGGGACTAGGGAGTGGAGGAGGGTGTCTCTCCCTTGACTAGGCCAGTGCCCAGCAGACAAGAGGCGGGGCCAGCAATCCGGTGCTCATGCCCTCAGGGCTAGCTCACCTACAGCTCTCATATCCAGGACCAGCTCTACTATGCTGCCCACTCTCCTGAGTGCTGCAGCAGATGAGAGGCAGAGACAGCTCTTGTGCTCTCAACCTCAGAACCAGCACTCCTGCCTGCGTTAAGAGGCAAGAGATGGGGAAGGGGGAATCTCTCTGTCGTCCTTGATGTCATTGCAAGGCAGTCAAGAGGTAGGGGCAGCTCTCCCACACTCAGGTCCTCAGGTCTGTCTCACCCATGCCCCTGCCACTAAGGTCAGCTCTACTGTGCTGCCTAGGACAGGTGGAAGGTCCACTCTCCCAAGTGCTGCAGGTGGTGAGGGGCAGGGCCAGCTCTCCTGCCCTCTTGACCTCAGGGCTAGGTCTCTGGCCTCCCACAGATAAGGGATGAGGAGGGCAAGGGTATCTCTTCCTCATCCAGCCACTGCACAGGGAGTGCACAGGGGGCACGCCCCTCCCCCTCCCCCAACTCTCCTGGCTAGCAGGTGATTAGCTTTCCTTAATATCATGCCTCCAGGGCCAGCTCTCCCAGGATGCCCAGTGAAAGAGTGGGGGGAGTTCCTCCCAGCCCTCAGATGACCAAGCATGTCTTCCTGGACTTTGGTGGTAACAGACCCCTACTGCTGCAGGGCCACGGACCCAGATGTGTCCCCAAGTGGCATCACTGGCTACTCACATCAGGTTGTCTGTCCCTCACTACCTTTGAGTCTCCAGTTCTGCCTCTCTTTATGGTGCCCACATCCTTCTGTTTCTCTCTCTTCCACTTCTCCACTGCTCACTTGTTCCTATTAGTGATTCCCAGGGTCTCCGAGTGTCTGGAGTCGTCTCAGGAGTGCTACTTCCTACTTGTGCATTATGGCACTGGACAGGGGTCATCTCAGGCATTGTCTTCCCCCAAAGGCCTGTGAGGTGCCAGATTAATGCTCATCTCAAGCATTAGATCTGGGCAGACCTGGGCAGGATTCTTCTAGCCTCCAGCTTGCTCCTCATGCTGGGAGTCCATCCGGGCCTGCCTGTCACCCAACTAGTGGTCATCTCAAGCTCACATTTTTTTCAAGGATTGTTAACCTACTTATCATTTAGATGTCCATAGGTCAGAACATTTAGTATAGACATAGCTTCTCTCCTCTCTGTCACCCACTGGTGTACATGTGGCATAGCAGCCACACCTGCAATGCCTTGAGGGGAGGGCAGGCTTTATATTCACAGTTACAAATCCTTGTAATTGTGTTGACAGGAGGGAAGGTTCTAAAGAGACATGCTTGCCCCTCCCTTTGGATATCAGTTTATTGAGACAGTAGTCCCCAAGGGATTGGAATTACCCTGGGGATCTCATGTAGGGAAGGAAAAGAAAAGGTTAGGGCACTGGTGCCAGCCAGAGAAGGATCTTGTTCCAGAGAAGAGATTTCATCCAGTGGTAACAGCTTGTCAGACCAGTCTTCAGGGGAGACACACCCAGACAGTGATGGTGGTGGGACCAGAACCTGAGCAGGACTGCTCAGCTGTGTACACCTCTGACTCTCTATTTGAACTTCAGTCTTTTTTGAGTGTCCTTGAGATGGCCCTGAGGAGTCAGGGAACCTTGTGATTTCTCTTCCCAATGTGGCCACACTGAAATACACACACACACACACACACACACACACACACACACACAGGTGTTTAGTGTGTTTACTTCATGTGACACTATGGAATAATATTGCTATTTATAAAGTACACATCTGAGAACCCCATAATTGAGCTACACAAAACATCATGGGGCTGGGAAGATTGTTTTGTCAGTAAAATGCTTGCCATACAAGCATGAAGGATCTGAGTTCTATCCCCAAGGCTCTCATAGGAAAAGCTGAATGTAATAATCCCAGTACAGGGAAGAGGAGACAGAGGATCCCTGTGCCTACTGGCCAGCTAGCCTTGCTGAATTGTAAGTTTCAGTTTTAATAAGATACCCTGCCTCCAAACAGTGAGGTCGAGAGAAATTGAGGAAGATAACACTGACCTCTGGCCTTCACATGAGTGTGCACACACACAAACATGTACACATACACACATACACTATACAGAAAAACTATAATAAAGTGTTCAGTAACTTTATGAGTTTGTGTTGGATGCATGCATAGCTATCTTGGGCTGTACGTGGCCTACAGACTGCAGATTGAGTACCAGTTGAGGGAATCTTCCTGTAGACAGAAATGGACAGATCTGAGAGATACTAAAGCAGTATATTACAAAGACATGAACAGAAGAATACCATAGTTGCCACGGATGGTCAATGGGTATGCAGATCTTCCAAGGGGAGGGATCTTTCTTTGCTCTGTTGAATGTAGACAAACCTTATGACTGGCTTCAGTCAAGGGGGCAGCAATAGATTGAGATTTCAAGGGTATCTGATTGCTGGTAAATCGTCTATGGAGCTGACATCACAGTGTGAGCCACCAGCTGGCCTGTGAGAAGTAGATGAGTGTGGAGAAGAGACATCTTCCTACTCTGGACATACCTCCAAGCCAACTCATCGGTGCCCTTGGAAATGGTCCTTTTCATATTTTCTTACTTGATGTTTAATAAATCAAAGATAAATATCAATGATTAGAGATGAGGAAAATGCTTTCAAAACATGAACAACACGTATGCCAAACCTTTAGATGAAGATTTCATTGTTGCAAAGTTTGATGTGGCGATCCTTGCATTCCAAGACCTGTTCCTCTTAATTGAAACATCTGCCTGTGCATTTCTGCATTATAATAAAATTTCTTGACACAACACAAACACCTACAGACAAAATGATTTTTTTTTTTTTTGCATTTCAGTGCATAAAATAGCTTTGGGTTCGTACTTGCTTTCCAGTTAATTTTGGACCCACACACAGCAAAGAGATAGCACTTCATTCAGTCTTGGTGTGGATAGGAGACCAGATAGATCAGTTGGGGAATTACTTAGACCATTGAGTGGTTTATATTAATATGCCATAGAGCTAATCAAGAGACAATCTTAGAAACAGAAGTGAGAGTTAATCTTAAGAGATTCAGTGATGGCTTTTGTGGGAAGCACAGCTGTTATTTATGGCACACAAGGCTTAGACTTCAGATCTCCACTTCTGTTGTGGTATGTGACTTTTTAGGAAGCGAATCGGGCCACAGATTTGCTCAGCTTTGCAATATGCTATCACCTTGTGATTGACCAGGTAGATAGTCTCATTCTGTTAAAATGTATTTGATGAGTCCAACATAGGCATTCTTTTGGGAAAAGTGCCAGTAAGAATTATTTAGATCATGCTGATGTTAAAATTTCTCAGAAAGAAAAGATACCTCAATGTTTCATTAGTTCTGAGCGACAGAGCCACCAGGGGAGGGTGTGTGATTTCCTCGGCTGCACTTCTGTCACTTTAAGAGGCTAAGGGGGTTTTAAGATGAGAACAGGAGTGAATTCACATCTCTGCTCTGAACAAAATTTCTCTGTGGACCAGTTTTCCTCTTCAGAACACTCTTCTGAAGCCAGGTGGTATCTGATAACTGTCTTGTCAGTGAAAACATTGCTATATCAAATGTTCCTTTCAAAATACTTTATAAGTTTGCTGTGGCTATGGGTCAGTGTAGAGCACAGGGTTCTTTAAAGGAACAGAGCTAATAGACTGCATACATACACATACACACAGATACACACACAGACACACACAGAGATATACACACACACACACAGAATGAGATCTATAGATGGGATTTATCTAGTTTGCTTACAGGGTCAGGTAGTTCAGCAATAGCTGTGTCTGTCACACTGGAGATTGTGAGAATGCAGTAGTTTTTCAGTCCATAGGTCTCAGCAGTCACTGAAGGCTTGAGGATTCTGGGAGAGCTGCTGGTCTTCAGTCTTCATTGGAAACCTGAAGTTCTAATATCAACAAAGGAGTGCAGCAGTCACAGGATAGATGGACTTGACAGCAAGAGCAAGGGCAAAATACAGAAATTTCCCTTTATCTAGGCTGCTACCAGAAAGTGCCACACTCATGGTGGGGCATTCTGCCTTAGATAATCTGATCAAAATACTCCCTCACAAGACTCCCAGAGACTTGTATTTGAGGAGATTCCAGAGCCAGCTGAATAAATAACCAAAATTATCCACCATACCTTGCAAGCTAAAGGCCCTCATTTCCATCCCTAGAACTGAAAGAAAAAAACAAAAAACCAAAAAACAAAAAACAAAAAACCCAGCACACACACAAAAAGAAAAAACCAAACCTAAAGCCACAAAAACAATTTTATTACAATTATCAGGTTTTTTTTTTTTTCATTCAAAGCCAAAGAAATGTTCTGACTAGAGGTTTCCAGCTCTAGGGAAGACATGTTGGTAATTCCTACCTTCCTTTTCTGTTATGTGTTTGTCCCCACCACCATCAAAAACAAGATGATAATGAAAAATTTATGGAATGGGAAATTAATAAGTAATAATGATATTTATCAACCAAGTTAATAGAGAGAAGACACGCATGCACACTATAAAATACTCTGCTTGTGGGTGACATGAGTGAGGGAGAGATGTCCCCTCCCTCTTGTCCCTTGCCACTAATGGCAGGCAGGAGAGCAGGTGCTGAGGTCATCAGAGTGGGAGAGCTGGTCCTGCCCCTCACATGGTACAGCACTTAGGAGACAGGGCCCTGCCCCTTGCCTGGGAAGCATAGTAGAGCTGGCCCTGGATGTGGGGGTTGCAGGTAAGCTACCCCCGAGGGCACAAGTGTGGGAGATCTGGCCCTGCCTCATGTCTGCTGAGTGCTGGGATGAGGGAGAGATGCTTTTCTCCCCTCCATTGTCGCTCACCATCTATGGCAGGTAGGAGAGCTGGCTCTGGGGTCAAGAGGGAGATAGAACTGTCCATGTCCCTCAGCAACTGCAATGGGAGAGCAGGCTCTGCACCTTACCTGGCCAGCAGAGTAGAGCTGGCCCTGGTAGTTAGTGGAGGTTGCTAGTGAGCCAGCCCTGAGGATATGAGAAAGAGAGAGAGAGAGAGAGAGAGAGAGAGAGAGAGAGAGAGAGAGAGAACAATCAGGATGACCAGCTCAGATACCTCTCACCCCCAGACCCAGGGCTTTAAATTGGCCCACCCCAATATCTGCCTATCAATGAACTGCTGGAGGGCATGGTTGGGCTGGTCTTACAGATTCAAAGCTACAGGATCTCCATGACATAGAGCAATAACAAGATATCTGAGAGGAGTCCCAGTATTAGTAGAGTAGCATAAGTCAGAGGCCTTGTGTCAGACCAGCAGGTCGTTGCAATGAGCATCTGCAAGCGAAGAAGTGAGGGTAAAAGGGTATACTGTAGGTCACACTGTAACACATTAGATCTTCCCTAATGAGACTTTTTCTTCTGTTGGGGGGTGTTGCAAAGGTGGACGGTGGGTATGGGGGTAGGGTGAGATGAATGAGATTGAGGTGCATGATGTGAAATTTACAAAGAAACAATAAAAAGCTAACAAATCCACAGTGCTTGTGTAATGAGGTATAAGTTACTAAACATTGAGCTGAAATGTTCTTTTCCTTTAATGTTAAAGTTTACTGTCTGGTCATATATTCTGTCTCAGTTGTAAATGCAATAAACACAGTATGGCACTGCCATATCTCAGTGAAGCAGAAACTGTAGGGTATTTGATCTTGAGTGCAAGAGACAGCAGTCACTAGTGTCACGGTGGCATCCAATGATTCTATGTTGGAATATACTCGGATAGTGACATTTAAGCAGAGTTATACATGGACAGGCACATGCCTTAATTAATGAATTAGTTAATTCATTAACTTGTGCATGTATGTGTGTGCATGTGCATGGTTGTGTGTATACATGTATATTCATATGTATGAGTGCAGGTGCCCACATGCTATAGCAACAAACTTGGGTGTAGGTTCTCGCTTTTTATGTTGTTTGAGACTGAGTCTTTTCTGTTGTTCACTTCTAGCTGATCTGCAAGATCCTCTTGTTTCTGCTCATCTCATTATGAGTTCTGAGATCACAAATGCTTAAGCTGTCCTGTGTCTGGCTTTATGTGGGTCTCTCCTCACTCATGTACCATGAAACAATTTAAGAGCAAAGGGAGGAAGATACCATAATGTTCATTACCATTTAATATTTTAAAGCCATTGGATAGAGTAAGGGTGTAGGAGTTTAAGTGAGCACCCACCCACTCCCTACCTCGCACATGAAGCTGCTGTACCATGGGCACTGCTCAACCTGTCCTGATGCTTGTTACTAGTAAAACCAAGTTTCTCCAAGTTTCTATCAGGATAATGTAGAATATACAAGGTGTAACTTTCCTAACGGTTAACTAGCCATGCATTCAGTATGGATTCCAGCAACACCACAGTGCTGTTCTTTCCTTGAAGTAGGCACTATAATTTTAGAGCCTTATTTTATTAAAATCGACTTGAAGAATGGTCCATGAGCCAGGTGTCAATTATATATGAGCTCTAATTGTTTTGAACTCCAGGGAAGGGTCTTAAATTTCAGAATACCATTCTGTTAAAAGAGCGTTCCACAATCTCAATGCCTCACAAACACTTTCATTGAAAAAAAAAATCCAATTACTATCTTCCACTTTGACTTTTATTGCTTATGTGGCTTGAAGGATAATAAAATCTTTGGGTATTATGATGGTTTGTGTATGCTCAGCCCAGGGAGTGGCACTATTAGGAGGTGTGGCCTTGTTGGAGTAAGTGTGTCCCTGTGGGCATGGACTTTAAGACCCTCATCCTTGCTGCCTGGAAGTCAGTATTCTGCTAGCAGCCTTCAGATGAAGATGTAGAACTCTCAGCTCTGCCTGAACCATGCCTGCTTGGATGCTGCCATGTTCCCACCTTAATGATAATAGACTGAACCTCTGAACCTGTAAGTCAGCCCCAGTTAAATGTTGTCCTTATAAGAGTTGCCTTGGTCATGGTGTCTGTTCACAGCAGTAAAACTCTGAGACAGATATTGTCACGAGTGCTGTGTGTCAGTGTTTCATGTATGTTCATTTGATCCATAACACATAAGGAGAATGTTTCCATTAGAACTGGATGCTTAGGTCTTGGCAACCCATTAGTGTTATGGCCATTGACTATGGGGTACTGCTGGTGAACCAAGAGTGGTAGAATCAGGGGCATCATCAGCTTGTGTCTTGTTGGGTGGTTGCATTTGTTTATGGAACACTTTAAGAAGAGTGTCTTAAGTCAAATGGTGGAAGAATTTTCACTTTCTTGCAGATGGGCACACACAGGCCCACTTACCTTACCATACAGCTCAGGTCAGGACTCTATGGTTGTGTGATTTCATTGGTTGTGGACTCTAGTCTTACAGAAATCTTTAAAAATCACTTCAGTCCTCTGTCCCTGGGCTGTTCATGCACCGGAGAGAATACTTATTAAAGCCATCCATGCCCTTGGGTGTGTGGATGCACATTCTGGGTCTTCTGGCAGAAGTTTCTGTGTATGTGAACAAGGAGTGAAGGACTTCTGTCAGGGACGACTACAGTTTAGACACAAAAACATCTGTTGAGCTGAAAGAAACAGCTGTGGGCAGTGGCTCAGGAAATGAAGAAAACTGGTGTGCACTGATTCTCCTGTAAAGGATTTTGAAAAGACTAAAAATTGCTACCCACAATGGCGTTTGACCTTTGTGGAGTGCTTGAGTGAAATGCATTTAGTAAAGTACCTTTCTTTTATCCTCTCTATTTGCAAAAGTCACTAATTTTAATCAAATAACTTTAAGCCATTCAAAACCAAAGCCAACCAACCAACCAAAAAAAAAAAAAAAAGAAAAAAAAAAAAAGAAAAGAAAGAAAACATTACTAGTGACTTGCAAATACTGGGTCTGAATTATAAATAATTTTAAACAGTGTGTATGTGTGTGTGTGTGTGTGTGTGTCTGTCTGTTGGTCTGTCTGTGTGTCTGTCTGTCAGTCTCTATGCCATATGTGCAGGTGCCTTTGAAAGCCAAAAGAAGGTAGATTCCCTGATGCTGGAGACTTCCAGTTACAAGTGGTTGTGAACTGCCTGACATGGGATCTGGGAACAGAATTCAGGTTCTCTCCAAGAGCTTAAGTGTGCTCCAGCCCCATAAAATAACTTTTGTGTCCTTTTGCCACATGCATGTGTGTATGTGCTTGGTGCATGGATATGTATACACATGTTTTCACAAGTGTGGGTACGTGAAGATGACCAAAACTGACATCAAGTGTCTTTCTCAATAGCTCTCCACTTTATTTGTACAGGCAAGGGTTCTCAGTGAGCTCTTCAAGAGCTTGCCAATTCTGGTTTGGATCTACTAGACCAGCTTGCCTTGAAAAGCCTGTCTCCAGCTCCCAGAAAGCTGGGAGTACAAGCAGCCTCCACAGCTGGAATGTGGGTGCTGGAATCTGGACTAGGCAAGCACTATATCCACTGAGTCATCTTGCCTGCTAGAACTTTTATGTTTTTACCATTTCTCTATATTATTATTATTATTATTATTATTATTATTATTATTATTAGTAGTAGTAGTAGGAGGAGGAGGAGGAGGAGGAGGAGGAGGAGGAGGAGGAGGAAGAGGAGGGGGAGGAGGAGGAGGAGGAGGAGGAGGAGGAGTATACCTCCAAAGAAAGTTGGAGAAGAAAATGACTGAGAAGCTGGTTCATTGGTCAGCTCACCACCCTGATCCTCTTATCACTTGTAGCCTCGATGAGAATGAGAGATGAAAAGTAAATTTCAAGACTGTAAGGGCTTATTATTATTATTTTAATTTTTGTTGACAGCAGGCTATGTCTGTGTGGAGGGGCCATCCTGTGACATCCTGGTAAATCCCATTAGATGGATGACTGCTGATGAGAATTCACTGACAGGCAGTAGAAGGACTGGATTTTAAAACAAAGGGACGGCTGTGAGTTTATTATAGTTGACTACTGTGTTTACACGAGAATAATGTGTACAATGTACTTAACTTTGAAATTCTTTCAGAACTCTGGAAAACACAGTGGCTTACAGTGTGGATTCTCTCTCATTGTCAGAAGCAAAGGACACAGCAAAATTCTTTGCAGTTGGAGGGATAGTCTTTAATGAGGCTCACTAGTCCCATTCATCCCTTCTCCTCCCAGGCACGTGAAAACAGTCCCCCTCATCGAGATCTCTCCTTCTCCCCTTTCTGTGCAGAGACAGGAGCCAGCGTGAAAAGGGTGTGCTCACAGATTCAGAGTGGGCTGCAGCGCCCATAAGGTGCAAATTTAGGTCTCTAGCCCTGGAGCTCTGCTCGTTTGAGAAGGGTTATGTCAGGACCCGTCATCCCTACTTGGGAAATACTCGTTCATCGTGACATAGAGGACCGGGCATAAACCTCAGACAAACGTAGACACTGAAAAGCTTGGGTAGGGGGTGGAGTCAGGACCCTCGAGCCTGGCATTCTGGTTGAACTCCGTGTGGACCCGTAACTCAGCAGTATGCCCTATGTATGTTGTAGAGTATTCCTGGGTTTTCAGATGCCTTTAGGATTTAGCCATAACCCCTGTGGGATTTTCACCTTGAAAGGCTATTGAACATTGTGGAAGTGGCCGGTCTTTATAGATAAGTTTCCATTTTGGCAGAGGTGGTGAGCCCCAGGAAGAAGGAGAGGGCTAATAAAGTCACACACTTGCTAACAGAGGTGGACTTAAGAGCTTCAGTCCTGAGACCTAGGGTAGGGACACCGTGACAACCTTAGAAATGTGCATGGACAATTCAGACCTTAACCAAGATGGAACCTGGGCTTCAGAAGCCATGTCTGTAGCTCTCTTTGAGTAGGTCCTAGTTGTATGGAGCACACACACAAACATTAAGAGGCAGAGCTGTAGATAGCAGTACCCACACCGAGCCACTGTTGTCTGTGTTTGCCCTGAACGAAGGCCCACCTTTTTCCGGCGCTGCGAAGGAGGTGGCAATTGCGGTTTGTGTCAGCTTTGTTTGCCGCGGAAGCCAAGAGGAGGGACAGGGAGAACAGGACCTTGGAAGCCCAGACTGAGCAAGAATAGCACGCACTACCGTATCCTGTTGCTCCAAACCCATCATGCATTAGCGCCCATGCCAGCACTTAAAGCTCCCATTATAGAAATTAGGTTTTCTTTCAAAAAGGCAAGTGGGGTTTATTAATAACTCATCAAGAAGGGCCCAGATTATAGATTAGTTAGTGCAGGACCTCAAAGCCTCTCAGAGATTCCAGGCTGCATCTCATGCCTGGTCAGCACAGGTTCCGCGGGAAGCCCAGAGAAGACAGCTTCACAGAAGGCACAAACTGTGAACCTGGGTGCAGGGGCCCAAGAACTCAAACAGGCTCAAGACTGGATGGAAGTACTGCTCATGCCTCCGTGTACGACTCCTACAGCGTGTTCCATATATCACGGTGAAACTACCAGACATTTTAATAGTTTAAAGGTCATGAGTGCTTTCTGAGCACGTCTAATAAAACAAACTGTATACAAGGCCCTGCCCTTCTTTCTTGTTATTGCTTTGCTGCTTTGATTTGCAGAGAGCCTCGTCACTCACTCCCGATACAGCTCAATCTCTTGACAGAAGGCTTAGAAGGGCACAGTGCACTGACATTTGGAGCTGAATGTACTCCATGTCTGCAAACAATAAATTAATTAAGTCACCAAAGTCCCTTAGGGTAGGAGCCAAAAAGACACAACAAATTTTGTGGCATTGTAGGATAACAAAAGAATCCGCAGCCATTGTTCTTCAGCTATGTGGAGGGCCTGTGGTGGGCTCTGCTTGAGAGCTCCCATAGAAATGGTGCTGCCCAGTCCTCCACTGCCTTAACAGAGATGCCAAAGGCACTAATGACCTGGGCCATCTGGCTTTTAGCAACTGGTCCAGTAAAGTCATCAAGAAGTGGAGTCATTCATGACTCTGAATTCAGCACTTGGGATGCTGAGGAGTGAAGATTACCTCAAATTTGAGGCTAGCCTAGGCTACATGTATAGTCTTAAGCCAGCATGGGCTACATAATAAGACCTGTTAAAAAAGAGGGTAGGAGGAAGAAGGATAGAGAGAAACTATTAATTATGCATGTTGGTTCTATTTTTAATTCTGGTAAGTTTCCTCTCTGTTCCTACAGACAAACTTAAGGTCTTCCAAGGAATTTTTTCTTTGAGGATGATATCTAGTTATAGTCATAGAAATCAAATGGATATCTTTTTAGTCACTTGATGAGGATTTGAGGAACATGCTTCTTGAAATCTGCTACTTTTGCCAGGGATATACTTGGATTTAAAATTGGAATTTCCCAGAAGCACTAAACGACGTGTAGTGGTAGAGTTGTTTAGGTATAGCCTCCTCTTTCTAGATTGTACTAATTACAGTGTGTTAAGAATGAATGGTGGCTTCCTTCTAATATTTAAAAGCGATCTGAAAAAACATTTTTGTTCTGAAGATAAATCCATTTGTACCCATTTTAGCCCTTGGAATGCTCTGTACAGATGACAGAACCCAAAGGAATGAAGTAATTTTCTCCATCTCACCAGTTCTTGGAAACAGGCAGGGGCAAAGGTCATCTATGTTGTCTGGGTCTCACACCTATCTTACTTGCTAGGTCATCTGACTAACTTGACTTTCAGTTTGGGGTTCCTCAGCCCCTGCACCCATGGACATTCGGAGAAGCAGTGGTTGGGAGAGGGCAGGACAACCCCATCTCAGGTCACATAGATGTGACTGTAGACACTGGGATCTGCCTTCAGGTTCTGTGAGGATCTAGAGTCTTCGATAGATAAGTTCTCATCCACAAGTTGTAATGACTATTAAAGACTGACTCAGCAAGTTCAGTGGGTTTGGGATACCACCTCCTAAACCATCAGGAAAATGGGGCTTCAGAGAATTTATGCTGAGGGTCTGCTCTGGAAAGAATAAAACTTAGTAATTTTGATTACTTAGAAACAAGGCTTTGCCCATGCCAACCTGAACATGTGCATTTTCTTCTTTGGGATCCCAGAGTCTTCCATAGCTCTTTTTCTGATCAGTAGTGTAGAAGAGTTAGTCTTTATAACAACCTACAAAGAAATGTCAGAGAAGAATGATCTGGATCCTTGGGCATTGGGGTACTCAGAATAAAGAGAAAAGCTACCTGTACAGCTAAGTGCTAGGATTTTCTGCTTGTTTAGAAGCTTCTGGAATCCATGCACAGGGAATATGAAATATGTATCCCTGCCAGGACTCCTTGGCCTGTGTATGGGAAATGACTAGAGTGTTACCATGGTGTCCTGAGGACTGAAAGGCCACAGACAAGTCAACCACTGCCTGACTACTCCAGCCAGCCAGGTGTAGAGCCATGGAGTATCATACTCTATGATATGATATACTCTAGTATCAAGTGATATTGAAGAAACTTTATACTTCAGTACTAGCTGCAGTACTTACTGCCAAGTATAAAGTATTTTCAAACTACCAAGTGTGATCCAGGGCATCCAGGGAACCGCACTGCAGTGACTCCTTCTCTTGCCACCCTGCCCTGCAGGCATTTACTGTTACTGAGTGAGAGGAGTCAGTGTACTCAAGATGTCCTGCTCCAGGCCCATAGGGACTGTTTCAAGAAGCCAATTAAGCTGCTATGGACCAAATATTTGTGTCCCCATTTCTCTTTTACTTAATTGAAGAAAAGTATTTGTTTTTTATTTTATGTGTGTTTGTATGTGCCTGGATGAATTTACATGCACGCCTTGTGCCTGCAGAGGCCATAAGAAGGGATCAGGTCCCCTAAAATTGGAGTTAAAGATGTTTGTGCTGCCGTGTGGATGTTAAACACTGAACCCAGATCCTTTGGAAGAGTCAGTGCTGTAACTGCAGAGACATCTCTCCAACCCACATCCCCCAGTTCTATGTTTGGAGTCTTGGGCAAATGATTAGGTCATAAGGACACAGTCTTAAGGAATAGAATTAGTGGCCTTTCTCCCTTCCACCATATATAGATAAAACAAAAATGACACTTATCATCCATAACCTAGGACACCAGCTCTCCCTTTCCTGACTTATATCTTCCAGGGCCTTGATCTCATAATTCCATTCCCCCAGAACTTTGAGAAATGACCTGAAAGAGAACAGCATTCTGTCATTGTGGAGTCTGACCAAGGTCAGAGTGGGTCACATACACTGCCTTTTGACCCACTACAATGAACGAAACCTGAGAGAAAGATTTGTTTTTGTCCTCCTGGGAATCAGAACACACAGAAGTACTCTACACTGTTGGAAACGTTGTTACTGAAAATGTTTAAATTTTTCTAGCGTTTGAATTTTGGGACTTTCCCCCGTTTGGCCCTAGTGTTATTTCTATTGTTGTGCTAAAATATCCTGAGGACAAGCAGTTTAGTGGAAAGCTTGTCAGAGCTCACACTTCCAGGTCCCTTATTACAGAGATGCTGAGGCAACAGGAGCCTGAGACAGTTGCTCCCATTGCATTCACAGTCAAGAGCAGAGAGAAATGGATGCTTGCCTCCTGATCACTTCACACCCTCAACTCTTACAGAGAGTAGGGGCCAGCCTTAAAGATGGTTCATCTGTCCTCAGGGTAATTCTTCCCAACTCAATTAGCCCAATTAAGATAGTCCCTCACAGGCACACCCATAGGCCAACCTGACCTTGACAATTCCTCAATAGGCCTCTTCTATGTCGAGTCACGTTGACAATTGAAACCAAGCCTCATACTCTTCCCCAGTGTGTGCTTCTGCTGGCTGCCTGGAAAACTAGGCCTCTCCACATGGCTTATTATCTCTGGGAAACAGAGACTGCTTACACATTTGGTTTATAGAGCTCAATCTTGGCTTCCTTTATCTTTCCTACCACGCTGTTTCCTTTCTTTCTGGTTTTCTCATCCAATTAATACTAATGTGCTTTAATGTGTCTCCAAGTTGCTTCAAATTCTTCCTGGAAAAATTAAAGCATGACTGAAGAATTTATTTTAAAAATTGTCATTTTTTTCTATTTATCCCACAGATCTCTGATGCACAAGCCATCTAAAGACCAGCTACTCCTGTGTTGCTGCCACCTGTACTTTTCTCACATACAGAACCCCTCACCACTCCTAAGTAGCTCACTCTGGGTGAGGGCGGAGGATTCTATCTCTGTAATGAATGTTCCTCAAATTTTTGTCTTGTTGAGCCTTCTAAAGCTTCTTGTGTGGACTTTCTTCTATTGATTCTGTGGATTGACTGCTTCAATACTTTAATTTTCTGGGAATTCTTTTCCAAAGGGGAGGGATAACGAGTCAGAGCAAAGAAACTAAAATGCAAGTGAATCCAGGCTGAGGAAAAATTTACCTCAGGTAGGCCCTCCGTCAGATTGCCTCATTCTCAGAATCCATTTGGTATGTGGAAAAATTCATAACCTGGCAAAATCACAGTATTCAGACTCCCTCAGGCTGTATGCCAAATCAAACCACTCTCTTTAATTACAGGTGAATAATAATACCCTTAAATTTCTTGCAAATGACATCAGCTTGCTTGGGCCTGGTGGCTGAGGGCAAGTATTGAGTGAAGGCCTTAATTCAGCACAGCCAGCTGGGTCTTGTTGCACATCCTGTCCAAGGGGGCAGTGGGATCTGGCCTATTTTGGAGGTGGAAGCAGGTGTCAAACAGAAGACCCGTGGTGATTGAGTGCCCTGTTGGAAAGGCAGCTGGGGCTAAGTGCACAAGAGGGAGATTCGCTGTTTGTTTGGATGCTAAAGCATTTGTGTGAGGGTATGTTTCTTTGCCTAGGACTGAGGATGGCCCCTGTCAGCAATCCAAAGCCAGTGAGAAGCTGCTGTCACTTTTGAAAGTATCTTGTAGCAGAGAGTCTGATGCCTTTGTTCCAGTACAAGGAGCAAGGTATCTTGTGAACCAGGCCTTCCCAGTGCACAGCAGGTCTTGGGGACATCTGGATGAGGGATTGACTGCTAGCAGTTACAGTTAATTAGACATTTTCTAAGAAGGAACTAATTGCCCTTCTTGGGAAGGTGGGGGAAAGACGGCCGCCCTTTGCCACGCACTCTGCTTGCTGCAGGCTTGATGAAAATGAGTCACATGTGGTCGAGTGCATCTGTGTCCCATCTCAGAAGTGCTGACCTGTGGCCTCAGGGGCCTGCTGTAGTCACCTGTACTGACCATGCAGCTTAGGCTCCAAATCATTGGGAAATGGTTTCATCCAGCCACACTGACAAGCCACAGCTGACAAATTAGTTTCCTAAGACAAACCAGAGACTGGACTAGCTAAACCCTTTATTTATGCTAGAGAAATAGGAGGTATTTCTCAAGCTCTGAGAGAGGTATTACATTTATTTTCCAGAATAAAATATAAAAATAAAGTGAGATTTCTGTAGGAGTGAGAAGACTGTATAACAAAATTAAGAGAATGACAGACTGGTAGATCTACAGACTGGTAGACGTCTAGCTGAAATCGTGTTCTCTTTTCCAAACTGAATCCATTGCTACTCTAGCAGTGTACTTAACAGAGTTTAAAACAATCTTGGGGAAAAAACCATTGAATCATAATTTTTTAAATGCAGAATTTTATGTGGAAGCATATAAATTACTAGGATTTCAAAATGTAATATTAAATATCAATGTGCAATATTAAATACTACAAGTAAAATAATTGTGTTGAGACATTGAAGCCTCTTATTCTATATCTCTGAAATCTCTGTATCTATATCACTGTAACCCAATAGTGGTCACTAGATGGTATTTGTAAACCAGGAGGAAAGCTGAAAAAGAAATGGCTGGTTGAGAAAGATACTTTGTGTGGATCTTTGGATTTCTCCCAATAGCTGATTTCACTGAGCAGATTCAGTGAGGGACTAAATTGTTAGTTAATATGTACCTCACATGAGCTTGAAGGATATAGCTCATTGGGTTTGAATGCATATGAGTTTTAAAGAATTGTGACTATAATAAATGAATATCTAGACTGAAAGGAAAAAAATTACCCTAGCATTTAGAATAACCATGTTTTAAAACAAATTTGGTCTATAGAAAGGAGAAATCAAAGCATGAAATGGTATGGTCTATTGTATCATATAAAATATATATATATATATATATATATATATATATATATGTCTTTGTACTGCCGTGTGCCTTAAATATTTATATGCCATCAAGTGCTCTTCTACATATTTTATACTTAGAGAAGATATTATAATTATAAGAACAACAATTTAAAGTGCAAAGTACACTGAAAAGTCAAGAAAAACATTTTTTAAAGAGAATGTTAAAAGTAATTGAATAACCCACTCTGAAACAATAGATTCTAACCATGGTAATAACTACACTAAATATAAACAGACTAAATTCTCTTGTTAAAATGCAGTGATGCTGTGTATAAAATAGCAAGACCCAACTATGCACATAAATTTCCAAAAGATGTAGCTACACAGAGGCACACAGATGAACATGAAAGTGCCCAAAATAATTTTTTGATACTTTATTTACATTTGAAAAATTTCCCCCTTTCCAGGTCTCCCCTTTGGAACCCCCTATCCACTACCCCTACCCTGCCTCTATGAGAGTATTCCCCCACCCACCCATCCACCCACTCCCATCCTCCCCCTTGGCACTCCCCTATACTGGGGCATCTAACACCCTCAGGCCCAAGGCCCTCTCCTCCCCGATGGCTAAGAAAGCTCTCCTCTGTCACATATGTGGCCTGAACCATGGGTCCCTCCATGTGTATTCTTTGGTTGGTGGTCCAGTCTCCAGGAGCACAGGGGACTCAGGCCAGTTGACACTGTTGTTCCCTCTATGGTGCTGCAAACTCCCTCAGCTACTTCAGTTCCTTCTCCAACTCTTCCATCTGGGACCTCACACTAAGTCCAACGGTTGCTGTGAAGTGAACCTTGGGTATTCCGAACTTTTGGGCTAATAACCACTTATCAGTGAGTACATACTGTGTTCATTCTTTTGTGACTGAGTTACCTCACTCAGGATGATATTTTCAAGTTCCATCCATTTGCCTGCAAATTTCGTGAAGTCATTGTTTTTAATAGCTGAGTAGTATTCCATTGTGTAAATATACCACATTTTCTGTATCCATTCCTCTGTTGAGGGACATCTGGGTTGTTTCCAGTTTCTGGCTATTATAAACATGGCTGATATGAACATAGTGGAGCATGTGTCTTTATCACATGTTGGAGCATCTTCTGGGTATGAGAAATATCCTCCCAAACAAAACAAACAAATAAAACTGTAAAGCACAAAACCAGAAACCATATATACAAGCAAAAGACCAGTAGGGTAAAATATGCCCAAACAAAGCACTATGAGACAAAAAAAAAAATTTCCAGAGGTATCATTGAGTTAATTTTGTGTTGGCTGTCTACTGCTTGGCATAAAGCCTACACTTAAGTGTGACTACATTAGAGAAAACTATTTTTCTCTTTGCAAGCAGTTGTCAACTGTGCATAGATAGTGTCTTAGTTAGGGATTTGGGCTTGTGTTTACTTCCTTCTTTCAGCCCCTGTGAAGACCCTAAGCCACAGTCTCTGTGAGCCCATATGTGCATCAGTCCTGTTGTGTCTGAAAGATGCTGTTTATTGGTTGCCACCCATCCCCTGTGGCTCTTAAACTAGTTTCCTCTTCTTTCACGCTTAGTTCACTGATCCACAAGGGGTGGATTTCCTTTAGGACTGAGTGCTCCAAGGACTCTCCATCTCTACACACAGCCCAGTTGTGTGTCTATGTATTAACTCCCATCTACAGAAGAAAGCATCTCTGATGATGGCTGGGCAATACCCTCATATACAGCTATAGCAGAATGTCATTAGGAGTTGTTTTATTGCTATGTTCCTTTAAAAAACAATAGGATTTAGTTTTCCCATAGGTCTATGCTCTATCCTCTTTTAGGTTCTTGCCCACTTGAGCAGAGTCAGGCATGGATTCCATCTTAAGGAGTAGGCTTTACATCCAATCAGAGAGTGGTTACTTACTCCTACATTTGAGTCACTACTGCAACAGGATATCATGCAGGCAAGTCACCATTGTAGATTCCAGGGACTGTAGCTAGGTTGGTGGTCACCTGAAGTAATTAACAGAGTGAAGATCAGCCTAGAGACTATAGAACGTCCTTCTCAACTACATACATGGTCAATATCGAAGATTTAGAAAGAACTCTATATACACCAAAAATATAACATTTTTCCTGTTCATAAAGAGGCAACCAATTTAACAGTAATTTAAAAACAAAGACTAATAAATGCTTTGAAACATGTTACATATCCTTAGCCTATGGAGAAATGTAAGTTCTAAGCACACGGAGATACTATTCCATTCCCGTCAGAATGGCTATTATCACAGAAAAGCAACTATAATTGCTGGTACAGATGTGGGGAGAGGGAAACTATTCACTCTTGGTACATCTACTACAAAATCCAGCATGGAAGTTCCCAAGAGAAAGCAGCCACAGAGCTCCCAATGTCTATCTGACTGAATCTAAGAGAGTAGCATACCACAGGGTTATGATACTCATGTTTACTGCTGTGTGGCTGTAAATAGCATTTATTAACTCCACACGGTTCTTAATATGACCCAGTCAGTTTCCCCATTAGTCCTACTATCAGCTTTAGCACAATTACTAGGAGATTACTGCTCATCTATTGTTCTATGCAGAACTCTCTGTTTCTAAGCTGCACTCCCCAAGTACTTGCTGTTTGAGTCTTGCTGGCCTTTTTCTATCAGTCTGTCTTCAGGGGGCATTTCACTTGGCCTCATGTTCCTGGTCCATCACTTCTAACGAAGACCTCCTGTTCTATCTTCTTTCTTTTTTCTCCTCCTTCTTCCTTTCTCCTCGTGGTCCCTACCTGCAACCCCCCAAGCCTGGTAATCAAAATCCTGTCCATTTCGATTCTTTCCAGTGATTAGTGTAGCCACTTTTATTTAACCAATCAGAGAAGATAGGAGAGCAAAGTTTATACAGCATCACATTTGTTGGGACTACAATCAGATCTTGGGGGCTAGTATTGAGCATTTGAATACATAACAGCACCAAACCAACCCTCAATACTGCTGCTGTATTCCCAGAGCCTGTCAACAGGTGAATTTATAATGGCAACGAGGGCTCTGTAAGTGTGTGTGGGTGTGTGTGTGGGGGGAGTTCAAAGAGATGGGAGAGGCTACAAGAGAGGATGATGTGAAAAAGACTAAGTAGACCACACTTTCTTTCAGATGAGGCATCTAGATTTACATATGCTTAAGTCTATTTATACATGGATATACACACATAGAAATATACACGAACGTAGAAAAGGAACATACACAAGTGTATGCAGCAAAAGGAGGGAATTTGTGGGAGGCTGGGACCTACCAGGGTGCACTAAGGTATATATACATGTGTGTCCACGTGTGTGCGGGCACACAAGGTTTACCTCAGAACACTCATTGGATTTAATGCTTTGTATAGAAGGGCCACTCAGTTCTCAGCAGTGTGCTTTAAGAGCACGGTCCTAAGCAGAACCCAAGAATTCATTGCTAGTAGCATATTGTTTTCTTTTGAGAATTTTCTTTTCATCTCCTTCCCCCTCTTCACTCTGTCTCATAGATGTACTATAACAAACTGTTCTCTTTAGATCTAAAGCTTTGAACTGAGGGACTTTACACTCCTCACGCAAACCTGATCTCCTTGTAGTAAGACACCACTAGCTAAGCTAGGAACCCTTTTCCGGTTTTCCTGGTTTCTGAAAGGTCTGTCCATCAGTCTAATGCTTGCTCTTCAGAATCAGTTATTGATTATGATGGTTAACATTGATTGTCAACTTGATAGGATCGTCAGTGAAGGATTAACTAGATCAGATTGACTGAAGTGAGAAGACCCACCCTGACTATGCATGGTATCATTTCCTGGGTGGAATCTTGGACTGAATAAAAAAGCAAGCAGGCTACACTTCACCATCCATCTTTCTCTGCTTCATGACTGCCTTAAATTCTGGATGCCACGCCTTACCCACAATGAAGGACCGTGCCCTTGAGTTGCCAGCTAAAGCAAATCCTTTCTTCTTTAAATTGCATGTGTGAGGTGTTTTGTCCTAAGTAACATTACTAGTGGGTTGTCACATTGTCTTTCTATATCTCTACTTTCTTTGCAAAGAAGGTCTTTTTGTTTGTGTGCATATGTGTGTGTATGTGTGTGTGTGTGTGTGCAGAAGAATTAATTTGTCATTAATTCGCCTTTTTATTCAGTCAGTTTTGCCCAGCTACTAATGACAATTTTCCATTTCATTTTAGCCCAAAGTCATTTTGTAGGTATCACTACAAGTATGTATAGAATAGTGAAGATATAACACAAATCTAAGCCCATAAAATCTAAGAGTATTCCTTAAATAAACTAAGCTAGGTACATGAACCCCAAATTCTACCCATGCCTCTCATTCTTTATCACTGGGCACTTATCTCTCCCGGTGCCTCCTCCTCTCCCTCCTCCCTCTCCCTTCCTTCCCCCTCTCCTTCCTCTTTTCCTCTCCCCTCTCCCTCTCTCTCCCCCTCCAACTCCCCTCTCACATTTCCTCTCTCCCCTTCCTTCTCCCTCTCTCTTCTGCTGCATTTTCAGCAGCTGCCACAGGGCAGACGGACCCTCTGCAAGACTCTGCAGGACCCGGACTTGGGAGCAACAGCTGTCTCTAGTACTGGCCCAGGCTCTGCATTCCCCGATTGGCCATAGTATAGACAAGACCATTGCAAGAAGCTGCCACCAGGGACAGGGCCATCCAGGTATCACCCAGTAGAGAGTGCACTTGGGAGCTGTAGGCATAAGGAACAAACCCCTTCTAATTACTCAGACATTTTGTCACATGGAAGAGAAAAATATCAGACACAATGTTTTTATTTGTGCAAAAGGATTTCTCAGAATGCTTATCTGGATTTTTTTCTCCAAGAATCCTATGCATTCTGAGTCAGAAAGGTATTGTGTTTCCTTTGTGACAACAGGCAGTGGGAAAGTGGGGTGTGAGTGCACCCCTGACCCTGCTATGGGGATCCTTGTGTCTACAAGCTCAGCACTAGACACCTATGGCATGTTTCCACACACTGTCTTCAGATTGGGGCAGAACTGGTTTTACAGTTTTGTCGATAGCCCCAAAGTAATGATGGGCACAGCTGGAGTTACTCTCCTCTAAGGAAAGGGTGACTGTACTTGCTATGTTTAACCTGCATTGGCTAAAAATGGTTTTTGCTCGAAACAACAGTGGTATAGGTATGATGCTCACAACCTCCTTTGTTTTGATTTTGGTACAGGACATAATGAGGATAATCATACTGGCTTTAATTTATTCACCTCCTGAGTTTAATAATGTCTTCAGGGTTTTTGTTTTTTTTCCTTCTAATAGCTTGCACCTGCTTAGTGTTTTCTCAGCACGGCCAGTGAGGATATGTGGATTCCTTCCTAACCTTTGCTCTGAATTCTTCGTGTATTATTCTTAATAACTTCTTGAAAATTGTAATCAGAAGGAAGTCCCTGAAAAACGGACACCAGCCCCGGTTGTAACACGAGGAACATATTTTAGTACTATGAAAATAGGCCGAGAGATAAAACCAGCAAAGACAGGGCGGGGCTTCAGCGGACTGCACAAACAACAGCTGGCTGCGTCTGCTGTACCCAGTGAGGTAGGGAGGAGGTGGGAAAACAGTGTTTTAAGTGTTGGAAAGCTTCCAGCAAAATTGTGACGTCTGTGGATGTGTTTTGTCTGTGGCTCTCATTTGCATATGTTCCTTCCCATGGAAACGTACAACACCGAGGAATGTTCTCGGATACATTCCCTTTCTATGCTGCCAGCTCTTAAGAGTGCGTGAAGCAGACATCATGCGCAAAGAATTTCGTTGGTAGATCTTCTCCAAGTCTGAAAGAATGGAAAAGGAGAGACAGATGCCCGCGAGGTGTGAAGATACCACGTTGTGCGCTCATTGGAAGAAGCCATTGCTTTATTTTCCAAATCATTACCTAATTTCTTTTTAACTGTATACTGAGTGTTTCCTACAATGGCGCTGGTATTTCCTTTCCATTTAGAGTTGAAGGTGAGCCTGCTTGCTTATCTATTTGGTCACAATGGCTCCATACTTGCTATCATTGAGAGACTGAACTGAAACCAGTGTGCTGTTAGTTTCTGAGTATAGTCTTGACATCGGTCTAAGATGGAGCAGAAGTAGTCTAGTGCGCAGCGGAACGAAGTCAGGAGGGACTGAGGTTAGCTTTCCTTCCATACAGGTATCTTCATCCCAAAACACCTTTCACACCCCTGGAGCTGGCTCCATTGGCTCACAGAGCCCACTAAGCCAGAGGATAGTGTAAGATGATGAGGGACATGAGGTCACATGAGTGCCTAAGCAGTTCCTTTTGAGCTTACTCAATATTTCCATAAATCTAATAAGTAAAAACAATGCTTTTCCTATTTATGGATGACTTTAATTTGTGGTAATATAACAGACTATGTTATATGAACTAATATACCCAGTAAAGACAAATTACCATTCTTGGGTAATTTTTTTTTTTTTTTTTTTGGTAAATTCTTAAAAGCATCAGGTAATTGGTATTGTTAAAAGTCCTCTCGGGACTTTAAACAAAATGCAAGAACCGCAGAGTGGCATTAATAAAGTTGCTTTTGTCCTTAAAGCATTTGCCAGCTAGGTAAACTTGATCCTCAGTTTTGAGGAGAGGAGAGAAAGAGAGAGAGATGGGGGCTGCAGAGACAGAGACAGAGACAGAGACACAGAGAGAGACAGCAGCCTGGCTTGGGGCTTTTGAAACTTCAATGCCCCATGCCCACTGACAGAAATCCTCCAAACAAAACCACACCTCCTTGTCCTTTCTAAAAAGTCCATCAACTGGAACCAAATACTCAAATATATGAACCTGTGGGGGACATTCTTATTCAAAACATCACACACAGACTGACAGTTTCCTGTTTCTGTTCCCGGCCACAGCAGTTTAGATAGTAATATAGCCTTTTCTGACCGTGGCCCAGGCCTTAGAGTGCTGAGAACCGGAGTGAAGTATAATTTTATCTTAACAAAACACACCCCAAGCCTTGTATTATTTGGAACGTTGCCAAAGATAGATTAGCATTTTAGACAGTCCCATCTCTGAGAGCTGAGACCTGTGGCTGTGTGCCCAAATGCTCAGTCCACTGCATCGTGTACACTGCCATTCTCAGGCTAGTATAAGCAAGGGACAAGCATTGGATTACTTCTAGTGTCTTTGTGGTTGTGCTGAAATCCATTGAGCAGATGTGTCTTCGTGTCACGGGTGACTTAAAACTGCTGCTGAAGGTGGATAGCAACGGGAGATGTAAAGAGCTTGTTGGAAAGGGAGGTTTAGGCATGTCTAAGCTGAAATGTGAATTTTAGGAAATAAGAGAATAGAGGGATGGCTTTCATATTAGGGCTGGGGTGGAATTCTAGGGCGAACTCTTGTCTAGTGTGCACGCAGCAGAGGCTGGTCCTCTAGTATAACTTAAACCCAACATGATAGTGAAAGATGCAGCCCTAAAGCTTGCAAGACGGAGGCAGGAGGATTACGAGTTCAAAGTTATCTTCAGGTGTATAGCCACTCCTGAGGCTCTGTCTCAAAGATCAAATAAGTTCATTTATAAACTTATAAATAAATATTTGACCAAGCAAACATAAGTCTTTATCTTATGATCATCTGGATGAAACATGGCAAATTATATAATGGGATTATTGGCTCGGGAACTTTGAGATATTCCACCAGGCGCCCCTTCAAGCACATAGGCACCCCTTCCCTCCTGGAAGAAACAGGTTAGAGAGCACGCAGACTGGTAGGGAGGGGCTGATTAAGCCCCTGCTATCTCACTCCCTAAAGACCAATCAGTTTAAAAGTCACACTGTTCTGCCAATCACATTGTGCCTAATGGCTGCTGCTCCAAAAACTGTATAAAAGGTCCCTGAACAGGCTGTGTGGGGTGGAACTCCACCGCCTTGGTGTGTAGGGCCACCCTAGCATGCTGGATCAACAAAATTCCTCTTGCATATTGCAGCGATCCCTGACTCCATGTGTTCACTGGGGGGTGAGGGGGAGTTTCTTCGGGTAAGTTAAAGCTTCGCAGAGTCTTACAGGAGATAAACATAATAGCATAGAGGACAAATATCTGCCCATCTCCTATGCTTACTAAGGCTCATTATAAATATAAAAGCTGTGTGTCTTTTATCTGAGAATTAAATGGTAAAAGGTGGGGTACAAACACCGGGTTGGGATTAAATATTTCTTCAACAATTCTCAGCTTCATATGGAAAAAAAATTGTCCAAGATAGTTAAAACAATCCTGAACAATAAAAGAACTACCAGAGGTGTCACCACCCTAATTTCAAGTTGTACTACAGAGCTGCAGTAATAAAAACAGCATGGTGTTGGCATAAAAACAGACAAGTTGATCAATGGAGTCGAATTGTAGACCCATAAAACCACACCTCCAAGGACAGCTGACTTTTGATAAAGGAACCAGAAATGCACACTGGAAAAAAGACAGCATCTTCAAAAATGACTCCTAACAGTGTTCTCTCAAACTCTTCAGTCAACGTGCCATTCAGCCACCATCAGAGAAGCTTCCTTCTGAAGTAGGTGTGAGCAAATATAGAGACACACAGTCAGATGCTTCAAAGAGAGGGGGAGGTGGGAAGAGGAGGAAGAGAGGAAGGAGGGAGGGAGCAACAGAGGGGGGGGAGAGAGAGAGCACTTAGAACACAAGCTCTAAATAGGATATCCACATCAAATCAAATCCCTCCCTTAAAAACTCCACAGGAAGGACCCCTGGAGAGTGTGTATCTGATCCCTGTACCCTCTCTTGCCTTTCTCCTCAATCTGTCCGGCCTTCCATGTGGTCATTCTCTCCCCCCCCCACCCCCTCTCTCTCTCGTTATTGTTGTCTCTTAGAAGCATTTTTTTTCTAATGAGAGGAAAGGACGTGGATTC
The DNA here is from genome assembly GCA_019843965.1 of Rhynchomys soricoides. NCBI lineage: Eukaryota > Metazoa > Chordata > Mammalia > Rodentia > Muridae > Rhynchomys > Rhynchomys soricoides. Next base: position 1,236,841 of record JADRCH010000235.1, read on the forward strand.
AGATGGAAGGAGAGGTGGGGAGGGACTGGGAAGAGTAGAGGGAGGGGAAATGACATCAGGATGTGCTGTGTGAGAAAAGAATCTATTTTTAATAAAGGGGGAAAGTACAGAGGAAAACAAAATAAGAAATCAAATAAAGCGAAATACAATGCAATGCAATGCAATGCAATGTAAAACTCATGGTTCTGTTCTATATAAGAAACATATCTTAGCTTTAGGATAGACATCACCTTAATGTGGAAGGATGTTAGAAAAAAAGTTCTCCCAGCAAAGGGGACCAGGAAGCAAGCAAGAATTACATCTTAGTATCTGACAAATTATACTTCAAACTAAACTAAACAGGGACATTTCATTCTAATCAATGGAACAATTAACCAAGACATTTCTATCCTAAACATATAATCACCTAATTCTGGTACACCCAATTTATAAAAAAATGTACTATCATACTTAAAGATACAGATTAACCCTAACTCAAGAATGGAAGGTGATTTTAATACCCCACTTTCTTCAACAGGCAGGTCATCTACACAAAAAATAGGCATAAAATTATTAGAATTAAATGACATGATACACCAAACAGACTTAACAGATATCTACAGAATAGTCTAACCAAACACCAAAGAATATGCCTTCTACCTAGGAGCACTTGGAAGCTTCCCTGAAATAGAGCAGATCCTGGGACAAAAAACAAACAAACAAACTCAACAAACAAACAAACAAACAAACTCAACAAACAAACAAACAAACAAAAATACGCATAACTTAAATAATTCAGAAATTATGCATCTTATCTGACCACACTGAAATAAGATTTTAAATGGACAGCAAAAAACAAAAACTTTATTAAATACACAAACTCATAGAGATCAAACAACTAGCTACTAAATGATGAGTGGGCCAAAGAAGAAGTTAAATAAATTTTAAAATTCCTGAAATTAAATGAAAACGAAAACACAACACAGCAAATGTGTGAGACATATCATGAGCAACCCCATGAGGAAAACATAGAGCTCTGAGAGTCTTCATTAGAGTAAAACAAAATTAATTTTCAATTAATGATACAACTCAAGACATTGGAAAAACAAGAATAATTCATACCCAAATCTAGTAAATGGCAAAAAATGATTTAAAAAATTCAGAGCAGAAATTAATAAAAATGAAACAAAGAAAAACTATAAAAGAATAAAATCTAAAAGCTAGTTCTTTAAGAAGATAAACAAGACTGAAAGACCTTTGACCCAATTAACCAAAAGAAAGAGAGGATCCAAATTAACAGAATCAGAAATGAACAGGGAAATATAACAACAAACATGAAAGAAATTCAAAATATTATAAGGGAATACTTTAAAACCTTGCATTCTTATTAAAAATTACAAAATATTTTAAAAAATGGATAAATTCTAGAATTAACAAAGTTAGACCAAAAGGAGACCATAGCTCAAACCTTTAAGGACAGTTAATGACTAAGGAGATCAAAACAGTAACAAAAATTAATCCGAGGTCAAGATGGATTGACTGCAGGATTCTAACAGATTCTCAAAGAAGATCTAAAGACAATTCTTCTTAAATTATGAATAAAAATAGAAAAAGAAGGTATTCTTCCAAACTTCTCCTATAAGGCCTGTTTCACTCTAATACCAAACTGAGGGTAAAAAAAGAACACTAAAAATGACAGAAAGAAAGGAAGGGAAGTAGGAAAGAGAAAAGGAAAGAAAAAAGGAAGAGAAGCAAGAGAAGAAATGAGCAGGCCAATATTTTTGATGGAGATAGATACAAAAATCTTTACTAAAATACTTTCAAACTGAATGCAGGTACATATCAAAAGGATCATCTCCCATGACTAATTTGGCTTCACCCCAAAGAAGCAGGGATCTTGCAACCTGTTTAAGTCAATGAATATAATAAGTTATATAAATGGACATAAAGACAAAAATCACGTACTGATCTCAATAAATGTAGAAAAGACCTTTAACAAAAATCTAGCCTTTACAATAAAAGTCCTAGAGAAAATAGGACCAGAGGGAATATGTCACAACACAATAAAGGCTGTATACAGCACACACAGAGCAAATGTTATCCTAGGTGGAGACACCTGGGCTCAGACTGGAGACTGCTGTGTACAGTGCCTTCATTGTACCTCCAAAGGTTTTGTTCCTACAAAACTCAAGTGATTTGATTACAGAAAATAAAGACATTTCCTGCCATCACTTTTTAAAACGTAAGCATTAAATTAGTAAATGGATTGGATCTTTAGACAAACAAGCAAATGGGTCTCATTAGTAATCAATTTTTACTTTACTTGCCAAAAAATGGCAAAAATCATATATATAGCAAAGAACTGTATTAAAAGAAATCTCCTTATGAGTTATGGTTAGTAAGTGTTTAATTTGGATACTTACTGTATTATATACCTGAGATTGTGTAAAGACAGGTCTGAATACAGAGTATGGAAAAGCTCTGCTGAAAATTCACACTAAGCTAGACAGACTCCCTGGACAATGATGATGTTTTTCATTTCACACCAGCTCTGTGAGTTGCAGGCATTGTTTTTCTATGCTTTATCAAATAAGAAAACAAAGGATTAGAAAATAAACTGACTTTCTCAAGTGTACCTAGTAAGTCATAGACTAGAGGGACAGTGCGACATACCCATCAATACCACAGCATGTGGGAAATGCAGAGCGTGGGCCACATACACATGCCTGCCTTTGTTGTCTGGGTAGGAATTCTACAAGAGAGAGCTTTTCTCCAGATAAAGACTTCAGTTTGCTCTTCGAGACAGAGCCTCAGGAATGGCTATATGTCTGAAGATAACATTGAACTTCTGGTCCACTTGCTCTTAACCCCAATCAGCCAACCCACATGGCCATAATTTTATGACTCACTTAATTCATAGTGGCTTCCTCTTCCATTCACCTTCATGGTTCTCCCCCTAACCCTAAGCCCAGGAGCCCTAAACCCCACCTATGTCTCTTCTGCTCAGCTATTGGCTATCTGCATCTTTATTCACCAATCAGAAATAATTTGGGGGCAAGATCACACAGTGTCACTTTGGTCTGTATGTGACCCTGGAGTCACCAGGTTTTGAGGGCCTGCACTTGACATTACAATACACAGCAACAGAGCAAACTTTAATGGAGAATTGTACTTTAACTATCTAGGAAGAATTCTGCTAGAATTGATAGGAATTGCACTGAATCTGTGAATTGCTTTTGGTAGGATGGCCACTTTATTATATCAGTCCTACCAATCCATGTGCGTGGGAGATCTTTCCGTCTTCATCTTCTCCAATTTCATTCTTCAAAGACTTGAATAATTTCTTTCAATCTTTCACTTGGTAGGTTAGAGATACCCTAAGATATTTTATATTGTTTGAGGCTATTGTGAAAGTGTTTCCTTGATTTCTTTCTCAGTCCATTTGTCATTTGTATATAGGAGGGCTAGTTATTTTTTGTGAATTAATTTTTTGAACTACTTTGCTGAAAGTGTTTACTATTTGTAGGAGTTCCCAGTGGAATTTTTGAAGTCATTTATGTATAAAATCATATCATCTGCGAATAAGATACTTTAACTTCTTTCCAACTTATATTCACTTGATCTTCTCCAGTTGTCTTATTTCTCTAGATAAGACTTCAAGTACTGTATTGAATAAGTATGGGATATAAGTGGACAACTTTCCTTGTTCATTATTTTAGTGGAATTGCTTTGACTTTCTCCCCATTTAAATTGCTGTTGGATACAGGATTGCTGTAAACCGCTTTTATTATGTTTAAGTGTGTTCCTTGTAGCCCCAATCTCTTGGGACTTTTATCATGAAGGGGTGTTGGATTTAATCAAAAACCTTTGCTCTATCTAATGAGATGATTATGTCATTTTCCCTTTCAGTTTGTTTATATTGTGGATTATGTTTATTGATTCTCCTGTATTGAACCATCCCTGTAACTTTGGGATGAGGCCTACATGTTGGATAATCTTCATGATATGTAATTGGATATGGTTTATAAGTACTTATGTTCATGAGGGAACTTGGTCTGTAATTCTCTTTCTTTATTGAGTCTTTATTCAGTGTGGGTATCAGCATGACTGTATCATAAAATGAAATTGGCAATGTTCCTTCTGTTTCTGTTTTGTGGAATAATCTGAGTAGCATTGATGATTGATAATTCTTTGTTGAAAATCTGGAAGGTCTGCACCAAAACCACATAGCCTTGGGCTTTCTTTTTCATTTGGGAGCCATTTAATGACTGCTTTTGTATCACTATGAGGTATACATCTCTTTAAATTGCATGTCTGATCTTGATTTAACTTTGGTAAGTGGTACCTATCAAGAAAATTATTTATTTGTTTATTTTATATTTTCCAAACTGTTAGAGTACATCTTTTTAAAGTGTGTTCTTATGATTCTCTGGATTTCCTCAGTGTCTGTTGTTATGTCACCTGCTCATTTCTGATTTTGTTAATTTGGAATTTTCAATAGCTTACTCTATCTATTCTTGAACTTTTGTCAGGTAAACCAGGATTTTACTGTGTAGGCCAGACAGGTTTCAAATTCATCGATTGTCTTCCTGTCTTAGCCTTCCAACAGGTAAAGGTTTACAGACCCAGCTGATCTACTTTTAAAAACATGTTCTCTGATGAGTAGATAAGGTTCCAACTTCATGCTTCTTATCAGTCAGACTCAGGGAAATCACAGACTGAATGCTGTACAAGGGCTGTTGGAATTGTATTGTCATACAGAGAATCAGAGCAGAACAGCACTGTGTAGGTTTATGATTCTGGAATATTGTGCACTTCCATTTAGTCATCAAAATCAGGCCACTACAAGGGCATAAGCATCACATGCATCTCATGTTACATTGAATTTTATATTTCTTGCCAATTTTAATAAATACCCATCATGAGTTAATTAAGTTGGCTTCTTAGTTGTCAAGGGTCTATTTTCGGGTGCAAATACCTCATGCGATTATTATTTTAGTGTCCAATTGTGAATTCCTCCTCATCCGCAGCACCAATCTCAGACATTGCTATTAGTTGATGCTTATTGCAAAAAAAAACTCCAACAGAATATTCTTTCAGTTGTACTCGACCAAATTAATTGATTGGCTGATTGATGGCTGCACATAGACCATGGGTGAATCTTCCTCTGCCTTCTCTTCTGGGCTTGCGAGACCCTACATGGACTTTTGATTCTCTAGTATGACCAAATGGATATGTGGGCTTACTGATCTTGTACTACTCAGGCAGTAAGTATGATACCAATACAGGGATCCTCTCACACAAGAGGTTGATGAAAGCTTGCCCTCAGGAGAGTTATTGGCTGCCCTAGGAGACCTTTTTCTTTTCTGTCTTTATTTTCTTTAGATGGATTTAATATGGCAGCCTGTGGTAGATTCTTTTTGGATTTCCCCTTGAAAGAGTCTTGATAGTGGTGGCTTCTTACTCCACTCTGAAATTGTCCTCTATAAGCAGTCACATTGTGGTGGTGGTGGTGGTGTGTGTGAGGGTGTGTGTCACACACTCATGTTGGAACCAGGAGACAAGACTCACACTCTTCCAGCCTTTGACTCTGTGGGTTTTGCAGAGCAATTTACAATGATGTCTTTCCCAAACTTCTGATTATAGACCTTTGTGACTTTATTTTTCATAGACCTTAATTCCATTGCGACTCTTTGATTTTATTCATTTTCCTGTCTGCTTTCTCCCCTCTGTCAGCTCTATTCAGGGCTCCTGTTTCTACTCTCCATACCATTCCAGCCTTATTTTCTTATTTTATATTGAGTTAAGTCAGATAGACAAATGGCCTCTCATCCTGGTCTCTTGTATGTGTACTTTTAATGTCTTTGTCTCTCTGAGGGAGACTGAAATAATCTTACAGCTTGATTTCAAGACTGTCTGTTTTTTTCATGCAAGATCTCTCTCTCTTTCAGTTTGTCCTTATTTGTGTGGACAACTGCCTGTTCTTCTCTTTCAGCAAATGGGCCTCCTGTTTTATACCTTCCTCACTAGAGTCCCCTCCATTCCTCTCCCTCCTCTTCCCTCCCCCCTTTCATCTTCTCTCTTCTCTTCTTTTGTTTTGGAGGCTAATTTCATGGTTCTTTAACCCCTGTCTTGCATTTGTGATTTTCTTGGAGGTGATGAACGAATTGCTGTTTCATCAGAAACACAGGGTGGTGAGTGGCCCTGAGGTGTCAGAGCAGGGTCACCTTAAAGGTACAGTTCATAAAAAGTATGCCTGTAGATACATTTAAGGCCTGTATTTCTTAGTTCATTGTGCAGTGCTCCTGTTGTGTCTGGAAAACACTGTCTCCTGGAGTCATCCATCCCTTCTAGCTCTTACAGTCATTCTGCCTCCTCTTCTATGCAGATCCCTGAGCCTTGAGGAGAGGAGTTGGATGAAGACATCTTGTTTAGGATTGAGTTCTCCAGAGTCTCTCATTCTGTCCATTGTTCATTGTGGGTCTCTGTGTTAGTCCCCATCTACTGCAGGAACATGCTTCTCTGACATGGGCTGATCCAGGCACTCCATCAGATACTCACACAATGGATGCAGAGTTCCACCCCTAACCAGTAATATACTTACAATTGCTATCTCCTGACAAAAGAAAGACCAGTTCCTTCCAATGGCATCTCCCTGGGTATGTTAGCTACACTGCCAGGAATCCCCAGACCCACGAGTAGCTGGCCAACACAAAACAAAGTCTATTCATTTTTGTTTCATTTTGGCATTATTTTTTTCTTTTTCCCAACATATTATTATTGACTGTTTGGGTGTTGCACATAATGCACTGTGATCACACTCACTTCCCAGTCTACCTCCACTCCTGTGACCCTCCCAAGAAAGAAGAAGAAGAAAGCAAAGGCAAAAACACAAGTCCAATTCATGCTGCCAAACACTCAGTGGGGCATGCTCAAACCCCTAGAGGACAGTCACTTAAAGAAAACTGGTCCTTCTCCACAACAGCTCCACCAGAAGCCATTAATTGTGGAGAGCTACACTTCAGCATCCTTATCACAATTTTTAAGAGTTCTCTGCAATGGCTTCCTGTCTAGGCTGTTACTTTGTATGTGTATGTGTGTGTGGGGGGGTTGTGAGGTTGTGAGGGAGTGGTGAGGTAGGTGTTGTCACAGAAGCCTTTTGTGTCTCTCTTTCTCAACTGTGAGTCTGTAATCGTTCAGACCAACGCACAAGTAGCTTCCTTGACTTTTACACTTAGTGGGAACATGAATCATGGACTTCAACCTGGTTTCTGATGACAGCCGGGGCCACAGATTCCTTAGCCTTTGACATAAGCTCATGCCATAGACCTCAGCATGATCTCTGGTGGCAGGACAGACTACAGACACCCTAATAGCAGTGCAGGCCATTCACATCAACATGACACAGCATGGCCTTAGGACATCAACATAGCTACAGGATGAGGCACAGATTACTGACATCCTCATGGCCTTCAGTGGCAACACTGGCCATCAATATGACTCCTAGCTCTAGTAGGACCACAAAGCCCAATGTGGCTCTAAGCAGCAGCATGGACTACAGACACTAACATGGCCTCCTGAGGTAGCACAGGCTGCAGACATATACCTGGCCTCTGGTGGTAACATGAGCCTTGGATAGCCACATGGCCTCTAGTGACAGCCCAGTCCAAGGACATGTACTTGAACCTCAGGCTTCAACAGGGCCTGGGGATGCAGTAAGGACCATGGATGCCAACATGGCCCAGAGCTAACAAGGGTCATGGAGGTCTTTCAAGGATGTACAATCTAGAGAAAGAACAGTTCTTCATCTCAGACATCCCGTCATTGCTCAGAGTCAGGGCAATGGTGTGGCTGGGCAGTGTGTTCCGGGGCTGAATCTGTACAAGCTCCAGGCTGCTGTACACCTCCTTGCCAACCCTACTCAGTAAGCACCTGTTCCCCATGGACCATGGCTTTCTCTCACAACTGTCATTGCTGTTGCATCTCTAGTTCTACCTCTCTCTACTATACCCACACTGCTCGCATTCCTCCATGTTTCCCACCTCTCCATCTCGTATTCGTTCATCGCAGCAGCATTGGAAACCATAGTGTGTGACACGGTCTATGTCTTTTTGCCCAAACAGCTTTATGTGCAAAGATTCATTGTAATAAATCTTTTGACTGGTTCAAGGTTTCTGGTTTCCGAAGCACCATAAATACTGGACTACTCGTGAGACTATCCTGTTGTCGACCAGAGTCAGGATCATCTTGAGGCATGCAGGGTATGGGGTGGGACTGTGGGAGAGGCAGGTCTGTGGGGTGGGGGCAAGTCTGTGGGAGGGGCAGGTCTGTGGGAGGGGCGGGTCTGTGGGAGGGGCATGTCTGTGGGAGGGGCATGTCTGTGGGAGGGGCATGTCTGTGGGAGGGGCA
>JADRCH010000235.1:1245238-1299887 GCA_019843965.1 Rhynchomys soricoides
TGTGGGAGGGGCATGTCTGTGGGAGGGGCATGTCTGTGGGAGGGGCAAGTCTGTGGGAGTTCCAGGCTGCTACATCTCCCCACCCTCCTTCTGACATTTTTGTCCTTTGCTTACTTGTTTTAATTTTCATTTTTGTGGGAATTTTTTGTTTTTGTTTTGTTTTGAGAGAGAGTAAGAACACAAAGTTGGGTGGGGAGGCTTGGGGGAGGGAAACGAACGATCAAAATATATTATGTGAAAAAAATTGATTAAAAAATAAAAGCAACTGAATAGATTAAAGGGAGGATCATTTTCTCTTTTTGGGTTGATAATGATATTGATATTTTTAAAGAAGGATCTAGGAAAGAATTTTAGGTACTTTGACCTCACAAAGAGAAGACTCAAAGACTGTAGTTCCTTGTTGGGAATAGCAGAAGACCTGCTCTGGGGCAGACACCGCTTGCTTGGTGGCCTTAGTGATGCTGGGATTTCAGGTGTAAAGAGTGTATGGAACCTCATACCGCTCGAACTCCCATGTTCCTGACACAGACTCACACCTCACATGCACTCCTGACACGGACTCACACTTCACATGTGTTCCTGACACGGACTCACACCTCACATGTGCTCCTGACACGGACTCACACCTCACATGTGCTCCTGACATGAACTCACACATTACATGTAGTATGACCCTCTGTGCTTCATGAGCTCAGAAACAAGATGGAGAGAGTTGGCTGTAGCTCTGTGCTAATGAGCCACACCAGCTGACCTACACTGAGCTTCTGCAAATGTGTCCCTGGAGGTCAAAGTGCCATCTACCCTACCCCAGAACCCAAACTGAGGCAGCAGCCCTCAGGCAATTAATTTGCTGCACCCAAAGAAAGTCAAACGTTCTCAACTTCATGTAAGTGCTACCTGTCTGGGACCCTGGAATGTTGATTTTATAAGCCACAAACCCAAATGAGGTTCTCATTAACTTTTGTTGACTGGCTTTGGTTAGGAACACACAAATAAACCCCCAAAGCCTAATAACACTCTTGATAGGTGTTTAAAATTTCATTTGGAGCCATTAAATATGTGAACTTTATTTCTAAGAATTTCTAGAAATTTTGATTTTCTTAAAATTGGGCTGATAAATTCATTCAAACTTCACCTTGTGAAATGTAAGATTCTGACATCTATTGGTTTTGCCTTAGGTCAGAGAGAGAATTCTGCCTGGAAATGTAAACCAGTTTTCTTCCTGGAAGCAGAATGCTTTTTACAATTGTTTGATCGTGTGGTTGCAGGGACAGGGATGATAGAGCAGCTGTGCACCAGTCCGCAAAACCCGGATGGCTGATTGCAGCGTCAGTGCACCGCAGTGCACAGTGGGGTCTGTGAACCTGGCATCCTCACACTTTCTGCTCCTTTTTTGTCTAACATCAAAGTTCTTCTAAGATAAACCCTATGATACAAATATATACTGATTGAACGGTGTTTTATCATTAAGATCTTAGTGATGAACCAGAGTTAGAAGAGAGCATCCAGTCTTTGCTCCTTCCTCCCATTTCCTTCCTCCCTTCTTCCACTCTTTTCTTCTTTCCTATGTTTTATCGTTCCTTTCTCTTTCCCTCTCTCCTTCCCCCTCCTTCCCTTTTGTGTCTCTCTCTCCTCTGCCCTCCCCTCCCCTCCCTTCCTCTCCTCTTTTCCTCCTCCTTCTCTTCTCTTTGTTTTTTTTTTTTTCTTACATAAAAACTCCTAAGTGAGGCCAGGTCCATGAGCTGGTCCTGGGATCGTGTCTTTGTCTGAGTTAACACTGCTCAAGGTGGGTAAATGCCCAGGGTTCTGGTGACTAAGGTTGGAGCTCTTAAGGCAAAGGGTGCCCTGGGCCAGGGGAACACAGTCAGTGGTTCACTGAATGGTCTGAGCCTGGAGGTGACCTCACAGTGTCAGAGAGATGGGAGGAACTGGCCTGTCAACAACAGGAAGTTGGTGAAAAATGGAAGACACCCCTGGAGAAGGAATGAAGAGCAGATGGCTTTAATTGTCAGCCTTGCAATGACAACAGATGAGAGAAATTCTGCTCTCTTGACATGTAAAAGATACCAGAAATGCCACTGAGCACATTCCAGAGCTGCCTGAAGGTCTCTGTGTCAGGAGGTTCAAACCTCAGCCTGGAGAACCGCAGCTGATGACAACTCAGCCCTCACAGACTCCTTGATCATTCCTGGGGTGTGCTATGTGAGTCCTAAACCTGGAGGACTCCTATTTAAGCTTTATCATCATATGAAATAACTACCATCTGAAACCCAAGTAAAAAGACTTCCATTGGCAACTCAGAATGAAAGATGAGGGAAGGAACTGTCACTTCAGAGTCAGGATGCTTGGTTTGCAGTCAAAAATCCATCCAAGTTAGAACACAGTCTTAGAGCGAAACCAAAGCCTGAGATGGGACGAATCATAGAAGACAGAATGGAACAGACCCCTATTTCCCAGAGCTAGAGGCAGCTTTCCACAGGATGTGGTCTCAGACTGCCTATTCCTGACAGATGCTAAATACCAGACTCTCCACTGTGATTAAAGCGTTGCAGACACATCATTCCAGAGCTTGGGAAGTAAGGCTTGCATGTCGAAGGCAGGAGTTTATATTCGTTAAGTTTCCCACTAACTCTGACAATGACAGCATCTGATAGTTTCACTTTTTCTCATGTATCTGGTGTGTCAGCCTCCCAGGTCTCTCCTTTCCTGGGTGGGCCCCTCCCCAGCAGGTTCTCCACACCAACCAGAGGTACCAGGCAGGCCTGTGGTCCAGGGACCACACTGGTGACTTTAAAATACCCCTCATTGCCTGCACTCAATTCTCCACCATGTTTCCATTATTTGTGTTTTCCTACCTCGCTTCTTACTGGCCCTGGAATCTGTGTCTTAGGTCTGCTTCTGTGGACTCAACCTCCAATCACCCATCCCCTTCTGTCCAGTGCCTTTGCCTGGGTTCCCAGGCCCATGTAGTTTCAATGTTACTGTGCACTTTCTGAAGTCTTAAGTGCTGTAGGTTAATCCCTCAGATGTAGATTCACACAGTGTGAAGCCAGTGCCAGTACATGTCAAAGGACTGGACTTTCTCTGTCTCTTTGCCTCTCTGCTCCACCCAGGCTCAGGTCTTGCTGGTTCTTCTTTCGAGTCTCCTGGTCAAACATTACATTCCTTTAGCCACCACCCTGGTCTGTCCCTGGTCATATGGTGTATGGGCTACCACAACAGTGATGTCTGGCCATCTCCTGGCCTCCAATCTTCAGGCTCACTAAGTGGGAAGTTCCCTCTGAAAGCCGAAATTTGTCTGAGCTCTCCTTCCTTCACCCCAGTAGCTAGCTAGTGTTTCCCACCAGGTTTTAATTTTAGCCCAGATTCTCTTCCATGCTGCTTTCTTTTGCTCTGGGTAAAAGTGGCACCTTGGGGGTGGCTATGAGCAGAGGTACTGGACAATGTCTGCCTTGTCCAGTTCTATAGTTACCTCTGTAACCAAAGGGCAGATCTCAAAAGACAAGCCCTAACTAATCGTGGGACTTGAGGCTACCTGTTATGACAAACACAAAGAAGTGTGTTAAGAACGTTAACACTAAGAGAGTATCCCAGATGGAAGTGTTGAAGCCCCGCCCCTCCAGCATCTTAGAATATGGATGCATTTGGAATCAGGACAGCAGTAATTAAGTGAAAGTGAGGTTGCTGAGATGAGCCTGGTCCACCCTGACTGGCATTTTCAGGAGAGGGGTGGGTTAGCACACACCAGTGTGCAATTGCATGGATGCGAGACCCTGTGAGGTGCTTTTGAGGCCCTGGGAAACAAACTAGCTTCTGTCTTGGACTTAAAGTTTCTGGGACTGTGGGTAAACAGAAGACTAGCATGGAAGCCACATAGTCTTCAGGATGATATTTTATTGTGTCAATCCTAACTCACACAGGCTACACACAGCAAATGTCCCAGAGAGAGTTGTGGGGAAGGTGAGGTCTACCAAGGAGAAGATGTCTTAGAGTGGGTCAGTGTGTATGTCTAACCTCCTGGCCCTGAAGATTGGCAGGATGTAGCTATGTTCCAGGGAACATTAGAGACCCTGACGATAAAGAGGAAAAGAAGCTCCTCCTCTAAAGGATCTGCAAATAGTGGGGCCATGCTGATGCTGTAGTGACTACTGTGTTCAGTGTTTGAATCTCCAATAATGCAGAAGAACAAATTCCTGCTGTTATAGGGACAGTATTTGTGGTAGTTATAGTAGCCACAGGAATGGCTGTTGTCTTAGTCAGGGGTTCTATTCTTGCACAAGCATCATGACCAAGATGCAAGTTGGGGAGGAAAGGGTTTATTCAGCTTACACTTCCATGCTGCTGTTGATCACCAAAGGAAGTCAGGGCTGGAACTCAAGCAGGTCAAGAAGCAGGAGCTGATGCAGAGGCCATGAAGGAATGCTACTTACTGGCTTGCTTCCCCTGGCTTCCTCAGCTGGCTTTCTTATAGAGCCCAAGATTACCAGCCCAGAGATGGTACCACTCACAAGGGTCCCTCCCCCCTTGATCACTAATTGAGAAAATGCCTTACAGCTGAATCTCATGGAGGCATTTTCTCAACTGAAACTCCTTTCTCTGTGACAACTCCAGCTTGTGTCAAGTTGACACACAAAACTAGCCAGTACAGGAGTATACCCCACACTGCAAGTAATCGGTATAATCATGTCCACTTCTCCAAGGCTCAGCTTTTTTCCTTAGCCCATCCCAGGTTATTTTTTGGCCTGGCAGACTTAAGTCTGGCACACCCTGGGCACTCACTCAACTCTCCCTTCATTCTCCTTGATCTCCCTCTCCACGAAGAGCAAGAGCTTTTGGTGGACATTCCATGTGGCACCTTTCTCCATTATAACCATCAAGACCAGAGTGACTGCTGAATGCTACTGACTGCACCCCATCTGTCCCTGTCAGGGGGACAATGGAACAACGTAGAATGGACACTGTGACAAATATCGACGATTTCATAGCATTGCAATTGTTTTGAAAATTACCTAGAAGAAAAGGTAAAAGCTGCTCAGACTTTATAACTTGCATCCTTAACGAGTGTATACGTGATTGGGTGTGTGTGTGTTTCACAAGTAACTATGAATTGACGATTTGTGTTTTTGATCTATTTTCTTCTTGCACATGTCAAAACAAACACTTCATTTTGTCATTATTTGTGAGGGATAAGAAAGGTCAGGTGCCTTTGTCTGTTGTTCCACTGGTTCGTAGCAGGCTCCCTGTGTCCCTTTCCAAAGGTGACCCATGGAAAAGAAACATTTCCTGTGGGGCAGAGGCCCCTGCTGGAGTCTGTGTTGACTGCAAGCCAGATCCCTGCTGGGAAGAGTCAAGGCTCCCAGGCAACATTCTCTGCCTGTGTCCTTGTGTCCAGCTCTGTCCTTGTGTCCACAAGTGCCTGTGGGTGGAAGAAAAGAGAAGGAAAACACAGTGTAAAGGCAAGAGATGACATTTATTTATTTAAATAAATTGAGTACATGAAGTCAGGGGACACATGGAATGGGGGGGGTGCTCTCTTTTGTTGCTAGCCTTGGGCAGAAGCCTGAAGAAGATTGAAAAAACCTAAAAAAGCATTCTCCTGCCCCATTTCTTCTTTTCTCTGGACCCACTGGTTGTAACTCAAAGTGAAAACTCTTGAGAAACTAGATGTTTAACATCACATTTAATTGTTTATAATTTGTGTATAAGATTAATTAGAAAGTGGTACAGTTTCACCTCTAAAGAATATAATACTAAGTCACACTTCACAGGTGAGCTGACTCATTCCAGTCGACTGTTGCCTGGTGAATTTTCTCCCTGGTATGTTGCCAGTCTTCCAGGCATGGATTTGTAAAAATAAATTTTCATAAAAAAAAGTTCGAGAACGTTGCTCCTGCATCTTTTAGGGTTTTATGAACTTAAGATAATAACAATATAAAATATGCACCCAGAAAAGACTTGACTACCTGGATAGCTTCAAATGAGTACACAAGATGAGGAATGTAGTTCAGTGGGCAGAGTGCTTACCTAGGCTGTGTGAGTCCTGGGTTTATGCTCTAGAGCCCCAAGAACAAGGTATGGTGAGGCACTCTTGGAATCTTTCACTCCGGAGGTGGAAGCAGGAGGATTAGAAATTCAGTGACATCTTTGGCTTCATCACTTGTTTCAGTCAGCCTGGGCTATACAGGAGCCTGTCTCGGTAAGTAAATAAATAAATTAATTGATAAATCAAGGCATGCTTGCAAAATGATGTCTACATGCTTGTTCGTGGTGTGTGCTAAACTTCATTTAAAACCATTTATTATTTTGGTGTGTGCAAGTGCCTCTCTGAGCATGTCAGTGTATGGATGCTGACATCTTGTGAAGACAGAAGGGTGTACCAGATCCTGGGGAGCTGGAATTAACAGGTGTTTGTGAGCTGCCAGATGTGGGTGTTGTGGACCAAACTCTGGTTCTCTGCTAGAACAGTGAGCACGGAGCCATCTTCGCAGCTTGTAGGCTTTATTTTATGCTTTTAAAACTGAGAGAAAACTTATGCTGACTTCATTGGGTTTTCTGAGTATGAAAGCTACATGGTTGAGGCTGGAACCAACCAGTAAGCCCTCAATAAAAATCAGATTCATTCATCTCTTTGAAAGGATGAGGATGGCAAATGGACAATATGTTTCTAGGTGGCCAAGTACAGTGGGTGAGTATGTTACATGGCGGGGTGGCCATGCTGAGAAATGGAAAGAAAATCAGGAGTTTTATTTAAATTGTCCAAGTAACCAATAGGTATATTTGGAGAATAAATATGGCCCATATATGAAATGAGTCTTACATTGAAAATGCTTTCTTGCTTATGTAGCACTCAATAGAACTAGCAGCCTTAGACTTTGCAGACCTCAAGGAGAGATACCCTCATGGATCGATCTGCCCCTTATTCTCCTGTTGTGTGGGGAAGGGCTCACATTCATGCCAGGATTGCTCCTTGCTTTCAGCTAAGGCAGTATGAGCTGTGTCTCTGTCACACAAATATATCTCTGTCACCACCATATCCATGGGCCTTTTCCTCCCACACTGAAACCTGCCCATAGTTTCTATGACATTCGATGCTGAGACCTTATAGGGCCCAACACACTGGAGTCTCATGCTGAGTTGGTACCAGTCCAAGATTCAAGACCTGAAGGATGCTATTCGCTGTAATTTCAGCTAAGCTGCCTCTTCTTCCCCACCTCTGCCCCTCTTCTCTTTCTCTTCCTCCTCCTTTTCCTCTTTCTCTTCTTTGGTTGAGTCAGGGTTCTGTTATGTAGATCAGCCTGGCCTGGAATTCATAATCCTTTTGCTTCAGATTTCCATGTGCTAAGATCACAGGTGTTTGCTAGCACACCAGGCTTAACGTGCAATTTGTGAGTTAGAGAAACATAACATGTTACTTGAACATACTGGACTTTGCTTTTGAAAGTCCACTGTGAGCAGAGGTGACACCCCATTAAAGTGATGCTATCCAGGCAAGTGGGATCTTCACAGAAATGGCTATACCAAACATTTAGAAGACACGCAATGGATGGTTCCTTCAGTAACATGCATCATGATTTGAAGAGGTTAATATAACCTCTATTTATCATTGACAATGTAAAAATTGTCTTCATACCTTAGGATTACTAAGGAAAGTAGCCATCAACTGATGTATCTGAATCCTGAAGAAGAGCATGGCTCACAGCAGCAACTCATGTTCAGGAGTCTGAAGTGGGCGTTTATATTTTCCTTTTTAAAAGAATTATTATTTTATTTTCTAAAGATATGATCTTGGAGATGAGGTAATTGGCTCAGTCAATAAAGAGCATGTGGTATAAGTGTGGGAAAAAGCCATGCATGCATTCCCAGGGGGCAAAGAGAGGAGGGTCCCGGCTAAACTACCTGGAGAGCTCCAGGCCAGAGGAAGACCCAGTCTCAAAAAACACAAGGTGGACAGACAAGTGCGAATCACCCTCACTTGACCTCTGACCTTCCCAGACATGTGCAGTTGCAGGCATACACATATGCACAGGACTCACTTGCACGAAGTGCTTTTGAATGGATGCCTTGAAATCCAGGCTCTTCTGACCTACTAGGTCTCTTTTAGTGTGGAAGAGGAAGGAGGAAGGGAAGAAGAAGAAAGAAGGCAGGGAGGGAAAGATAAGGAAAGTGGGGAAGAAAAATGGCGGAAAAAGAAAGCAAGAAGGGAAAGGAAAGAGAAGGAGAAGGAGATGTCAGCAGAGAAGAAGATAGGAGTAGGGGAGGATCAGACGGAGGAAGGACAACATCAGTAAACTCTTTGTGTCTGCTCTATTAAAGTACTAGAAAATTAGGTCGTTGGTGATGTACTTGAATCAAATTTCTTGTCTTACTGTAGAGGACAACAGGCCACCAAAGAGCAAACTAAGGCATTCCATGTGGTGTCTGCGGATGATGAAAAGAATTTCTAGGCCCACTTTAAAACATAGCAAGAAAAGCTCTTCTCCTATGGCAGGCACCTCCTTTGCCAGCAGCAGTTCAGAGGGACCTCCCTGTGTGACAGTCTTGTCTAACTCACTTTGGTTTTGGAGGAAGGTGAGTTCTGATAGATTTATCTTTGCATGGAAAGTGTTGAAGTTTTGTGTCAGCACTTCCCATCCATCTCACTTGCCAGCATGCATCTGAGGTGCTTATCTGGAGGAATATCTGGAATCTTCTAAGTCACTTCCAAAGCTGACTATCATCTCTTTGGTAAGTATCATAATTCATTCTGTCTTAGTTTTGAATCTGGTGGATACGGGCACCTTAAGAGGTGAGGGGCTAGGGAGCTCTCTGCAGGAGGCTGAGTGGATGGCAGCTCCATCCCACCCAGGTCTCCCTTCTGCTCCCAATGTGAAGCTGAGCATGGTCTTCATAGCCTGGCTATCAGGACATGTGGTGGGTCAGCTGAGTCATCCTTAAGTAGAAACTCTTTGCTCAGGCTAGCACCTAGGGAGACTTCAGAACTCCACATCCATGTGCCTCAGAGACAGGAGAGGCTGTAATCCAGCTGTCCAGGGTTTTGCTGTCTTTTACTCTCAACAGTTTATTTCTGCAGTCCCAGGGAACCCTGCCAAGCCTCATCCAGAGGGATAAGCACCATAAATCCCTAATTCCCAAACTAATCTTATAGCCGGGGACATGTTCTGGGCAGCGTTCCCACTTAGCTAACAATGGAGGGCTTACTTCTTCCTGAAGTGTGTTCAGTGTCCTGCATGCAACTAACCAGGTCAGCTCCTAACCTGGGGCAGCTCATCTTATGTCTGTTAGGTAAACTAGGAAATCAGATTGTATTTTTTTTAAATAAGTAAAGTTGAAGCATTTGAAACCATGAGGTGAAGATACCCAAAGGTAGGCATCCCTGTAGTCCACTCAGACCATACAAGGGCTATCTGTTAACTTCATTCCTTCAGAAGCAGGTCATGCGGGGAGCACCTGTTCTAGAATTCTCTAGGTCTTTGATGTTTGACTTTTAACCTCTTTGTTCTTTTTTTTATTTATTTTTTTCTGAGACAGTGTTTCTCTGTGTAGCCCTGAAGAATTGAAGATCCCAGGATGCCTCCCCCCACCCCATGACTCATCAGCCAGGACTATATAGAAACAAAGAATAGATATTTGCATAATTTCAACAAGATTCTATGACATTTTCTGTATGAGTTGTTTAAGCAATGTTAGATAGTCTTTGGCCATGAATTATAAGTTCAGGTTTTTTTTTTGTTTGTTTGTTTTTTTCAGGAGTCCCTGGTTCTTAGGTAATTATTTGGAGAGAGAATTCGTTATTGTAACCCAAACTGATGGTCCAAAAAGAATCTCTCCTGTGCTGTCCTTTCTTTATGACTCGGGTCAACTGAGCAAGGAGTGTTTGCACACCTTTTATTCCTTTCTTCTTGCCAGGCAGAGTTTATCTTCCAGACTCTTAAGCCAGGGGAAACTGTTGCCTTTGGTTAACGGGGCTTGTCTCTCCATGTGATGTCATTTCCATGTGCTTTCAGAACTATGCCTCTGGCCTTTGATTTTCTGCCCTCACGTGTGAAGTGTGCAGGGTTTAGCTGTATACATCTTTTGTTTGCTTATTAGTTCTTCCTCTGTGGTGAAGGGGCTAAAAATTAAAGTAAAATAATTTAAAAATTCCACTGGGAAGTGCACAGGGCCAGTAGCTGCAGAGGGCAAGCAACCACCAGAAGGCTACCCCTCCCCAGGGGATGCTGGGGTATGGTGAGCAGCCACTCTCCCAGATGGCCTGTGTTCTGCTATGAGACCTGAACTCCATGATGGCTTGGAAGATGAAACACATGGCCTTTGGATAAATAGCTTTCCTAGAATGTTGAGCAGACGAAAATACTTTTAATGCATGAAATGTTTTCCTTATCTGTAGTTTGGTCAAAACAAAAGAGATTTTATTATACTGTTATATATAGCACTCACTTAAACACTATTGTCAAAAGCCTCTGCTTCAAATTGTATAATCTTACATGCTGTTTTCCCTCGGGGAAACCGGGAGCAAAGAAGAAAAGAGCAAAACATAAAATGAAGAGAAAATAACGCCTTAAAAAGATACAAAGGGGAAATGACATAAATATAGTGTAATCTCAAAAATAAAAGAAATCATTTCTTAAAAAAGATTCAAAGAGTTCTGTACTGTTGCACACCAGAGTACTTTTCACAGAGTCAGATGCATTCCCTCCCTCTACTTCCTAAGCTCTGTCCTTTTGAAGGACACGCTTGACTGAGATGGGCAAAGGCTCCTGCGTTCCCACATTGTGCTGGCTAGCCTTGTCAGGTTGACACATAACCTGGGACGAAGAAGCCTTACCTGAGGGACCACCTCCACCAAATTAACATATGGTGGTATCTGTGGACATTTTCTTCACTAATGATTAGTATGGGGGATCCCAGCCCATTGGGGATAGGTCACCCCTGGACAGATGATCCTGGGACAGCAGAACAATCCCTGGGAGCAAGCCAGTAAGGAGTAATCCTTCATCATTTCTGCTTCAGTTCCTGACTCTAGGTTCCTGCCTTGATTTCCATCAATGATGGACTGCATATACCCTATAAGCCAAATTATTCACTCCCCGAGTTGCTTTTGGTCAGTATTTAAAGACATTTTTTAAATGTGTATGGGTGTTTTGCCTACATGCACATCTACGTACCACATGAGTTCAGTGCCCCAGAGTCCAGAAGAAGGCACTGGATTCCCTAGAAAAGGAGTTACAGATGGTTGTGAGCTACCATACGGGAACTGTGAATGGAATCTCAGTCCTCTGAAAGACCAGTACATACTCTTAATTGCTGAGCCATCTCTCCAGCCCCCGTAGATGCTTTTAACCAATGTGCATTTTCTATGGTTCCTCACGAATCCTTGTGAGGAAAAGATCAAAAGAGGCATTATTAGAAAAGAACGCGTGCGTGCATAACCTGTGTCTTCACAGACAACCCTTCAATGATAAAGAAAACCAGGCTTCACGGCCACTTTAGGAAGACTTCCTGGCTAACAGTGTGTGCTTCCAGAGCATTGTTCTGCACACTGTGCCTGAAAATGTCTGTGTGATGGAAACTTCACTGTGATGTCACTTTTGCCAAAATTCTGGAAAGTAACACATACAGAAAGCCTTGAGGCAGCCAAATTCTTCTGTTGAGTTAGGGAAAAACACAAGTAAAATGTCTGTAGATTATACCCAAAATAGTCTACTCTAGAAGGCTATGTTTTATTTGCCAGGCAGTAAATATTATGAATGGTCATTTAATCTCAGCTGTTTTAGTTTTTAAGGCATTTTCAGAAACTCAAATGGTAGATTTTTCTTTTTTAAAATTGTGCATTCCCCAGAATGAGGACCGTTTTTGCCCCTCCAACAAAATCTTTTCACATGGTCTGTGAACAGAATTCAAAGTAGTTGGTTTTCCTTTGCTCTGTTCCAGGTGGATCATTTGGTGGAAATTGTTAAAAATTAGTAGATGGGAGGGGGTTGGCGGGAGAAAGAACTATAAAAGAAGATAGATGTCTGTTTAATATTCAAATTTAATAAAAATCCTATGGGTGATTGGGAATTGGCAGACCCCATGTCTCCATGGGATCCTTATCATGGCAGAGGCTGGTTCATATCTGCATCAGACTCCAGTCATGGGCAGATGCTGCCCAGAGACAGGATGGGACTCATCTCCATCCAGGGATTAGAGGGACCATATATCCACAGAGCTTCTGATGGCTGTGCGTGTGTTGTGCTTGCTCTTACCCTTTTTCCTGGAGGATCCTCAGCTCTTCCCCCCAACACCACCCATGTCCCCCCATGTCCCTGACATATCCTTACACCCAGGCTTGATGTAGAGTAAATATTCAGCGAAGCCATGGCCTCTGACTTTAGGATCTGAATATGTGTGATCTGAAATAGAGACAGAACAAAATCAGAATAGAAAGTAAATTACAGAGAAAAAGAAACACCATATGGTAAAGAAGAGATTTCTTTTGTTTATGGACAATGCTTTTATTACGGTTCGAAAGCAACTGGTGGTCAGCCATTGTATCTAAGGTAAGGGTACCAAAATGGCATTCATTTAAGAACAAAGCAGACTTGGTTCTAAATGGCAGCTAGCTTTAAAGTTGCTTAAAAGAAAAAAAATTGCTTTGTAGAATTCCTGCTTATAAGAAAAATCTCAGTGCTTTGAACATCCCACAGAATCAACTTTCCTGAGGGTGGAGGGTTCTGGCTTTTCCAGTGAAACCACATTTCAGTGAGTTGGCTAGGGAAGCGAGGAAGAATGCCAGCAAGCCTAATGACCAGAGTTCTAGTCCCAGAACTCACACTGTGGTGAGAGAGAACCAGCTCCTACAAGCTCCTCTGATCTCTCCATGCATGCTACGACTGTGCACCCCACATAATAAAGAAATGTTTAAACAAAGTACCCTTGAATAAGCTAAATGTTGCCCATTGTGTTGTGCATTTTTCCTTAAGAGTCATGTAAAATAAGGAAAATAATTTTCATAAATACTCTGTATTCAAAATAATACAAAAATTAACTAGAATGTTACATTTATAATTATAATACAACAATAATGAATTCATAAGGCATAACTATTAATAATATTCTAACACCAATATTATTAATGTATATTTAATTATCTTTCTAACGTAGACTTTTTTATATAAACAATATGTGGGTTCTGTTTGTTTTCAGTACAACAATCATCCAGTGATTTTCCATAAAGCAACAGAAAAAAAATGCTCTAAATATATCAAGGTGCAGTGCTTTTAAAAATAGATATTTTGGCTTTAAGTCTGACTCCCTTTTGTTATTAACTAAATGAAGTGTCTTAATTTCATATTCTTTCATTTAAAAATATTTTATTTTTATTCATGTTTATATGTGTGTCTGGGAGGAGGGGAAGTGTGTGTATGTGTTTGTGTGCATGTGTGCATGTGTGGTGTGTGTGTGTGTGTGTGTGTGTGTGTGTGTGCATACTCATGGAGTGACAGAAGGAGGCATCAGATCCACTGGAGCTGGATTTCAGAGGGTTGTGAGAAGTTAAACATTGGTGCTGGGGACCCAACCTGGGTCCTCTGGAAGTGCAGCAAGCAGCAAGGCTCTCAACTGGTGAGTCCCCTCTCCAGCCTGTACATTTGTTTTCTAATAGGCAAAGGCAGAGTGTTTAAGGCTCCTCACCTTGCTTGTCAGCAGGGCCTGAAATGTACCAGCTGTTCTAGGAAGAAGAAGCAACAGCAGTGGTCTTGTCTCAGATGGCTCCTGAACAGACCCTGCCCAGATGGCTCCGGAACAGAACCTGACCAGCGAGGTCTTGGTGGTTCACTCTAAAACAGCTGTTAGTTTTCCTTTATTCAATGTTTTCATATCTGACATTTTGATCTTAGGTGTCTCCAGGACAGCATTTATCCAAGGACATTTTAGACTTTATTACGCTTTGTTTTTAATAAGAATTTACAGTTGGTTCTTCATATCTGGGGTTCTACAATGATTTATCCAGACTTGGATAGAAAATATTTGAAAAACCTTGGATCTGTACTGAAAGTGTTCAAGCATTCCCATTATTCTCTAAGAATATAATGCAAAGAAATTGAGAGGGGCCTCACACATGCCAGACAAGTCCTTTACCCCTGAGTTATGTGCCCATGCCCACCTGTGAGCAAGTGGGAAGATGGTTGTGGGCTTTATGGGAATCCTCATCATTTGTGGAAGGCATTTGAGCATTCACAGTTTTTAACATTGATGGGTTATCCTGATATTGACACCCAAAGATACTGACATCCACAAGAGGTTCTGGTATGTCCCTAAAGGGCACTAGTATCTATGGGGTGTTCTGGTGTAGGTTGCCAAGGATACTGACATCCATGAGGTGTCTTATATGAATCCCCAAATGATATTTATACCACATGGTGTCCTGGTGCCAACTGCCAAGCATACCAAAGGATGGTATTAAGAATCTGGTTCACAAATGGAGAGAGTATAGTCACTGAACTGTGACTCTCAGTCCAATGGGTCATCCACATTTTGAGTTGTAGGTCTTTTCTAATAGCACTGGATACTGGGAGGCTCATCAGCTCTGTTCCAGAGAAAGGAAGGAAGTGTAGAGTGACGCAGTTTGCAGGCTTTATGGAATCCTGTGATTAATCATAGCATTTAGATGTCAGCTTGATTCTAATCTAAAAGACTGGATTCTGTCTAGCTATGAGGCTGCAGAATAAGTGTTGACATGGAGAGTCAGAGCTGCACTGCCCCTAACATGATGAGTTGGTAAGCCTGTGCCTTCAGACATCATAACTTCTTGACTTTGCAGTGACCTTATTCTTAAGTAAATACTACTAAAATCTAAAGAATGATCACATTTCCGAGTATACAGTCCATGCGAAGGTTAAAAGATGTAGAATTTAGATTGGCTATGGTCATACGTTTTTGTTTTGTTTTGTTTTTGTCAACTTTATAAAAATCTAGATCTATCTGGGAAGAAGTCTCAGTTGAAGAACTGTCTCTATCAGATTGGCCTGTTGTAAAGTTCATGTACTAATCAAAGCAACATGAAAGACTGAAATACTAGGTAAAATCTTCTAAAGCTACTCCTTGGACAGTCAATATGAATGACCCAGACCTTATTTAAAAATGCCCAATTTTATGTCCAAGAACCCACTACAGAAATAGCAACAATGCTCAGTACACCCTGTTCACCAAGCACATGTGCTGGCAAACTGTAAAATGGCTGACAAATACCTTCCTATGCCTGTGCCCATGCCCACGTCATTTCTGAAGACTGGGAAGGAACACACTAGGCACACTACATACACATTGTATAACCATGTTCTAGCAAAATGCTTCAGCGTCTTGATTTACCAGGAAGGGCACCAAGAGAGTACAGCCTTCACTGTTTATAAATTTTTAGTTAGACAAGGAAAAGATATAAAGCATGTCTTTGGCATCCTGCTCAAGGCTTGCAGTGATACGGTCCAGAGCAGCCCTGATGCTGACCAGACTGATGGGGTTTCAGACTCACAGTGAGCTAAACCGCAGTAGGGGCACACAAATGCAGAAAGTTCTGCTTTAATATTTATGTTTATGCAACAAAAATAGAGCATAAAATACTGCGGTGACGTTCAAGATGAACACTGGCTGAAAGCTTCCTGCACGCTTAATATCAAGTTTATATTAGACTATTCAACTCAGTGGTTTTAAACCACATATCATAGTCTGTTCCCCTCCTCCTTTTTTTCTCCTTCCACTCTCCTTTCTTCTTCCCATCCCCTCAACCTTTCCCCTTCTCCTGCCTGTTTGCTTTTCCTTTCTCTTTCTTCCCCTCTCCTTCCTTTCCCCTCGTCTTCTTTTTACCTCTCCTTCCCCTTTCCCTCCCTGCTCTCTTCTCTCCCCATTTTTCCTTCTGAGAAAAGATCTCAACTTGTTATAGTCCCACCTCAAACTTTCAAGATTTCTTACTCAGCACCCTGACAATTAGGATTTAGTTGGGATTACAGAAAGTGACAATTTCTAATCTATCTATCTATCTATCTATCTATCTATCATCCATCCATCTATTGGTGAATCCACCTGAAAGCCGATCTTTGCTATGCCTATTTAGATATTCCATGGCATCCATGTGCCTCCTATAAAGACAATGGACTGTGGACTCTGCCTTGCCACTCTCTGAATTAGTTAATTTGATCACCAATTCACAACACTGCAATTTCAGAGCAAAACACAGGCTCCAGAACTCTCTTGATAGAATTTTAGTGCAAGGGTGGAACTACTGTGAGTGTTAGTGTACCAGCAACTCTTATGGGTGAGTCCACCAGTGGTTAAGGGACGGCTTCCTGGAAAGGGAAGGTTGGCTTAGTCCTACTTTTCTTGGATGTGACTGCAGGCCTTTCTGCCATGCTGCAGTCCTGTGGGTCTGTGGTGGTTTGAATACACTTGGCCCATAGGGAGTGGTATTGTTAGGAGGTGAGGCCTCGTTGTAGGAAGTGTGTCACTGTGGGGGTGGGCTTTGGAGGTTTACTCCTATGCTTAAGCTTCACACATTGCCAAAGAGAGCTTCCTCCTGGATGCCTGAGGATGCCAGTCTTTCTTAGTTGCCTTTGAGTCAAGATGAAGAGCTCTCAGCTTTTTCTAACATTGTTTCTGCCTGCATGCTGCTGGGCCTTCAGCCATGATGATAAAAGACTGTAAACCAGCCTCAATTAAATGCTGTCCTTTATAAGAGTTGCCTTGCTGTGGTGTCTCCTTACAGCAATGGAAACCCTAAGATAGATGTTGGTACCAGGGACTGGGATATTGCTGAGATAGGCATGACCATGTTTTTGTTTGAAGTCATGTGGATTTGGGTACTTTGGATTTGGAAAGCCATGGAATGCTTAAAGTGGGCTATCCTTGTAGGAATATAGAAGACATTCATGCTGAGGGTAATTTGGACTGCCTCTTTCCCTATAAGCAAAACGACAGGGATGGTGTTAGTCACAGCACAGGGCATAAAAGCCAGACAAAAACAAACAAGAAGAAATCCAAACACAGAGGAACTTCTGATCAGGTAAAATATTTGGATTTATGCTTAAATGCTAAGGTATAAAGGAGACTGGCCATCATAGACAGATATAAATAACTTCACATTTAATTTGTCTGGCTTTATGAACGGTCCGTAAAGAAAGAATTAAATAGAATTAAAATAGTCATATAAAGATGGAAAAGAGTTTAGAGAAAATTAAATACAGAAAAATATATTAAATTTAGGAAGCAGCAAGAGAGAAATAAATAAATGCACATAGAAAATAAGTCTCTGAAGAAAGAATAAAAAAATAAATAGAAAGTTATATATATACATATATATATGCATAAACACTAAAAAAAGAAACTGAACATAGACAATCATAAAAACAGTGAATTTAAATATAAGGAATAAAAATAAAGTTTTAAAAGAAAGAATATGGAAAGAAAACTAAAATAAAGTCTCCATAGAAATTAGAGATATAGAAAAATAAAGTCTTCATAGAAGGAAAGAGTAAGAGAGATTAAAAAAGAAAATATTTTTCATATTAAAACCTTGAGAACACTGTAGTAAAGAGCATTTGGATCTCATATACTTTTGTTTTGACTCTCAGCATAAAATAATTATATGTTCAATAATGATTGAAATTTTATATATCTCTTTTTTTTAAAAAAAGGATCAGAATAAAGCAGACTTAGAAAAAGAGAAGATTGAAAAATTAAATGCTAGATTCGAGATCACAGAACAGAGATTAGAGGATTCTTTAAGTCAGCATAAAGAATCTTCAGAAGAATCTAATCTGGAGCCTACAGTGATAGCAGAAAAGGTAGTTCCAGACAAGAAAAATCCAAAAAGGCTTGAGGAATTAGAATGGTGGCTCACAGAGATGAAATACACTGACTAAGGACCCAGATTCTGTGTAATGGTGGTACCTTGGAGCAATGTCATACAGCGGATTATGTATTTCACTTTGTAGAGTTTGGGGAATGAAGATATATACAATGTTAATACATCATACAGTTGATACTTACTCTAGAATTCAATAGACAACTGCTTTAAGTTCTGAAAAGGCTCGTTTGAGCTTGCATATTTATTAGAGGTGATGACAATCTTTGAAATGCCTTTGATGATTAAAACTGATGATACTCCAACATATGTATCCAATAAAATACAATTATTTTAAATGTTATGGCATAAAAAACGTTACAGATACACCTTACAATCCTACAGGTCAAGCAATTGTAGAGCGATCTAACAGGCCTTTAAAAGAAATGCTTATAGAATGTAAGGGGATAAGGTATCTCCCAGAGATAGATTAAATAATGCTTTGTTAACTTAAAAAATTTAAAATGCCAATGAGACAGATAACATAACTGATGAAAAACACTGGATTTTAGAAAGGACTTATGAATTAGATCAGCCTATATATGTGATAACTTCGGAATGGAGGGAGGAAATGTGATATGTTGGTGCAGAGAACATGCTCTGTTTCAACAGGAGAAAAAAACTATAGACTCCTTCAAAATTAATAAAAATCAGACTTTGTGGGGGAGACCCTATGAAGATCTTGGTTGTAGACAGACAGAAAGAAATCAAGAAGACCAACAAAACAAGTAATTTGTATTGCTGATATATATGTTTTATACATACATACATATATATCTGAGACTGACTGAGTCATGAAAATGTCTCCAGCCATAGCCAATAAATCTTGTTGTCTACAGAATCCTCAGGATATATCATATCATCCTTTATATTACAGTTTGGCTATATAGTCCAAACTAACTTATAAAGAAAGACAAATGTCTTAGCTGTTTGAGCAGAGAGCAGAGAATCATCTTTAACTGATTGTGTACACCACATGCTTCATACATATGCTAATGCTGAAATGTATATTCCCTGTGAAAATTTATATGTTCACAGACACCAATGAAGTTAAAGAGGCTCTGACAAGATTCACCATTGAGGATGCTAGAAGGATGCTAAGACATACATAGTCCAGCATCTTGCTTCATTCAACCTCAGATTACCTCATTAGTTGTTTCCATCTGCATCTTGGACAATTTCAAAACAGTTAGCTAGATAGTCCAGTATCACAGGTTGTTCTATCCAGGACTTTATTTAAGCCTGCACTTTCTTAGCACAGGGATTGGACAACAAATGTTACAGCTAGATTTCTTAAGACTGGCCAATATCCCAATTTTCTTTGGGAGTCCACTCTGAAAAAAGATGCCCCCAGAAAGCAAAACGCATTTCAAGAGAACGATGCCCCATTCCCAGAAGTGGAGTCGATGGGTTTGGTTGTTCATAGGGTAATAGATGTTTTTCATCATTTAAGGGAGGCGAGGCTGGTTATGTGTTGTTATGGTCTTGGTAAGAGATGAAGCAAAGGAAGGGAGGTGAGATTTCTTTCTCTCTATTTCTTTCCTCTATCCTTCTTTCTCTCCTATCTAATTCTAAAATATAAAATGGTGCAGCATAGAGCTAAATAGGGAATTCACGACAGAGGAACCTCAAATGGCTGAGAAACCCTTAAAGAAACATCCTTAGTCATCAGGGAAATGCAAATCAAAAGACCCTGAGATTCCACCTTACACCAATCAAAGTGGCTAAGATCAAAAACTTAGGTGACAGCAGATGTTGGTGAGGATGTGGAGAAAGAGGAACACTCCTCCATTGTTGGTGGGAATGCAAGCTGATACAACCTCTCTTGGGCATATACCCAAAAGATGCATCACTATACCACAGGGACACATGCTCCACAATATTTATAGCAGCCTTATTTAAAATTCCCAGAAGCTGGAAGCAACCCAGATATCCCTCAAACGAAGAATGGATTCATAAAATGTGGTTCATTTATACAATAGAATAATACACAGCTATTAAGAACGAGGACATCATGAGTTTTGCAGGCAAATGGATGGAATTAGAAAATATCATCCTGAGTGAGGTAACTCAGACCCAAAAGGACATACATAGTATGTACTCACTAATAAGTAGATATTAACCAAAAGAATATAGAACACCCAGGATACAAGCCACATAACTCAGGATGGTTAACAAGCTGAAGGGTCCAAGTGAGGATGCCTCAATCCCACTTGGGAAGGAGAAGAAAATAATCACAGGAGGCAGTGGGAGGGAGAGACTTGGGTGGGACAGGGGAGGAAAAAGGGAAAAGGAGAACATGAGCAGATATGGGGTGGGGGGAACAGGAGAGAAGTCCTGAGGGCCAGCAGGATGACTGAAAATATGCAACCTTGGGGGTGGAAGGTGGGGGGACCCTCTAGAAAGTGCCATAGTCTTGGGAGGTAAGAGACTCTCAGGACTTAAAAGGACTTAAGGACTTAAAGACCTTAGATGAAATGCCTACCAGTGGGGAGAGGGAACTCTTAGAGTTCACTTCCAGTAGAAAGACAGGGCATAAGATGGAGGTATGGGGTTGCTATCCCATAGTAAAAAATTCTGACCCAGAATTGTTCCCATCTAAAAGAACTGCAGGTACAAAAATGGAGAAGAGACTGAAAGAAAGGAGGTCCAGTGATTGGCCCAACTTGGGATCCACCTCAAGGGGAGGCTCCAAGGCCTGATTACTATTACACTATTCCTGATGCTATGATGTGCTTACAGACAGGAGCCTAGAAATGGTGGTACTCTGAGAGGCCCAAAAAGCAACTACTAAGACAGATACGGATACTTACACCCAACCATTGGACTGAAGTTGGGGACCCCTGTGGCTGAATTAGGGAAAGGCTAGAAGAAGCTGAGGAGGTGGGCAACCCCATAGGAAGACCAGCAATCTCAACTAACCCAGACCCCTGAGATCTCTCAGGCACTGAGATATTCTTAGGTTTATAAATGCAAATTATGATAGAAAACAAATTAGGAACAGAACTTTGGACTCACCAAGATAGGACAGATAATGAAGCACTTTCTTCAAGATTGCCAAATACATTTGGACTGGAGATTGTGAATGTATTTCTTACATGAGAGTTTTCATAATTATTCTAGTTATATATAGTTTATTTTTGTTAGAAAAGGAGCCTTTTATGGGACTAAAAGGGGGTGATATAGAGTGATTCTCTTGTACAGTATATGGAACCATCTCCTGTCAACAAAAATCTGATGGGCAATGAATTGATGCAGAATTAGAAGGTGAGATAATCTGTCAGAGAGAGAGAGGAACTCTGGGAGTTAGTCAGAGGCAGGAGATTTCACCTGGATTCTGGGAAGATTCTGGATTCTGAATTCTGGACCTATAAGACTGAGGAGAGGTAACCAGTTATGTGGCACACATAGAGTAGAATAAATGGAATATATAAGTTACAAGCTTGTCAGGGAACAAGCCCAAGATTTTGGCTTTAGCATTTATTCATAATTATGTCTCTGGATCATTATTCAGCAAGTGCAGCATGGGTAGAAAAGCCCACTGTTATAGTCCTGAGGGCTTTTCTGCCATGCAGTAGTCCTGCAGGTCCTTCTTCCAGCCATGCTGCATTACTGATAAAGGCCCTCCCTAAATGTCAGTTACATGTTCAAGGACTTGTCAGCCCACAGCATTATGAGTTTGATGAGTTCTCTTTTTTATACATTATACATTATTATACATTATAAAGTCTGATGTCTACTGAAATGTTATCAGAAAACATGAAATTAAGACACAGGATGAAAATGGACACTGGTTTTCATCTGTGGCGGGAGACCTCTGCCTTGGCCACCAGGGCTCCATAGCCAAATAGGGCTGGGAGAAAGCTAGCTTCCCAGGAGTGTGGAAAAGCCCATGAGTGGGGGTAAGATGAGCACCACTGCTCAGCGGGACTTGTCCAGAATCCTTAGGACACAGGGACTGAAGAACAGCCAGGAGGAAGGAGCCTTCTGGTTTCCATCTGTGGTGGGAGACCTCTGCCTGGGCCACCAAGGCTCCATAGCCAAATAGGGCTGGGAGAAAGATAGCCTCCCAGGAGAGTGGATAAGCCTGTTTGCTCAGAGGGACCCACCTGGAATACCCAGGACACAAGGAATGCGGCGTGGGCTTCTGGTTTCTTTCAATGGCTGGGGAGAGGATCCTGTGACACAGGGTTCCACACTCAAATAGTGCCAGGAGAGAGCTGGTATCCCAGGAGTGCTGATACACCTTCAAGCATAGGCAAGACCATCATTTCTTTTCAAATTCACCAAACCAAAAGGGACCCTTGCTGAGCCACCAGGACACAGGAAACAAGGGACAGCTGGGGACTAGATCCTTCTGGTTTCTGTCTGCACCCCAGAGCTGACCCTGTACCACAGCTTTCCAAACTCAAATTCCTCTCAGAGAGAACTGGTCTTCAAGGAGTATTGACACCTAGGCTTGTAGGAAAGACATGCCACAGTCAGAAAGAGTAAGACCAGCTAAAAACAGAGATAAACAGATGGTGAAAGGCAAGGGCAAGAACATAAGGAACAGAAACCAAGGCTACTTGGTATCATCAGAACCCAGCTCTCCCACCACAGCAAGCCCTGGATAACCCAACACACCTGAGCAAGACTCAGACTTAAAATCACATCTCATGATGATGATAGAAGATTTTAAGAAGGAAATAAATAACTCCCTTAAAGAAATACAAGAGAACACAGATAAACAACTGAAAGCCCTTAAAGAAGACACACAAAACTCCCTTAAAGAATTACAGGAAAACACAATCAAACAGACTAAGGAAATGAACAAAACCACCCAGGAACTAAAAATAGAAATAGAAACAACAAAGAAATCACAAAGGGAGACAACCCTGGAGTTAGAAAACCTAGGAAAGAAATCAGGAGTGATAGATGCAAGCATCATCAACAGAATACCAGAGATAGAAGAGAGAATCTCAGGTGCAGAAGATACCATAGAAAGCATTAACACAACAGTCAAAGAAAATGCAAAATGCAAAAAGCTCCTAACCCTAAACATCCAGGATAGCCAGGATACAATGAGAAGACCAAACCTAAGGATAATAGATATAGAAGAAAGTGAAGATTCCTAACTTAAAGGACCAGTAAATATCTTCAGTAAAATTATAGAAGAAAACTTCCCTAACCTAAAGAAAGAGAACTTAAACATACAAGAAGCCTACAGAACTCTAAATAGATTGGACCAGAAAAGAAATCCCTCCCATCACATTATAGTGAAAACACCAAATACACAAAATAAGGGAAGAATATTAAAAGCAGTAAGGGAAAGTCTCTGATGAAAGAAATCAAAGAAGACCTCAGAAGATGGAAAGATCTCCCATGCTCATGGATTGGCAGGATTAATATAGTTAAAATGGGCATCCTGCTGAAAGCAATTTACAGATTCAATGCAATCCCCGTCAAAATTCCAACTCAATTCTTCATAGACTTAGAAAGAGCAATTCTCAAATTCATATGGAATAACAAAAAAACAGGATAGCAAAAACTATTTTCAACAATAAAAGGACTTCTGGGGAAATCAGCATCCCTGACCTCAAGCTGTTCTACAGAGCAGTAGTGATAAAAACTGCATGCTGTTGGTACAATGACAAGCAGGCAGATCAATGGAATCAAATTGAAGACCCAGAAATGAATCCACACACATATGGTCACTTGATCTTTGACAAAGGAGCTAAAACCATCCAGTGGAAAAAAGACAGCATTTTCAACAAATGGTGCTGGTTCAACTGGCAGTCTACATGTAGAAGAATGCAAATTGATCCATTCCTATCTCCCTGTATAAAGCTCAAGTCCAAGTGGATCAAGAACCTCTACATAAAACCAGATACACTGAATCTAACAGAAGATAAAGTGGGGAAATTTCTCGAACACATGGGCACAGGGGAAAAGTTCCTGAACAGAACACCAATGGCTTATGCTCTAAGATCAAGAATCAACAAATGGGACCTCTTGAAATTACAAAGCTTCTGTAAGGCAAAAGACACTGTAAATAGGACAAAACAGCAACTTACAGATTGGGAAAAGATCTTTACCAATCCTATGTCCGAAAGAGGGCTAATATCCAATATATACAAAGAACTCAAGAAGTTAGACTCCAGAGATCCAAATATCCCTATCAAAAAATGGGGAACAGAGCTAAACAGAGAATTCTAAACTGAGGAAACTCGAATGACTGAAAAGCACCTAAATAAATGTTCAACATCCTTATTCATCAGGGAAATGCAAATCAAAACAACCCTGAGATTCTACCTCACACCAGTCAGAATGGCTAAGATCAAAAACTCAGGTGACAGCAGTTGCTGGAGAGAATGTGGAGAAAGAGGAACACTCCTCCATTGCTGGTGAGAATGAAAGCTGGTACAACCTCTCTGGAAACCAGTTTGGTGGACTCTCAGAAAAATGAACACAATACTACCTGAGGACCCAGCTATACCACTCCTGGGCATATACCCAGAAGATGCTCCAACATGTATCCACATGTTCCACTATGTTCATAGCAACCATATTCATAATAGCCAGAAGCTGGAAACAATCCAGATGTCCCTCAACAGAGGAATAGATACAGAAAATGTGGTACGTTTACACAATGGAATACTACTCAGCTATTAAAAACAATGACTTCATGAAATTTGCAGGCAAATGGATGGATGGAACTTGAAAATATCATCCTGAGCTAGGTAATGCAGTCACAAAAGAATGAACATGAGATGTACTCACTAATAAGTGGTTATTAGCCCAAAAGTTCGGAATACCCAAGAGTCACTTCGCAGCAACCATTGGGCTGAGCATGAGGTCCCAGATGGAGGAGCTGGAGAGGGGACTGAAGGAGATAAGGGAGTTTGCATCCCCAGGGAGGAAGCAACAGTGTCCACTGGCCTGACCTCCCGATGCTCCAGTAGACTGGATCACCAACCAAAGAATATACATGGAGGGACCCATGGTGCTGGCCACATATGTGGCAGAGGAGTGTCTTGTAAACCATCAGGGGGTGAAGAGGTCCTTGGGCCTGAGGGTGTTAGATACCCCAGCATAGGAGAATGCCAAGGAGGGAAGATGAAAGTGGGTGGGTGGGTGGGTGGGGGAATACCCTCATAGAGGCAGGGGGAGGAGGAGGGAATAGGGAGGTCCCAAAGGGGAGATCTGGTAACTGGGAAACATTTGAAATGTAAATAAATTATCAAAAAAAAAAAAAGAGAGAGAGAGAGAGAGAGAGAGAAAAAAGAGAGAGAGAAAAAAATGGAGATTTATTCTATACGTTCTGTGACTCCAGAGAACCTTTCTGACTAGTACACTAGGAAAACTTATTTTGTCTTTTATTGTCAAATTAGTTATAATTTTCATTAAAAACATGACTATCATTCTCCTAAAACAAAGAACCAATAGGATATAGATAGATAGATAGATAGATAGATAGATAGATAGATAGATGGGTTGGCTGGGTAGCTGGGTGGACAGATGAATGGATGGGTTAGTATGTTGATAGATGGATGGATATTTGGATGTATGAATGGGTAGGTAGGTAGATGAATAAATAGGTTAGTGGATATTTGGATAGATGGGTAAGTTAGTGGATGGGTGGATAGACAGATGAACTGATGTTGTCATAGCAACTGTTCTACTGCTGTGAAGAAACATGACCAAGACAAATATTATAGGAGAAAGCATTTAATTTTGGGTTTGCTTATAGTTTCAGAGGCTTAGTCCATTATTACAACAACAGGAAGCATGACAGAATGCAGGTAGGTGCTAGAGCAGTAGCTGAGAACTACATCCTGATTCATAGACATAGACAGAGAGTCTTTGGGTTTGGCTTGGGCTTTTGAAATCTCAAACTCTACACTTCCTCCAACAAGGCCACACATTTGAATCCTTTTAATCCTTTCAAATAGTGCCACTCATTCAAATATATGAGTCCGTGGGGATCATCTTATCCAAACCATCACAGATGGATAGATGGATGAATAGATAGACAGGTAGAAATGTAGACACATTTATTATGGAAAATGTTCATGTGACTATGGTAACTAAAATGTTTTATAATACATGATCATTACTTGAAAATGCAGAGAAGCTCTGGCATGTATAGGTCCCAGTTTCTGAAACATAAAGAGTCCAACACTAGACAGTAAAGGGATGAATATAAAAGAAACCCTTCCTCCGCTGTTTGTTCTATCAGGGTCCTCAACAGGTTGGGTAAAGCCCACCTGTGCAGATGAGAGGAGGTTTGTACTCATTCTATTGGCTTGAATGCTATTTGTTTTGACAAATCACCATTACAGATCACCCACAAATAACATTTGACAAGAAATTGGGATAGCCCTCATGCCAGTCAAACTGGCACACATAATTAACCACTGTGGTCTGTTGCCATCATGATGGTTGAGGAGAGAAGGATGATACTGTAATATAGAAAAATGGAAATCTCCCCTAGGATCTTGCCACACAATCTTACCTGTCCACACTATTGCTAACTCTGAAATCACAACTAAAACATTGTTAATTTCATCATAGGTAGAGGCATTTTCTTTCTAGGTACTATACTTTGTCATTGTTTCCATGACATCTGTCTCCATTTTTGGCCTGTCACTCAGTGTCACTAGCATCCACAGATGACTACTTACCTTAGTCTTGTATCAAAAATACCTACCCCCACATACCCATATGTGTTTGTTTGCTTTGACAATGTTAAACATGTGAAAAGATCTATGTTGTCAGTGACTAGTGTTTAACTTGTCAAAGAAACTAAGAAAAAGGAAATTAAAAAAATTTAAAAATATGAATTAAAACATTAACATGAGATATAGTTTGGCCAGTGAGGTGACTTGAGGCCACTATCTGTATGCCACATGCCTTGAGCTTTCTTTCTGCACAGTAATGGCACCATAGCAGCAGATGACTTCTGAGGGCCAATTATTCCAAACATCTTTTGGTGCTTTCAAGCAAATTGGTGCTTCTAGGGAGGGCTACACATTACTGTCAAAGCACATTTATTTTAAGAGACAAATTAACAGACCACACTATTTTTCTCCAGTGAAAATAGAAAGCAGCCTTCTCCATTTTCTTCTCTTTTTGGATAGTTTTGCTACTTATGACCTACATGCTTATAAACATCATCAATTATATCTGAGAGACTAAGCTATGATTCCACTGTCAGAACCAAAATTTCATAATGAGAACTTTCTAATCACCTCATGTTCATTCAGACAAAATGGACACATGGAGATGTTGGTTCCAGATCTGTTAGATATGTACGGTTTTAAAGATAAAATGGCAGACTTAGAGAGAATTCATGATTTGTTATAATGCTAAACTAATGATGATATGGAAAGAAGCAGGTGCCAGCTGTGTAGACAGTGATCAATATAAATCATGAGTGATTTTATCCAAATCGTTGCATTCTTATTATTAATAAGAAAAGGAGATTAAGGATTTATTAGATGGTCAGTTAGCTCTTCAGCTTCTCAGTCATGTGCGAGGTGCTTTGGAGTGACCAGAGCCTACCAAGTCTGAGCAATATGATTCAATTTTTGTCATGTGACTGGACAAAGTTCTCTACTTTTTCAAAATCTTCACAATTTCTTCATATTCAGCAGAGATGGTAACCGTCTGAGTGTCAAAAGCTGCTTGGATCAGCTTTGTTCAGTGCCCATTGCTGAGATGTTGAGTTCTGTTCCAAGACTGAGTTACTCCCAAATTCAGTTGCTAACTCTGCCAAGAACAAAGAATGGCATTCTTTTAAAGCCCTGCTCCACCATGCGACCCTTAGGACTGCCTTAAAGTGGCAAGAGCTGATCTGACCCAGGTGTTAGTTTCATAAAAGGAGAACTCTATGTAGCCAAGTATGTCTTTGAACTTTCTACATCCCCCTCCCAAGTGCAGGATTATGGGGTGTGTACCACAACACCTGTCCTATACTGTGCAGAGGATCAAACTCAAGGTTTTATGCATAGAGACGGAACACTCTATCAATGGGGTTTCTTTCCTTGACTTCCTATGTATGGTCCAATCTTCTATCTCTGTTATATGAAGATCTGTTGTAAACTCTTGATCTAGCTAGATAGCCTAGGAAGACCTCCCCATTTCAATTTTCCTAACTGAGCACAGCTGCCAAGTACACATAGTCTCAGTTTACAAAGATTAGGACTTGACTGACTCAGGACATCATCATTAAATTTGTGACATGAAGTGATATGCTAGTATTAGTTCTGTGATAATCAAAGAGCAAGAAATTATTTTATATGTTGCTTTGGTGTACACTAGGCAGACCCCTCTCTAAAAATGTGTTTGTATGTGTATGTGCGTGTGTGTGTTTGTGTATGTGTTTGGTTTTGTGTGTGTGTGTGTGTGTGTGTGTGTGTTTCTGGGCATTGAACCCAAGATGTTTTGCATATTACCCAAGTGCTATACCACTGAGTCATATCTCTTAACTGTGTTTTGGCTAGTGTGGTGTAGAAGAAGCATTTGTGATAGAAAAGTGGTTAACCAACAGAGTTTCTTTCTGCATTGTTGTTTCTTCTTAATCCTGCCAACAATGATATCTGTGGTATGGAGACATGGATACTCCAGAAATGGGTTCCATTCCCTGGAAATGGGGGGGAAAGATTCTTTTCCCCTTATTCCAGAAAGATTGAAACTTATTGAAGGACACAAAGTATCAGTGTTGATGATGGGGATGCCAAAAGCAGGAGGGAGGTTGCTCTGATCTTCGTGAAATATGTGCCAGCATTTTTGACCTGAAAAAATCTAAGGCATTGGCCCAGGAGGCAATATTTTTAACCCTGGTGGCCCAAACCACAAATTCCGACTACTTAATTACATTCTGCATGGAGTGTCCTCCCAAGTGTTCCAAAACTGGTGGTTTTCATTTCCGACCCTAAACTGCTCAGGAGTTGTGCTATTGTTATTATTTAACATTCTTGAGAACAGACAGATGCCCTATTTGAAACAGGACTATGTATTTCCTGTCGGATGAGCTAATGATCTTCAATCTGGTTGTCATATTCCATCTCCACACTTGAACAAAAGAAAAGCCTTAAAGGAAACATAAAAAAGGAAACAGTGAAAAAAACAAAACAAAACAGGACAAGGCATCCTTTCTGGTTAAAACACGCCAGCTCATGTGGCAAGCAGTCCGCTTGTGTGACTTTGGCCCGGCTGATGTGTGAATCTGAGCAAAACCAATAAAACACTGTGTTGGTGTTGCAAGTGGATGGCGTTATTGTTTTCCAAATAATAATATAACTTGGATTTGTTGAAGGAGGATGGGATGGGCAATTTTGAGATAAAAACAGCATAACCTCTTAAAGGAGAACTGTTGTACATTACAGGGCTCTGTCCCTAATGTCTTCATTTCTTTAAAAATTTTTTGACATCTTCTACCTGGACTTCTTTTATTCAACTTCAGCTTCTTCTTGTCTACTTTGTTTGTGTTCTTATGCATAAAAACATGACAAGTTTCTCTCACAAAGAATGATAAATAATATTTTGAAAAGAGATGAATGATGTGTTTTGCTTTTTCTGACTAGGACTCTGTCTTCTCCTTCTAGAATAATCTGTGTGCCTTTGACAATTAGACTTGCTGAGGCTAAGATGCAGTGAACCTGAAGCAGTTACTTTTTTGCTATTGACTCTAGAATAAAACATTGGAGTTCTCAGCAAGACCATGTTCTCAAAGCCAAGCTTGGCTAGAAGGAAAGAACATTCTAGAACTTTTAGCTCCACTACAATACTTGAGTACTCCATTTCTAGGGAAGATAAGAGATATTTTCTATTTAATTTTCTGCTTGCCAAATGAGGCAATACCATGAAGGAAGTCAACCATAGCACCTTCCCAGCACTGTTACAGGGCCTGGTGTGGGTGAGATGAGAAACACCTATTCTGAAGGCCCCTCCCTGAGTCAGATCCGAGA
Organism: Rhynchomys soricoides; assembly: GCA_019843965.1. Lineage (NCBI taxonomy): Eukaryota > Metazoa > Chordata > Mammalia > Rodentia > Muridae > Rhynchomys > Rhynchomys soricoides. The sequence goes on from JADRCH010000235.1 coordinate 1,275,065, forward strand.
GTGATAGGTGTTTCTGTGAAGTGTCAAAAGCAGAACAAGGTCTAAGCTACTCTTTATGTGTCCTTAAGAGGAGGCACACATCTAGGCTCCTTCCCTGTCAAAGGCCTGCCCAGCCCAGAAGTCAGCATGCAATTAGCAGGGGCACCTCCCTCCAATTCCATGAAGAAAAAAATGGCTTTCTTTCCTTATAAAAGTCATTATTGGAAAAAAAGAGGATGATGTTAGAGATGATTATGATGGAAGATTGGAGCTTTAATAATTTTTATCCAAGATTTTATATCAAAAACAATCCCTTTAGAACATCCAAGACTGATGTATATTTATCTTTCAAGTTGAAGTTTAGCCTTTACCTCCTCAGGGTGAGGAGTTGGGTATTTGTCTGTATTTTTCATCTCTAGCTGATTAAATCTTCAAAAGCAGAAAAGGAGCCCTTTTATGTCTCACTTAAAATCTTTTGTGTGTACTCCATTGCTTGCAGGATGCAAGTCTGAGTTTCTCAGCCAGTCCCTGTATGATCTGGTCTCTGCTCAACTAGATATTTTATTATTGCACAACTCTTTGTTGACATGCTACATTCTGTAAAAGTGAATTATTTGCCATTTCCTCCTCAGCTCCACGAGCTTGCTCTCTTCTTACATATTTATCTGCATTACTATGAACTTCATCTGACATTGTTGGCTAACTACACTCTCCATGAAAACTCATCTTAGATTTAAACTTTTCTGTATCATGTTGTGTGCTCCTATTGGTGATAACATGTTGTGTCTGTATTACTGTCTCATCATCAGACTGTAAACATTGGAAAGGCATTAAAAACCATCTCAGCCTTCTATAATGAAAAAGAAATCATAGAAACAAAATATTATTTTGACAAATAAAATTGTATTTGAGTTATAATTTTTTGAAAATCATTTTTTTCTAGGTTCACAGTTTCAATAAAGCACAAGAAACCATACTTTATCTCTAGGTTATGTTCTTCAGGAACACCGTGAGGAACCATCATTATTTCTAGGCTCAAAATATTCAGATACAATATGAGGAACCAACAAGCATTCCTATGCTCACAGTGTTGAGGTAGAATGTGAGGAACCACCATACCTCCCCATGCTCACAGTGTTGAGGTACAACATGAGGAACCACCATGCATCCCCATCCACACAGGGTTGAGGTACAACATGAAGATCTACCACACATCCCCATCCTCACAGCGTTCAGGCATAACATGAGCAACCACCATTTATCCCCATGCTCACAGTGTTGAGGTGCAACATGAGGAACCATCACTCATATCTAGGTTCAACATGTTCTGGGTATGATAGCGAGAGCTGTCACTCACTTCTGAGCTCTCAGTGTTTAGGCACAACATGTACTAACCATCTCTCTGTTTTCTATCCTGCATCTCATCTGATAGTAAAGTACTAGCCTAAAAAAGTTTCCACTTTGGCTTAAAATAGATAATTAGAGTCTTGAGAGCAAAGTGTTCCAAAGTTGTTTCCTAAATCCAGATTGCCTTTAATTTCTTCCATTTTGAGAGAACACAGGCATGGGGACCTACCTTACATCTCCCTCAGTATGAGCTGCTGCTTGTGATCTACACCATGCAAGGCTGACCAGTCACTCCTTAGTTTGCTGTCAGGCTTTCTGTTGTATTGTTTCCCCATCTGGCTGGTGCAACTTTCATGTGGTTTTGGAAGCATGTGTCCAAGAATGTGTCCCAGATCAGCATCCTGTTTTCCTTCTCATTGAAATTTCTATTTAGTATGTCTCTGTGGTTTGGATCTGGTGAGCAGTGTTTTCTTTTTTTTGGCAGAACTCCCTACCCACTTCCTCAACAATAATGCCTCTGCTTATGTCCTTCTCCACCTCTCTAATGCTAAAGAAATATTATCTACCAACTACATCTTGAGGAATATTCTAGAACATGACCTCCTCATGTGGTGATTGAACCTATGCCCACAATATGGCTGGTCCAGAAGTTCTTTCCATGCCAATACTGTTTAGGATCTCATGCCATCAGCAAATGAAAAGTTTCCCATCAGGCTCTGGGGCCTTGAGTTACTACAGTTCTCTTGGTTTAGAGAAACATAAACAGCATACTCTATTTTTTTTCCTGGTCAAAACCAGAATGGAAATATAGTTCAACTTCTTTTAAAGTCCTTCCTCCTAATTGGTCACAGAAACCCTATCACAGATGAATTTTCCTGACATTCTACATAAAATTATTTGTTTAAATGGATATTGTATAAGTCAATTTCTTTGAGGCACAAAACTTGGTTGTTTTTGGCATTTCTTGATTTGTTCTCCTCAAGTTCTCACACATAATTCCCATTGCCTCTAAAAAGAGTTATGAACGCACATCTGAAGGAGACTTAACCTCTTGGTTTTTGATATCTCAGAGTCAGCTCCAGAATGAACCCTTCTCTTCCTTTCTAATCCCAATCCTCAGTGAGAACAATTTTAAAGCAAGGTTTCCTGGGGGAATTGTGTGGTTTGAGGTTTTAATAATCTAGGTTAAAATTCAAATACAAGCCACTGCTATTTGGATAAATCTCTCAGACCTCTTTATGTAAACTGTGGAGAACTTGCCAAATGTTTAAAATGTTGTGAGTAATACCATCGATGCAAGTAACACAGGTCAGCTACACTTCCTATTTAAGTATATCTACATACTTGCAAGATGCATGAAAATAAAGTTATATGTATTTTATGAAAGTATTTATGAATATGTTTTAGAATTTGACTCCTTTATGGCAATGGATATTGTTCACTATAAGGAAAAATCTGTTGCAAACATTTTGAAAATTATATCTTTGGGACTATTGACATGGATCTATTTAACTTTGTTGAGAGCAAGTTGTGTCTGTATTCTAGTTCTCACCTAGGAGCCATTTCCTTAGATTGTGTGTGTGTGTGTGTGTGTGTGTGTGTGTGTGTGTATTTCCAAAATAGTGTGGTGCTTACTACAGCAGGTCTGCTCAAGAGTACTGAAGCTTTTATATTGCCAGTCTCTCAAAAGTAGAAACCTCCTGTGTTGAGGCTGTACTCTGTGTAGTCTTCAGAGATGGTGTGGCACTTTCGGGAGGGGAGGTACTACCCTCAAAAAAGTGTGAAGGCACCTATGTGAGACCCATTGTCAGTGCTTCATGGACCTAGCATTCAACCACATGAGTCTATGTAGGCCATTCCTACTCAAACCACCATAATTTATTCCAGATCTGAATATGAGTGATCAAGGCCTAGGAACAGATTTAGGTTACCCTAAAGTCTATGATCCAACATGACAGCAACTGAATGAAGTAGTTATAGTACAGAGAACATCATACATCATAATCAAGGCACTCTGAAATATTTTGGTGGAAACATTAGGTAGTTAAAGCAAAGCAGAGAAATCTCAAGCTATAGGCCTAAGATGCTATGTGATGATATTCTCAGTCTTTTGGTCCATGGAAGCTAGAGTTTTGTTAAATTAAGACATTTTGAAATGTTTTATGTGTTAGTCAAACAGGTGGCCAAGGAATGGCTCTGGATCATTCTGTAACATTCTAACCTCTTTATAGTCTCTGACACTCTAAGGAGTCAATCAGCCTTGCAGAGGGTTCAGTGCAAGGCAGTTCATATTAACAGTATTTCATCAGTAGAGGACTGCTGTAGAAGGATGTGCAATGAGAGAATAGAGCAGAACAGTAGAATGTACAAACCCTCAGCTTGAGGATAGGTCCTCACCCAAAGAAAGCAAAGTTTTAGAATGAGAGCAGTGTCTGTCCCCAGGCCCTGACCAATTATTTTTCAGTTGTCTCTATGATACCCACCACCGTTCTTGGTCCCTCTTGTCTTTAAGTTTAGAAGTATGTAGGGCAAATAGTAGCTCCATTGCTCCCTGATGTAACCCTTGGGGAGATGGTGGTGGTATGTGGAATCTACTTGAGTGGGTTGACCTAAGAGAAGATGATCATGGCTACCTGTACACCAGGAGGCATGGTGGACATGGCTGAGCATCTGATATTCCATACACAGATTCCTGTACCGTAGTTCCAGTAGATTCAATGTCCCCCTCTGGCCTCTTTGGATATTGCACACACACGGTGGAGCACATATGGACACACACACATATAAATAAAGAAAAATGAAAATTAACTATAATTTTTTTTTGTTTTAGTTGATTAAGAAAGCAAAGGGTTCCCACATCTCAGTGGGGACATTTTCTGCTCTGTATGATTTAGTTGATGTTGATTTCTATCTGAAATCCACTGATGTTGGTCATGTCTAAGAAACAAAGACACATGTTTGTTTTCTTCAAGCCCCTCCCATGCTTTCCTGTTATTTCCATACATCCTACTTTTCTGCTATGTCTTATTCAAATACAAATATGTCTATATCTCTCCCCTGCAAGGTTCACAAATTCCTATGGCATGTCTCTGCTTTATCAATATGACTTTCAGTCACTCTTTATATGGCTTGGCCTTCCCAGGTAAGTATTCTGGGTATTTTTTAAGGTTAGAATTCTCAGGGCTGGAGAAATGTCTGCAGTTAAGATGGTGTCTGTCCTGCTTGCTCTTGCAGAGGTCCCAAATCCCATTCCCAGCACCCACACAGAGCAGCTCATGAATGTCTTACTGCAGTTCCAGGGGAAATGACATACTTTTGGTCTCTGCATACATATACATATATATACACACAATTACAAATCAAAGTGAAATGTAAATAAATGAATGACAGCAGTGTGCTCTCTCCGTAGTGGTGAGTACTGACTCCTCCAGGCTCACTGGCTTCAGACATGATGTCTCCCTGACTTTGCCTTCCTTGAGGAGCTTACCTTGCTGCTACCTGCCACTAACCTCAGCTTCCTACTCAGCTTCCAACATTGCTGTACAGCCTATGCATGCCTGGGTTGGTCTTCTTTAGCTATCAGTTTCTGGTTACATCATCCATGCCTCCCTGAAGTGGACCTTAGGTGTGTAGAGTGGTGGCCACCTTTCATCTTTTCCTGTTTCACAAACATCTGAGCACGATTTTACCAAGGCCCAACTTAGATGCTCTGAGCATAGCCTCTGTGCTAGTTACTTTTCTCATCACTGTGACAGAGACCTGATACAAGTAATTTAAGAAAAGAAGGGGCTATTTTGGCTTACAGTTTGAGGCTACACAATCTAGCATCATGAGGGAGGCAACAGGAGCCTGGGGGCAGCTTCTTAGATCACATCCACTCTCAGAACACTGGCAGCAATGAGCACTGGTGTTCAATTGCTTTCTTTTCACTCAGCTCAGGACTGCAGTCCCTGGAATGGCACCACCCACATCTAGCATGGGTTTTCTCAGCTTAGTCAATGCAGTCTAAAAAGTACGGATCTACAAACCCAGATGTTTATGTCCACTGTGATTCTAAATCACATGACAGCAACAGTCATGATCAATGGTCACAGTGTCTGCCAAGTCTCTCTCTCTCTCTTTCTCTCTGTATGTGTGTGTGTATATGTGTGTGAAATTAGCATTTCCAGAGATCAATTTTATTTTTTCTTGATGTATTTTAAATGATATTTGGGAAGTTAAAATGTTTGTGTTTGTTTAGTTGAATCAAAACAGGATGAAAGAACACATTAAAAGTATCTTATTTTTAATTATGCAAACTGGTGTTTATTTTTTATATTCATGCCAAATATTTGCAATTTCCAATGGAATACAGCAGAAAGCATTGGAGACCCGAAGAGGGCTTCTGATCCCCTGAAACTGGAGTTACAGGCAGTGTGAGCCACTGTGCAGGTGCTGGGAACAAAATCAGGTCATCTGCAAGAGTAGTTAATTCTCTTAACCATTAAGTCATCCTCAGGTCCCATGAAGAAAATATGCTTGTGTTTTAGGTGGTTTGTTTGGGAGCATAGCTAAAACCAATTGGCATTGTTGATGACTTTAATATTTTATATTTATAGGATGATAAACTAGCCAGTGACACCATTTACCCATTTCATCTGCATAAAATTTTCATTTGCATAAAATTTCTCAATTTTCATTATCATTTCTTTTCCAAGTGTTTCCAAGTTTTACAAAGTATTTTTTGATGTGTTTATAGAGATTTTGATCTTTCTAAAATTTGTTTTGTCTTCCTATTTCCACCTGGTCCATTCTGTAAGAGACCATAAAGTAATGTGGTTCAAGTTTATTCTGAATCTGGCCCATGTTTAATTAGACTAAATGCCAAGTGATGTTTGGCAAACCTTAGAGGTAACTGCTAGTTAAGTGAAGTTTACTTAATGATAAAAAGAAACCAAGAGTGCTTCTCTAAACTGGGTGTGAGGGACAGAGCTGTGCATATTGAATACTGCCCAAATGTTACAGATCTCTACTAAGGATTTAATGGGCAGACGATCTCCAGGTTTGCCAAGGCCTTAACACCTGTCTCTATTGTCTTCAACCTAGAACTCCATGCCATTAGCACTTTGCAATTATTAGGGCTTTTACCTAAATGCTATTTGCTCTGAGAGCATCAGTAAAAGCAGGCTCTTTTGCCTCTGTCTTCTCCTCTTACACAATAGCCACCTGTCTGCTAACATCTCACTGGGGAAGCTGTAGTACTTCCATAGTAAGGAATAGATCTTCTAATTTCAGCAACTCTTTGCTGGCCCACCACTTATAGAAAGTCATCTGGGCAGAAAGTGAAGCTCCGGGCCGGCCAGCCTACCCTCCCAGCTGCTTTCTGACCGTTAGACATGCTATCGGCACCATAATGAACTGAAGAAAGTGATGACTGAAGTCTTGAGTGGTGTAAAGTGAGGCCAAGGGAATGGGCTGGGCGGTGTCCATTCCAGTCATATCACCAAGTCTCTGAGGCTGAAGGACCCTTGGCTGCTCCAGTTCTGGGCTATTCAAAAGCTGTTCACGGTCAGCCTTCCTTCCCACCTGCTAGCCCTCTAAGGCAGTCTAGACTTTCTATTTTGCTTGTGAACAAACTAACTTGTACAGTGAAGTCATCATTTTTTATGATTCTCTTACCTTGGGTCCCAAGCTGCAGCTGAGCAATAAAGCTGTGAAGTGGCTTGTTTGTCCCACATTGAGTCTCCTTTACAGGAAATGCTTAAAGCCACAGTGTTTGAAATCTTAGAGGTTTCTTAAAAATTCAGAGTATTTGCATACACACAATGAATTATTTCATGAATGGAATCAAGTCTAGATACAAAATTTACATGATTCTTATAGATCTCATTTACACAGGCTGAAGGTAACGTAATGTAATATTTTTAGTTATTTAGCCTAGTACACAAAACCACGTTTTACAATATGGAATTTTCTACTTCTTGCATCACATTAGCTTATGAATAGTTTCAGTGTTCAGAACACTCTAGATTAAGACTCTCATATCAGAGATGCTTAAGCTATAGTTAGGATTTATATTTTTATGATTTAACATTCAGTAGGATTATTTTACATATGTTTCATATCTATAATATCTCCCCTTATCCATGATTTTGATTTCTGTATTTTCAGTTGCTTGTGGTCCAACTGTGGTCTGAAGTATTAAGTGGGAAACTTGGGACATAAATAATCCATACATTATAAATGTGTATTGTTCTAAATGGAAGGGTGAGAATTGTCACCTGACTCCATCTTTCTTGAGACATGAGTCATCCTTTTGGTGTATCCTTGTGGTATACACTTCTTTCTCATTAATGTATATATATATACAACCCTTCTTTTGCTTAATAATGGCCACAAAACACATCAGTAGTGATGCCTCAAATTCTGATGTGACAAAGAAAGCTATAAAGAGTTTCTGAGAAGTGAATCGAAAAGTGCTGGGCTTAAAAAGAAAAAGGTGACAGATTTATCTTTTATCTTTGTATGTCAGTCAAGGTGCTCCAGAGAGTCTTTGTGCTTTTGATCAATACTACCCACAGACTACTGCCTGTGCATCCCTTCTTGTAAATTAGCACATAAAAGATGGGACAGGCATGTGTGCTGATATAAAAAATAGGAAGTGAAAACCTCAGGTATGAATTTGATTCCCACACCAATCTTTGTGGTTATGATAATTATGGATCAATAGACATGCTTCCATTTAAGAAAGTAAATTTGTGATGTTTCAATACCTTGATATGTCAGTAAGAGACAGTGTGTCAGATGGTCATTGCTTGACACATTTCTGGGAAGATGCTAAGAAGTGTCTAATCACAATAGATAGAACAGACCATAGTAACAATACCTCCAATGTCTGTTTTGGTCGATCAGTAAATTTATTGGGTGTTATAGGAGTATGGCTGAGGGGCTAAGGAGCATAAATAACTGAAGACAGATACATTATCTAAAGCCAGACTACATGGTGATAGCCCATGAAGAGTGGAACCCTGACTCACTGCACAATGTCAACAGGTTGGAAAGTCTCTTCCAGGCACCTCCACTGGTCTGAGAATGCCTCTTAACAGTCAGGGTGGGTCTGGTACATTGATCAGGTTCAGGGACTTCCTGAGACTTTTGAGTTGGTTACTTTCTGAACTTTAACTAGCTTCCCAGTAGAATGGAACATTTTACCTCCCTTTCGAACAGTGGTTCTCAACCAGTGGGTTGTGACCCTTTGGGGGGGTTGAACAGCTCTTTCACAGGTAGCATAACAGATATCCCGCATATCAAATATTTTCACTATGATTCATAACAGAAGCAAAAGTGTAGTTATGAAGTAGCAACGAAATAATTCTATGATTGGGAGTCACCACAACAGAAGGAACCAACTGTGTTAAAGACTTGCAGCATTAGGAAAGTTGAGAACCACTGCTTTAGAAAGTCCTGAGTCTTAATGATCTTCCCTTTAAGATGGAGCGTTTTATCTGAGAGTAAATTCTGACACAGTACCACTTCCTTGACAAAAGTGTGATATTAAGATAGAGCCAAACAAAATAAAACAGCATAGGAAAACCCCACTGGGATGGTTGGTTTTAATTGTCAGTTCGACACTGACTGGAACTGCCAGATAAGACAGTTTCAGTGGAGACTGTCCAGATCAGGTTGGCCTGCAGGTGTGTGCTGGGATTGCCTTGATTGCTTATTGATGTGGAAAGACCTAGCTCAAATGTGAGTGGTACCAACTTCTGCTTTTGGGCTCTGGACCATCTGAGAGTAGAGGAAGCAAGCTGAGTGCTAAGCATACATGTGCTCATCCATTCTTTGCCCGTGTGAATAGCTCTCCCAATCCTCTGCTGATGTGACTACTTTGATAACGAACTGTAACTTGGGAATGGGAGTTAAATTAAACTCAATTTTCCCTGAGTTGCTTCTCGTCAAGATAACTTCATCAGTGACAGGAACGAAATGAGGATGCAAACTAATTTAGAGTTCTCAGCAGAGTGGATGCATAGAGCTCCATCGATCTGAAAGATAAGGGCAGTAATGGAGGCCTTCAGACACTCTTGAATGTCATCAAAATGCAGGGAGGCAAACAAAATCTGAAGGGAAATCAGATGAGCCAAGGAATGTCAGGGGCAGTCACTGCTCAGCACTTGGTCTCATACCCTGTTCTTCCCTTTGTCATAATATAAAAGATATAGTCATAATTTTGATGATTCCACACTTGCTGTGAGGTGGAATCCCCCTTCATGTTCTGTATTAACCCAGTGCTATCAGTCTTAGCCACTGCTTATGAATGAATTGATTCATTTGAGGTTCTTAAATATGTACTAGTGGTCATAGCCTTGGTCTTCTTGAAGGAAAGGATGGCTTAGCTTTCCCTTACAATGACATTTTTTTTCCTGTGAGAAACTAAGAATTGGACCAAGAAGAAAGCTCCAGTTTTCCTGCAAACCAGGGAACCTGTCACAGAAGCAGAACCCAGAGGCAAAGCTCCATCTCCAAAGCTGGTCCTTACAGACATTTATTCATTGCTTTAAAAAGAAATGAAGAGAAAAAAGTAGCTGTATGACTTCTCCTTGGCTGGATTCTGGATTATTTTTGTTGGCAAGAGTTTTGAGTGGCTGAAAGGTGGCCATTAACACAGCCACAGAAAGTGCTGACAGGGTGATTATAAGATTAACACCCTGTGTTACATTAAGTGTGTCAAAACCTCACTCTTACCTGTTGGTGGAAAACACCAACATGAGCGGAAACATTACAGATTCGAGGAGGTTTCTAATGTAGCAGTGTGAGTTGGGGTGTCTTGTTTTTTCAAATGCACATGCTGGCTACTTCATTTAGCTGGTGGTTTAAAGAAATCATGTTTTATTCAACAGTGACGTTTCAGGATTTATAAAGAGCATAGACAGAAGCTGGTGTGTTAGCCCAGCCAGAGACAGTACTGCTGTGTAAGTTGAGGATCTGAGTTTGGATCCCCAGGACCCATGTAAAAAGTTGAGTTTAATGGTGCACACCTGTGTTCTAAGACGTGGGGAGGCAAAGATGGGAGGGTATCTAGAGTTCACTGGCCAGCTAGCCTGGTATAATTGATGAGCTCCATGTTCAGTGAGGGGCCCTGTCTCAAAATAAGGTGGATATCAATTAAGGGAGACATACCATATCAAACAATGGTCTCCATATGCATAAGTATACATGCGCATGCCCACAGGAATGGGGACACACACCATATACATGCATATACACACAAGGAACTGTACATGACAGTAATTCTCAGTTTGAATGGCCATATATGGTACAGTCAGGACTAGCTAATACAATGACACTTATTTTAGAAATATATTTATTTATTGATCTAACAATGTTTTACCTCAATAAACACAAAATGTATTTTACATGCTATAATGTTTGTGGCTCCCAAAGTAAAAAATACTAATATTCTGGTCTCCCAGGTTTAGGAAATTCCCATGTGATGGATGAATTCTTCATTTTTAATCAGCTAGGGGCCAGGGGATCACTCCTCTGTGCCCTACATGAGATCCCATTAAAGGGATTTGATAGTAGAATAATACTATCAAATAAGTTGTTAAAACTCTGCACAATCAGAATTGATACTGAGCCAGTCACTCTTCTAGCTGAGTTCTACTTAGAAAAAACATAAAAATTAAAAATGATAGAACAAGGAGCAATTTTGAAATGTTCTGAACCAGGAAGCCTTGCATCACATAAGTGAGTGAGAGAAAATGTATACATGTTTGCTTACACAGGTTGGGTTGCTGAGGGCTATGGATTTATATGCATCCAGGAAGCCTGAGCTAACCCTCAGCTTCCATTCTGCTGTACAGCAGAGGGCCTGGGAAGAAAACCCTTATCCAAGGCAGTCCAGGGCAATTTAGGGTCAACTGAGGAATCCCAAGGCCTCGGGACTGATAGGGAGCCTTAGGGAACCAGCAATGGAAGGAGTAGAGGAGGAAGACAGCAGGGCTTCTGGTCTAGCTAGAGGTACTCAACCCAGGGCCCGTTAATCCAGATACAGGCTTCCTTTGTGGCCTGTTACCTATGAGCTAAAGGTTGACTTGATAGGAGACAACTTCTACTTTAACCATGGAAGACATTGCCAAGTAGTTTTACAGTTTTATAAGTTCAAATTATTAGACATGTATCTATAGGTGAAGTGGCTATTTGTGATGTTTTAGTTGTCTTCTTTTTTTTTTTTTTTTTTTTGGTTTTCTGAGACAGGGTTTTTCTGTGTAGTTCTGGCTGTCCTGGAACTCATTCTGTAGACCAGGCTGGCCTTGAACTCAGAAATCCACCTGCCTCTGCCTCCTGAGTGCTAGGATTAAAGGTGTGCGCCACCACTGCCCGGCTAGTTGTCCTTTTTGAGTCAAGTTTCATGTAATATAGGCTAGACCTCAGGGTCTTCCTAGGCACATAAAGATTCAAAACCTCCATCATTAGTAGTCCAAAGAAATCGTCCAAATTTGTGCTACTAGTTTATTGACTGGAGAAGAGTCTGGAACATTCTTAACGGACATCACAGAACACTTCTCAAAGGCAATTGGGTCAATTTTTCTGGTTTAGCTAAAAATTCAACATCGAAGTACCCCACCCAGGTCAATCGTTCCTCAAAGGAATAATGAGAAAGAATATTAATAAAGTCCTCAATGGGAGAAATTAGGCTTAGAGTTGAGACACTTTGAATTCTGTTGTTTCTGTCTTTAGTCCAAGCTTCCACCTTCAATGTTCTTAACTGTAAGCTGTGGAAGTTACAGTGTATTTGGTGCATCTCAGAGCCCCAACCCACTGTTACTGAGAATCACAACAGCTTGGAGGACCCGCCTGAGTGATGACAAGTACCATGTTGTCTTAATAAACTGTCCCGTGAAAATGACTTTTCCACCCCAGGGCCAGAAGTCTCCTCTGCCCCCAAATGATCTAGCTTTAGCTATGCAGAGAAACAAACACAAGAGGGGTTTGGGCAACAGACTCATAGGGGTCACTTCTTTGATAATGAACGAAAAAGAAGGGAGTGGGAAATCTAGCAAATTGCTTTCTAGTGCATTATTCTCCTTGTGATGATGTTATAGAGTGGCAGACACACTGACAATTCGACCCTGTGGGATCACTAATGGCTGACTTCCCTCAAAGAATATGTTAGATTTGATGACTGGATAGGCAGGGAATGGGCTTTTGCCTGTGAAGAATTAAAAGCCGAAAAGAATTTTTTTTAAAAAAATATATAAAACTGGCTTTTGTGAAAACAGATGGAAAATAAATGAAAACCTTTAGGGGGACAAGGAACGTGGGGAGACGGAAGGAGTGGGCATGGAGGCCACCGTGGCTCTGGAGCTAGACTCGGCACAGGGGCCAGGGAGGGGTGCAGGAAAACATGAAGCAGATGGCCAAAGAAGACAGGTCAAATGCAAGTCAGTGTGGGAAAGGAGCCAGCACCCCTGTTCCCTCTACACACACCCCTGTCTGGAAAGCATGATTGCTCTTTGGGTAAAATAACCTTTGTCCATTATTCCAAGCACATTCTAATCATCTGCATCCTGGGCTCAGGTTACGTTTTAATGGAAGTCAACATGGAGCCGTCTCCAGTGACAGGAAAGTGTTTTCTTTCACTCTGAGGTTCAGCTGCTTTTCCACAGTATTTGGGCAGCCTTTTTATTACCAGGAGCATGGGTCTTATTTGTGGTCTTCAGCCATGGCAAAACTCCCACAGAAGCCAATGGGAGTTGTGGTTAAGTCAACCTTGGTGAATAATGTTCTTAAAACAAAACAAAACAAAACAAAAAACCCCAAAGTTTGGAATATGAAGCAATCCAACCCATTTTGCTGAGTGTATATTGCTTTTGGTTCCCACATATACATTTACCACAAACAAGAGATGGCCTTTCATCCCTGTTAGGTATTTGATACAATTCATGAAATCCTGATATATCCATCGGTCCCTCCTCAAAGGGAAATCCACTGAGTCTAGCTAGCTTTGATTATGGCCCTAGAACCTCTCTTTTTGTTGTCCAGTTGGAATTTTGTTTTTATGATTTATTGTTCCAAGGACTCTTATGCTCACTCATGTATTACTGAGCCCTCTTTTTACTAGAAAATTAAGAAATTGGAAGAGAGTAACTTGTAAAAATGACTCAAATATATAAATATTTTTCAAATGATTTTTTTATGGGCTTATACCAATTAACAGTGAAGTTTCTTTGGGAAATTTCCTTTGTACTTCTGTGATGTGACATGGGAAACTATCATATCCGTCCTGGGAGCTGTGGACCCACCAGTTCAGTGTCACCTCACTTAGCAGTGGTCACCAAATTTCATTGTCCTTTTTACCTTATTAAGTTTGGATAATATAAGGTTAATGTGGGGGAGGGTCATTGTCTTACTGAAGTCATTCAGGACAGACAGGACTTAGAATTTAGTCGTCTGAAATTTTCTTTGCCTGAGATTATCATGAAAGTTGGTGTGTAAATAGACTAGTTAAGCCACTTCCTAGTGAAGTGTCATTAGTCATGTTAAAACACCACACACAGTAGCCACCACACACCGTAGAAGACTTTGGGCAGTCAGGAGGCAGAGATAGGCAGATCTCTGGGTTTGAGGTCAGCCCGGTCTACAGAGACAGTTCCAGGACAACCAGGGCTACACAGAGAAACCCTGTCTTGAAAAACAAAACAAAACAGCAGCAGCAGCAGCAATGACAACAACAACAACAGCAACAATCACATACAGTGATGACTTCTTCCTTCTAAACCATGTTCCAAGTTTGGCATAGTCTACATATTGCTGCTAAGTTCTTACATCTGACTGAGTCTGTTTTTTCCTCATGTCTCTCATTACATCCTCCCCATCCCCTGCCCCGCCGGTCATCCTCCTACCCCATGGCATGGGTAGTTTTATATTTATGGTGCCTTTGCCAGAAGCCAACTCTTCAGGTTTCATCTGGAGAATGGGCTTGTCAAACATCACCTGCTTTTTAAATAAAGTTTGACTGAGAAAGAATTGTATTCCTTTGCTATCCGGCCGCTTCCTTGTGGCAATGACACAATTAAGTAGTTGACAGAGCCGTGGAGTATCACAAAGCCAATAATATCCACTCTCTCAAACATCAAAAATAAATAAATAAATAAATAAATAAATAAGCTGTGTTTTATCCAGAACACAGCCAATGCTCCATGAAGCAGCAGCAAGATGATAAAACTCATTGTGTTCCAGTCAAATGCTTGAGTAGTCTTAACCTGTTCTTTTCATTCATTCTTTGAGAGTTTCATGTGTTGTATTTTGATTGTACCCACTCTCCACTTCTCCTCTATCTCCTTCTCCTCTAACTCCTCCCAGATGCACTCCATTGCCCACTCCCTCCCACCTTGATACCCTCCTTCCCACTACACTAGAGCTTACTACTAACCAGGAGCCACACCCTTAAAGAAAAATGGCCGTCCCTCCCCCCAGCAGCCATCAACTGTAAATGGTTCCTCACTTGGGAAGGGTGCTCATGACCCTCCCCTGACGCCTGGCTTGTTCTTGTGCAGGTCTTGGGCAGCCAACCACAGCTGCTGTGAGTTTACGAATGCAGCTACTCATGTCCTGAAAAATGGCTTACTTCCGGTCACTTTCCTGTTTTTCCACATTTGATTGGTCTCATTAGCCGCTTACCTCTTCTTTCTGCTTCCTGATTTCGCCTGAATAGTTTGGTGACTATTGTCATTTCTGCCATGCCATTCTCTCATGTTTGTTATGGTCCTTTGCCAGGCACATTAAACAAACCCTGACCTGATCATGGCTTTGCCGTTGAAGTTGTTTTGGACCGTCCCTTCACCTCCCAACAAATCATCAGGCCAGCTTCCTCCCCACGGCTGTGCCTTCCTCCTGAACTGGAACTGACCAGTTTCCTACACAGTTTTCTCAATGTTTCTTCTGTAAACCCTCTGCACTCTTCTTTTCTCCAGGAGCGACTGAAGTGCTAGGTCATCAGGACAGTGGTGAGGTCATTCTCAACAGACGAAGGTAAGTATGGCTTCAGTCCACCCGCCTTGCTGAAGGTATTCTCTGGCTGGTCTTTGATCTTTAGGAAGCAACCCAAAGCAAGCACAGTGAGTGGTGAGTGTTTCTACTGCGTCTACAAGCAAGAGGCTTGAGGTCTTTTCAGAAATTTTGTTTGTGCTGAGGTCTTCTGACTGAGCCTGAGCTGCCAGGCAAAAGCTCTTGCTCTGTGTTAATCTTCCCCTACCCTTTTCCAAGCAATTGCTATTGCTCAAGTACAAACATCCTGAGATAACACTCTGTAAAGTATTTTACACTCTTCAAGAACCGGACAACAGCTTCCAAGTGTATTTATTCCAAGCACTTGGGAAGAGAAATAGACTCTTAAAAATCATCTACTATGTTGACTTGATTAACTGACTTAAGATATAAATTTGAATGCAAAATTCCAAGTTGGCTGTGTCAGGACACATCACAACTTCAAATATGGCTTTAGGTTACTTAGAAACAGACTCCTAATCTTCGGATTTTACTGGTAAAAGGAACTGTTGCTAGTTTGATGAAGGTGTGTCAGCTAATAATAAAAGGACTGCAGTGTAAATGAGTTTTTTCTCATGGCCAGGACCCTAACACTTCATCTCAAGTTAACTAAAACCAAACCTCACTCTTGTCTTTCTCTTCTCTACCTTCACGTATTTTCATCATTGATTATTATAGATAAAGACACCAAATAATGTGCAGAATTTAACTTCTGGTTTATATATCCAGTAAGCATCACACCTGGGATTCACAGTTAATCCTGAGTAATTCCAACTCCTAGATTCTTAACACATGGAGTCTATCAATGTATTTATTAAGATGTAGCTATGCTGTTTTGTGGGAGAATAAAATGACTAGATTATTTTTCTTTTCTTTGAGTCTTCCACTCCAATTTTCTTCCAACTCAGGAATTTTCAAAGAAACAACACATGCTATTTGTTATTTTGAATATTAAGTCAGCTTTGAAATTAAAGTGAAAATGGTCTGGAACCTTCCTTCCTGCTGGAAGGCACTCACGGTATCAGTAGGTGGGGGAGAAGCTGTCATCAGCAGGCTTCCTAAGCTATGGACCCTGTGCATAGTGATACTGACTGGCCAGCAAAGTGAACTCAGCAGTGCAATCAAAGCATGTCTGTTATGGGACTAACCCCTGGCTTTCTGTTTGGATTTGATGCCCATCCATAGTGGGGTATTCATGTCTGGCACTACAAACTTCCTCAAAAGTCTGTGGTCAGCGGAAGTATAGGCTGTATGTAGATGGGAACATAGTTTATCCATCAGACTCCTCATAGCACTTAGTACCTGCTCTCTACTATCTTATAGTCTGTTGATCTTTCCTGCTATATTGTTATTTTCTGTGCTAGCAACATCTTATGTAAAATATATTTCGTAATTTTTAGTAAACACCTGTATGCTTTTAATGCAGTTTGAACCTGTCTCTTAAAAGGCTCATATGCTAGAAGAGTGGTATGTTAAAATTCCTTCCCTGGGGAGATATAAATAGACTCTCCCCCTTCTTCATAAGGTCCTAGCAACAAACAAAAGTCTGATTCTGTCAAAGTTTACCCTGGGGAAAACCAATGAGTTCATAAGACTCATTTCTTACACAGCAGCAAAGGTGAGAGGTCATAGACAGGAAGCATGGCTAACCCTAAAGGTAGCTGCACCAACAGAAAATTTTCCCCAGAATGGTCAATGGTCATTGATGGTCCTGTAATCTCTCCTTCCCATGAAGAACCTACCATGATGCCATGTTGTAATGAAGCTAGAAGGCACCCACTAGAGCTGAGCTCCCACTAGAAACTAATACCATCTTCTTGCATGACTAGAACTGTTACCTTTTTTCTTTATACTTCAACCACTATCAATATTTTGTTACAGTGGTAGAAGATAACATAATGCCCACAGTGACAGTATATCCACTCACTTATGAGCCAGGGAAACATTCTACTTTTCATAATTCTGAAGATCTTTATTTTGTCTTGATGTTACTGAGTGTATCTTGGATACTGGGTCTCCACCTGACAGATTAGTATCAGTGCAACCTCATGATCAGCAATCTCAATGAATCTCTGGTTTTCTTGTCATATATTCCCTTGAGTTTTGAGGAGTTTCTTTAAAATTTATCCACTATTCTTCAACTTCAGTAATATGTTAGAATTTTCTTGGTTCTTGGCAAACTCTCTTGTTTTCTACTTTATATAAAAGGAACTCCATTCAAATTGTTCATCACCAACTATGTAGATCTGTTTACATGAAGTACTGTTTATGAATATCTTTCCTGGAAAAGAATGCAAGCAACACATTGAGTTAAACTGTGAACTTGGACCATGATTTGGCTCTCTGGGTCAAACAAAACATTTGTTCCAAAAACTGGTGCCCTGGGTTCCACCATGGGCTCTACATGGTAGAAGCAGAGAACTGAGTCCTATAAATTATTCTCTAAGGTCCCCATGAACAGTGGCATGTACATCCACACACACATGCAAAAATATACAATAAATATTATTTTTAAAAAATCAGTTAACACATTGACTTTAATACATGAACCCTATCATATCTAGAACAACACTTCATTTTTACTGCATGTTATGTTCTGTCTCTGGAAGCAAAAGAAACCCATGCAGCCAGTTGTGACTCCTCTGTCATTTTTCTCCGAAGAGGAAGAGACTGAGTACTTTGATGTGACTATCTGGAAGAGACTCTGTCACTATACAGCTTGACCAACTTGATGGTGGTGAAGTTGTCACTGAAAAGGAGCAGAGAAAACAAGAAGCTTTCAAAGAGAGGGACTGGGCTGAGGTAGCTGCAGTGATACTTGCTTTTTGTATGATGCCTTTGGGCCCAGCCTGACCTCTGCCTCTCTCTGGACAGAGGCTTCACCTGAAGATAAGGAAAATGTACCAGCCTAGGATCATACTTTGGTACAGTCAAGGAGGGGAAATAAGAGATCTGGAAAGGAGGATCATCTTGTTTAACTCAAAACCTGTAAATTTCTCCTTTGTACTGAATGTTTAAAATGACTGTCACACTGGGGCGGTTCTTGAGTGTCACTGTCCTTTCATACACAATGCACCCTTTAAACATCTGACATCATGATAATGTAAGTGCACACAGGCCTGACACGTACCATCAGGTCCAGAGGATGCCTTTCCTTCTGTGCCTCATGAATTTCTCAGCTGCATGTGTTGCCTGATTCTCTTCTTTCTTGAATCATTACTTCCTTAGCCTCTACAGAGCAGCTTCTCATGGTTCCTCTGATCTCCATGCAGAGCAAGGACCCATACCCATCTGACAGTTCATCCTCTGGCTCCTCCTAAAGCCACAGTAAAACAGTTTCCTCAGGCCTGTCCTCCAGAAACCCCTCTTCACTGTCCTTCATCTAATGAGTGGTCCCAGTCATGCAGAGATCTCCATCACAAGATGTGCCAATATCCCTGCAATCACAATCTTAGTGGGACACTTTTCTTCTCGTTTCTGGAACACAATACCCTAGAGTTAATTGGCTTTACCTGTAAGATCCTGAAACAAAAATTATAAATGATAGGATTGCACCAGATTTGGACCAACTCAGCCTCTTTCCCTCTGATACCACATCACACCACACACACACACACACACACACACACACACCCACACACACCCCTCTACATTTTAGTTTACATAAAAATTTTCCCTATATATTTAATATGTGTACAAGATACAGTATCTGGAAAGTCACAAACTGTACCACATAAAACATTACTCTTAACTTAGTTCCAGGGACCTGCTTATGATTGAGTGAATAACTTAAATAGGCAGAAACTACACGAAGCAACTGTCTCCAAGCATTGGGTGACAGGTAACTCCAGACTATGATGCTAGAAAAAGATGCATATGGAGTGACACTCACTCTGGATGTCTGCCTGGGGATGCTTCCCAAGCTCGGCAGAGGCCCCCAGAACAAAAACAGAACTGGAAGAAAGAGAGGGAGACAGAAGGGAGACAGATACAGACAGAGACAGAGAGACAAAGATGGACAGAGAGACAGAGAAAAGCTCAAGTTTATTGAAGTGGATCAAGGTATCACTGGACTTACAATAACATAAAAATCAAAGACCCAGTATCAGTGAAAGACTATATATATATGGACTATTACTTAAATATATATCTTAATAAAGTTGCATATTCATTCAATTTTTCACTGATATCTCTTATTTTTCAAATAATAACTCCTCCTTGTTTTCATTTGGGTGATTGGAATTACCAAAAATACCCATTTTGAACAAAAATCTTACAGAAAGGGATGCAAGCATTAAAGAAATTATTATTGCAATGTTACTTATTTTGAGCTATATTTTTAAAATTACAAAATTATTTATAAATATTTCCAGTTTCAACCAGTATTGATGGATATGTTTTATATATTAATCTTCAGTCCATCCACTTTTTCAATTTTTTCATTATTCTTAGTAGTTGCCTGTAATTTCTTTAGCTTCTGCCATTTATCAGATACAATTCCCCCCTGTCACTCTAGTTATAATGTTCTTTTCCTGAGTTTTGTCTGGAGTTTGAGTGGATGTTAAAGGAAGTGTCTTATCTGCCCAAACTGTACACAGAGTGCTTTGGAATTTTCCCCTTGACCTTCATATTTGTGGTAAGTTTTCTTCTTTTTATTAGTTTTAAAAAGTTGAATCTCATTTTATAACTTACAAAGACATTTTTAAAAATCAAAGACTTAACTGTTCCCAATTGTTGATCTGATGCACACTGCTAACAGTGGGCTAGGACTTTGTTTATACTGAGGGAACAAACTGGACTTGACCACAG
This sequence comes from Rhynchomys soricoides, assembly GCA_019843965.1. Classification (NCBI taxonomy): domain Eukaryota; kingdom Metazoa; phylum Chordata; class Mammalia; order Rodentia; family Muridae; genus Rhynchomys; species Rhynchomys soricoides. The sequence goes on from JADRCH010000235.1 coordinate 1,295,231, forward strand.
CACAGGCTTTTTCCCTGTTGGAGCTCACTTTCTGATGCTTTCCTTAGAGATTTTATTCTTGTTTTCTATCTGTACAAAGGAAATGGTCTTACGTGCTCTGATTACATCCTTTGCTAAGTTCATCTTGTGGGATAGATTGACATCTCAGGACAAGCTGAGATGTGTTGCCTTTCCATTATTAGAAGCATCTGCATAAGTTATTTAAGTGGGATTTCACGTAAGTACCAAGGTGTGGTAGCATTACTCGTCATTTCTCCCTAAAAGCCTTGCTTCCTTCATCTTCCCTTGGCCAATATGAAGTAATCACATTAAATGGAACAAATGGTTTTAGGTTAGTTGGGTCTTCGGGGTTAAGAGTGGATTGATGCTAATTTGCAAGAGTATGGTTCATGGTTCATAGAAAAGAGGGAGTAGGTTAATAGTCCCTTGTTCTTCAATGTCTGACAATTTTCTTCAATTTGCTTCAGTTCATACACTAGTTAGGAGCTGAAGCCATCACAGATCTAACAAGCTAAAGGACTGCCCTACTTCAGACAGCGGTCAGAAACCCGGGATCTCTGACCTGTTCTCGCTTCTTTTTGACATTTCTGATCAAGGGCTGTAGTGAGAATTTGGTTTCCTTAAAACACACGGAAATATCATAAGACTATATTTTCATTTTAAGCCCAAGTGTAGGGATGTAGGGCTGCTTCAGATTGTCCACAATATCTGACTAGGATTTGCCGTGAGCTCTAACAGGGGTGTGATTTTGCCAGGTGCACATGGTTTCTGGAGAGAGTGATGTTTGGAATTCTGGAGAAGAGACTATTTAAATGCTAGGGCCCTGAGATTGTTGGGCTACTGATGCTGGATTGTTGGTTGGTTGCTGTTAGTGGCACAAAGAAGAAACAACAAGAAGAAATTTGCCATCAGGATGGCAAAGATCAAATTTGTCCCAAGGAACTCAGTGCCCCCAATCAGCAGCATTGCCCCCTTCCCCCTCTCTCCTTTTCTCTCTCCTATCTAATGTTAGGGTGTTGACAGTGTGAGAAGAGGAGCGAGAAGAGCGGAAGAAAAGAGAACCCACACAGTGACGAATGTAGGCTACAAAGAGCTCTCACCATTCCACCTTCAGATTTGATGATTTTCTAGCAACTCAGAGAACTGAGGAAAACCCTAAACTTAAAATCAACATTTTGTTTGAAATCACACAGTGACTCAAGCATAGACAAATGAAGGAGATGTGAAGACAGATGTGGGGGGAAGAAGAGGCTCCAATTCCAAGCTGCTGGCATCTCCTCAGCAGTGTGGAAACCACTCTTCCTGAACAACACTACACTCACTGGATTTTGTCACTCAAGAAGCTATACTGAGGCTTCCCAAATAGGTATGATTGAGAAGTTTATTGAGAACCACAGGGGATTCACATCCCAGCTCCCCTCCCTTCTCCAGAGATTGATGATGGCTCTGTTTACCACTTACAGAAAATCTCAACGGAAGTATTAATTAACAAAATGTTCTAAGCCAGGCACACAGGTCAAGCCTATGTGCATATGTAGATAGGTATGTGTGTGTATAGATGTATACATAATTACTATTGTTAGCATATGACATACAGCTACAGCTATGTTCTACAGAACAGCCACTGTTTCCTATTAGCATGGACGCTCAAACAATTGCAGTTTCATCTATCTTTCATTAACAAAAGCTTCAGGAGACCACGGGAGCTTTCTGCCACATTTTCTAAGTTTTCTCTTGAAATTCACATTGGTTTATAAAAATCTGGCTTCTGTTAAGTTTCATTCATGGTAATTGTATCTTGTTATAGGCATTTTCTCATCATCAAATCCTCAATGGGACAGAAGATAGATAGGATTGCCTAATATTTATTCTATATGTTATCAGGCATCATTAGATGACCCAGAAAGCACCTATAATTAAAACTATCCCAAGTTTATTAAAGGCACAAAGTCACAGAAGAGGCATGAATGGATGGATTATCTCTGTTCTTGGATTTGTTCTTGTCTTTGTTTTTTAGGATGTTTTTCATGAGGCCAATGGTTACTGACTGTGGTCAGTTGTCAAAGGAGACAACATAAGCATTTCTATTTCAAATTATCTGGGGGTCTCATAACCTCATGCATTTTGCAGCTATATTGTTTTCAGTGTCTTTCAGAATTTCAGATAAGTCCCAAACTCCCAATGAGTTTATGTTTCTGCCCTACGAAATGCCTTTGTTTAGAGACTTTCATCATTGCTTCCTGAGAAGATTAATGATTTGCCAACATGTCTCTCCTTCCTGGGGAAGCTACCTCCTCCCTCATATGTTCAACGCAAGACAATCCAGGGAAAAATAAAAACATATGAGACAACAGCCAAACAAAAGAGAAAGAAGACAATATGCAGATTAAGTGAAAATTGATCAAATATTGCCACAAAAGATGTAATGATTTATAACCAAGGCCATCATCTAATTTCCTAGCATGGTAAAGGAAATGAGAAACATGCTGAGAAACTGTCTCGCAGTACTATTTAGGCTTAATTATCTCTAATGACCTACTGAGGAGCTAGGGAGATGGCACAGTTGTAAAGAACTCTAGAGCAAGCATGAGAACTGAGTTTGGATCCCAGCATTCATGTAAAACCAGGTACTTTGATGTATATCTACAATCCCACTGCTGGGAAGGCAGAGACAGGAGGATAGCAACGTTTTCTGGGCAGACAGTCTAGCTAATCATTAAACCCAAAGTGCAGTCTCAAAGAAAAACATGAGACAGGAGATTCTGGAAGAAGATACTCCACTTCAGCTTCTGGCCTCCACACTCATGTGCACACATTTGCACAAATACCCATGCAGATGCATGTGTACATACACATATGCCTGTACCAAAATTAAAGACCCACTGGTTATTAATCTTATGGTTCAAGCAAAAGAGCAGCATTGTAGCAAATCAAAGCAGTGTTTATTTGATTATTAGATTCATCAGACTGTGATTTTGAAGGACAGGTGGAATTTGGGCATGAGGTACTGGGCTCATATAGTTTTGGGGATGAGATCCCATAGACTGTGACCATATGGAGTGCTGGAGGACTTTCTCACAGTAGATCTAACTGAGAGATGCTAACTGCTGATTTGATGTGAGGTTTGGATGGGGGTGTTGGTGTGGAGCAGCTGTGGCAGTCTTTTTTACTCCATGCATTCCATTGGCCACAGAGGCAGGAATGGGTTGCCAGTAGACTCCAAAGCATTTTCTAATGCTTTCCAAAGTGTTTGTTGATGTTCTTACACAAATACACAGAGATTAGCTTCATCTTTAGTGGCATGGTTTGTGGTAAGCCTGTTGCTAAGTGATGATATTCCAAGTGTAGGGAAGTCTCTAGCTAGCATTTGGACATGGTTGGCTGAAGAAATTGAAACTGATCTAATGAGGAAGTATAAATCATATGATCCCAATTCTTTATAATGGCTGTGGATGGCTGATTTGATTCTCAGCCTATGTCCTTCGGGTGTTAAAGATGTCCCAATGAGACAATACCTAGCAGACTACTCTGGTGCTTATGTTTAGTTGCAATCTCAAGCACTTAGTGTGTCTGGGGCTTTCTATGACTATTTTATTTCTTCTTGATTATGGTTTATAGTTCTCAAGATTGAAATACTTATGGATATTATTTTCTCTTTATATTTTTTGACCTTATTATTTGTTGTATTATGTTTTCTATTTATGTTTTCCTCTTTTCTTTATTAGATTCCTCTATATTTATTTTATTTATGCTTTATTTCAAAGAGCTTTGGGGGTTGTTGATCTACTACATTTTTGTTATTCTGTTAATTTTTTTCTGTTTTCAATTTTATCATTCTTTTGTTTTCGGCTATTATTTTCTGTTTTCCTTTCTCTTGTACTATATTTAGATTTTTTTTATTTCTTATTTTCTAAATTTTCAAAATTAGGTACAATACAAACATGTTCATCTTAATTTCTGATAGATGCACTTATAGGAATAAAAGCCAGGAATAGTGACACATGGTTGTTTTTTTGTAATTCCATAAATGTGATTTTTATTTTTACTTTTCTTGGCAAGTGATACTCAGATTTGAATTGACATCTTCAGTTTTATATTCTTCTTCTTTTCAACTTTCAAACTGCTTTATGCTTTTTTCCAAATTAACTTTTAAAATTTTTCTTAGCATCCTAATTGCATCTTCCCCTCCCTCTTCTCCTTCCAGTCATTACCTCTCGTCTCCTCTCCCTCGTGCCCCTTCCCTCTGTCCTCAGAAAAGAGGAGGCCTCCCATAGATATCAACCCACCTTGGCAAATCAAGTTACAGTAGGACTAGGCATCTTCTAATGATGTTAGGTAAGGCAGCCCAGTTGGGGAAAGGGATCCAAAGGCAGGCAAAAGAGTCAGCTACAGCCCTTTCTCCTGACATTAGGAGTCTTACATGAAGACCAAGCTGCACAGCTTTTGCATGTAGTGACACACACTTTTAATCCCAGTACTCAGGAGATAGAGACATGAGGATCTCTGAATTCAAGGTCATCCAGGTCTACAAAGTGAGCTCTAGCACAGCCAAGACTATAAAGAGATTCTGTCTCAAATAGCCAAGAAAATAAAAAATAAAAATAAAGAAGAGAAGAAGAAGAAGAAGAAGAAGAAGAAGAAGAAGAAGAAGAAGAAG
>JADRCH010000235.1:1299897-1361322 GCA_019843965.1 Rhynchomys soricoides
AGAAGAAGAAGAAGAAGAAGAAGAAGAAGAAGAAGAAGAAGAAGAAGCACAAAATCATTAATTTAATTACCAGGAAGAAGAATGTGTAAATATGGACAAGAGAGAAAATTTGAATAGATAATAAAGGCCCAGTTCCCCAAGTTAACAAATGAACAAACACATCAGGTTGAAAGGGGCCAGGGCCAACCAAAGGAAGGATGGAGACAAAGTTGTATCTGGACACATTTTCTTGAAATTTACAAATATCAAAGAGAAAAAGAAAATTCTAGAAGCTTGGGGAAAAAACCCAGCACATTGGAAAGAACAGGATTATAGTGAGGAAGAACCCAAGACCTTTGGATCAGAAGCATGGCATTCAAGACTTTGAAGGAAGTCAGAGTGTCACTAGGGTGGAAGGAGAGGACATGTAGGAAAAGGGCTCTTTTGTCTCTGTTGGCCACTAGGCAGCTTAGGCTGAGTATGAGCTTTCCAGATTGTTCTCACTGGAAGAAACAGTTGAGAATCCTCAAATGATTTAGTGGATTGGCACAACCTTCCTGATTTGTCAGAGATCCCAAGAGCTCTCCTTTTGACATCCAACCCAGTTCAATCCAAGGGCCTGCCATTCCTTCCTGCCTAATGCCCCCTAGTCCCCACACACATAATAATATGCAATACATTTTATAATGTGCATAGTGACATGGATATATGTACACAGAAAGACAGAAGCAGAATGAAAACTAAGAAGATATCCTAACGGGGAGAGCAAAAGGGTAAAGATAGAACCAGGAAGTTCACAGGCCTGTGTTGTTGTGTGTGACCATGAGTACATGGCAGGAAGTCAGGGTCTACCTCACATTTTGAGATAGAATCTCTTCCAGAACCTAGAACTCACCAGTTGGCTAGGTTGCCATCCAGGGTTTGCGTTCTCTGGCTCCCCAGGAGTGGGGTTGCAGCTTTTTATGTGGGTGCTGGGGATCTGAACTCATTCCGATCTTTCTGCACTCTTAGCTCCAACTTTCTCCACAGAGCCATGATCCAAGCAGTACTGATTGCTTTTCATGAGACAGACTACTTGATGGATTCTTGGTAATTTTCCTTAGATGCTTGGTCTGTGAAGTCCTGTAGACTGTGAGTCTGGGTATATCAGGTTGATGAATTTGCCACAGCAATCAAGGATTGATTTTTCGTACCTAGGCTTGTGTGTGCAAACAGTAAATGTACATATAGGTGTGTGGGGCTGTCTTTTGCTATGTGTCCTGCCAGCTTAAGAATTTCACAGACAAATGAGGATTTAACATGTTATATTTTGAGGGGAAATCCCAAGGTTATTCTGTTTAATGCTGATAACGTTTCGCACGATACACAACTGTGTTTTAGGCAATGGACAGAAGTTAAAAAAAGGACATGAAGCGAGTTGTTTTTCCAGGTCTAACCAGAAGAATGCATAGAAATATATCCTGGAGCAGAAGTATGAAATCTGAGGAGTTCTTATCAGGTGGAATTTGAATTTTCCATGTTTTGAAAAGAAAATACCACAGTGAGAGGTATAGAAATACTTATCGATCCTGCCGACAAAATACCTGAGTTGTGAAAAATGAGTTATGATATAGCTTTTTTTTTTTTTTTTTTACTTTATTTCATTGTAGGTATTTCTCAAACAAATTGATTTTTCCTTAATGTATTTCTCACGGATAAAGAGTTATCTGTAAAACCAAACATTTCCTACCCTGGACATGGCTGCATCTGTTTGTAGAACAGCAAGTATGGCTTTGTGTTCCTGGAATCTTAAGAATTTCTATTTTCCAATTTTATTTTTTGTCATTTTTTTTTGCACCACAAATGATAATTGTTGCAGTGGTTTATTTTCTTCTAGTACTAGTGATATTAAACATGTTCATAAACTATTTAACTTCAGTTACCCATAAATTATGCTGTAATACATTTGCTCTGTACCTTACAAAAACTGAGATTTTCAAATCTAGGCTCTCCCTGTATCTCTAGAGCATACAGGCAGAAAAGGAAGCAGATCCTGTACACAAGCCGTCCTTTACAGGTGATTTAAGCTCCGAATTCTTGGCAAGTACTATTTTCAAACTTCCTTCCTCGCTCTTCAGATGGGGGCAGTTATAAATGATTAACTCTTTAAAGTTTTTAGTCTGTTTCCTAAAAGTGACCCATTTTCCTTTTAAAATTCTGGGCCGGGAGCAGAACTACTGGCTTTCACCTCTGTACTATATTCATTTGGAAAAAAAATAGTTTTTATGAATCTCGATAACTTTTCTGGGAAAGCATTAACAAAGGGAGGTCACGTAAAACTTAGGTCTCATGGACCTTTGGTGGGTGGTGATTTCTGTGCAAACTGACAGCCTTGGGCCTCCCAGCCTCTGTAAACAGGATTTTACCTGAGCCCAGGTTACAAAACTGGGCTGAGAAAATGGAGTAAGAGTGACCTTTAGTGGTTACTCTGGGTAATCACAAAGGGGTGGGATGTCTGTCTCAAGGGCATGATGGACCATGAGTTGGCATGGTTACTTAAGGCTGAGGTAGTGAGTGAGGACTGACCACAGAGCTCTAAGGGAATATCAGAACCCTGAAAGCTCGGGCAAGTGAGATGACAAGATGCATTTTAATTAGTAAATTAAAATCCTGTCATATCTATCAGCACAACTTAGGAGATTCAGTGCTTAAATCCTCTGCTCAAACCAACTTGGAAAGGCACCATTTAACTGAAGCAAAACTCTTATGCTTCCCAAAGATTGGTTAAAAAGTCACCTGCACAGCTAGAGGAAGACTTACTGGTTAGCCCCACATCTGATTTTAGGAAGACAGCCCATCTCAGTTACATGAAAATTCATTATTGATGGAAGCTAAGGCTCAAAACATACTTTCCTTGTTTTTTGTTAGGAGATGTCGGAATATACTCCTTTAATTCCACATTAAAATGTAAAGCACAATTCCTTAATAACGCTCTGTCACTGCCTTTGTAACCTATCTGTTGTTTTCTTCCTAGTCTAAGATACATCACATAGCATGTTTTGGGAGCCACACTGAAGCCCAACTAGAGACTGAGAATGAACAATAATACGCATATCCACAATCATGCTTTGCAAAATGTAATACTATGTCCAGTAACTTGAATGTTTCTAGTTATCCAAGTGATTGCTTTCAATGGGTTTCTGATAAAGCCATTGGTTCTGTAGGAAGTGAGGGGTTGTTCTGATTGTTGATTCAGGTGGGAAGACCCACTTTGAATATGGGTGTAACCATTGTCTAGGTGACTCCCAGAACAGAACACTATTAAAAGTAGAAAGCAAGCCACCAAGCAGGTGTTTGCTTGCTTAACCTCTCCTGATTCTTGACTGTCCATGATGCTTAAACTCCTCTGTTGACTGCCCCATCATAATGGGCTGCACCCAGGAATTGTAAGACAACTAAAACCATCCATTCTTCCCCGTATTGCTTTTTGCTCAATCACATTTTATCACAGCGATAAGAAATGAAAACAGAACAGACTGGACTGGTGAGTACTGAGTCACCCACACCAGTGGGATAGCCTCAATCCATTCTGCAGTTCCAGTCCTCAGCTAGTGCTTAGATCTTGGAGGAAGGAGGAAAGACTCTGTGCTCTACAGCAAATGTGTTCAATAGTAGAGTGAACACAGTCGTGATGTGTGTACATGGTGATACATTGGTTCTTTCAGAAAAGTACCTGTAACCTTTTCCTGGGGTACCTGCATGTTTGGACCCAGGTTCTATGCACTGGTGCTAAGCTTCTCACTGGTCCTGGTGGGGTATGCCAAACTCCAGGAACAAAGAAATGCTTATCTGGGTTCTCCCCAGTGCCAGCAGGACTGCTGATGTCCCCTGGTTTTGAACACAGAACTTCCTCTCCTTATCATGAGAGCTTGTGCAGCAGGAGAGGATGAGGTCATGGGAAAGCCCTTGACACCTGAAGCTACTACCCATCAGAATAGTACATGGAACCGGTAGTCGTGGCAGAAAAACCAAGGCTGGAGCACACAAGACCTGAACAACAGGCTTTCAAATGTTCGTCAAATCCTCCAGTGGGTTTGCAAATATCATTGACTTGTAATGTTGAGTTAAACAAAGCACATAGTCACTGGGAAATTCTTAATCCTGTGGGAACTATATCTTTTTCCAATGGACTAGTCTGCTGTCTATTAGAGCAGCATGCGTCAGCTGAAGTGCTGTGTTCAGGATAGCAGCATTTCTCAGCAGAAAGTGGTAGCTGACAGGGGAGAACCTGTGGAGAAGATGTTCTCCAGTCTTAAAAAAGTCAACCAGAGCAGAAACCTGCCTCTGAGCTAGCAGATAATTTCTATGTCATGTGTTTCAAGATGCTAGAAGAAAAGATGTTGGAGAATTTTGGCTAAAGGAATGAGAAATTTTTGGGGAAGATAGAGGTGTCTAACATTCTTTAAATATGATTCAGAACTTCATATGGTATCCTATGAGTATGTATACATTTTATGAATTAGTTAAAAGCAAATTTAAATACAACTGTAGAAATTGTAAAAGTAAAATATAAATATAAAATGTAAATCTATCTTTTAGTCTCAGCAAATGGGGTGTCAAGAAAACATCTCAATAGTCACATCTAATGGGCAGGAGCTAAACATCTGAGAATCAACCTTGAACTTCAGAACTTAGATGCAAATGTCTGTGGAGATCTATCTGTAAGAATAACATTAAAGAAATTATTGCTCTTTGCAGTGGCTGAATTGCAGCACTTTGAATAGTTTGCTTCTACTTCTAATATTCCCCTACTGCCCCCCCCAAAAAAAAGAAAGAAAGAAAGAAAGTAAGAAAAGAAAACTAAAAAAAACAAGAAACAAAACAACTATTAATTGTAAGGTATACTGTTACAAATGCAATTGCTTAATGCATACAGGGTATATAGTAGAAAGATTTATTGTAACATGTCTCACTATTCTCCTCTCAGTATTATATAAGTGGTATGAATGTGTGTGTAAATGATGTGTTTGTGTGTGTATACCTATATACATTTGTGTGTGTAAATGCAGGCACATCTCTGCAGGTCAGAATACAGCTTTGAGCATCAGTCTTTTCCTTCAATGTTAAGCATGGTGTCACTAAGTTTCCCAACTAGACCTTGAACTCATTTTGTAGTCCTGGCAGGTTTTGATCTTGCAATCAACTTTTGCTGTAGCTGGAATTACAGACCTATGTCACCAGGCCAGGCTACTTAGGTGTATTTTTATACTTTTTCTTTCCTTATGATATGGCCTTTATAGTGATATTGTAGCTGCATTATCAAAAGATAGAAAGCTGTAATTAGCTGTCAACACCATGAGAAAGGGAGCATACTTGCATCCTCACCATTTGTTGTTGTTGTTGGTGGTGGTGGTGGTGGTTGTGGTCATTGTAGTGGTCTCAAACTCACAGAGCTTCTCCTACCTCTGCCTCCTAAGTACTGGAATCAAAGGCATGTTCTACCACACCTAGCCCCAACCCCCTCCAGGTTAATATTAACATCTTTCAAGCAAGTGCAATGAACTTTGAAAGACACACAATTGTGTGTCAAATAATTTCATGTGTAAATTAAATCTGTTGTCGGGGCAGAGAATGGAAGGGAGTTTTAAATTAACAATTTTTCTTACTTTCTTTCTCATCTTATGAATTTACATTGGACACATTTAGAACTGAGTGTCTGGCCTTCTGTTTTCATTTTTTTAAGGTCACATATGCATGCAGTTGGCAACCCCCCCACTATTGTCCCCCATGTTTAACACCAGATGTTCACAGTGACTACAATGGGAGTAACATTTATTTTAGTGATTTGTCTTGCTTACAGTTTTCTTTTTAAAAATTAGTTTACAGTTTAAATAGACATATAGCACCTAGTGAGATAGAAGTAGTCATTGGATGTCTCCAATCAAGAAAAGCCCAGGGCAAGATGGTTTTACTGCAGAATTATACCAGACTTTCAAAGAAGAGTTAACACCAATACTACTCAAATTATCCCAGAAAATAGAAACAGAAGGAAGACTGCAAAATTCATTTTATGGGGTCACAGACATGCTGACATCTAAACCACACAAATTACAGATCAATTTTTCTTATAAATATAGATGCAAAAACACTCAATAAAATACTTGTAATCTGAATCCAAGAACACATCAAAAAGATCATCCACCATGGTCAAGTAGGCTTTATCCCAGAGTTACAGGATAGGTTCAATATATGAAAATCAGTAAATGTATATTAACAAACTGAAATATAAGAAAATCAGTAAATGTAATCCATCCAGCGTATTAACAAGATAAAAAAATACATTATCTAAATTATCTCATTAGATTCAGAAAAGGCCCTTAACAAAATCCAACATCTTTCATGATAAAAGTCCTGGAGATATTAGGGATGCAATGGACATACTTAAACATAGTAAAAACAATTTACAGCATGCCTATATCCAACATTGAATTAAATGGAGAAACTCAAACCAATTTCACTAAAATTAGGAACAAGATAAGTTTGTCCAGTCTCTTCATAGCCATTCAATATAGTACTTGCAGTCATAGCTAGAACAGTAAGACAACTGAAGGAGATCAAGGGGATACAGATTGTAAAGGAAGAAGTCAAAGATGATATGATCCAAGAAATTCTACCAGGAGACTGTGTCGTCTGATAAACATCTTCAGTGAAGTGGCTGGGTACAAGATTAACTTTAAAAAAAAAAAAATCAATAGCTTTCCTATATACAAATGGCAAATGGACTGAAAAAAAGGCATTGAAATAACACCTGTCACAATAGCCTCAAATAATATAAAATATCTTGGAGTAACTTGAACCAAAGCAAGTGAAAGAACAGTATGACAAAAACTTTCAGTTTTGAAGAAAGAAATTGGAGAAGTTATCAGAAGAATAAAAGGTATCCCATACTCATGAATCTGTAAGATTAACATAGTAAATCTACAAAAAGCAATTATATAGTCAATGCAATCCCCAATTGGAATTCAAAAACAATTCTTTACAGGCCTTGAAATGACAATCCTCAACTCTAAAAACCCAGGATTTAGTTAAAAAACAATCCTGAATTAAAAAAAAAATTCTGTAGGTATCACCATCCCTGATTTCAAGTTGTAGTGCAGGGCTATAGTAAGAAAAGTCACATTGGTATTGAGTAGAAAAAGATACATTAATCAATGGAATCGAACTGAAGACCCAGACATAAATCCACACACTTATGGACAACTGACTTTTTAAAATAAAGTAGCCAGAAATACACACTGGGAAAAAGATAGCATCTTCATCAAATAGTGCTGGTCTAACTAGATTTCATCATGTAGAAGAATACAAATGAATCCATACTTATCACCCTGCACGAGACTCAACTCCAAGTGGATCAAAGGCCTCAACGTAAAATCAGACACACTGAACCTGATAAAAGAGAAAGTGGGGAATAGTCATGAACTCATTGGCACAGAGAAGACCTTCTGAACAGAATACTATTAGCACAGGCACTAAGATCAAAAATTAATAAATGGGATCTTTGAAACTGAAAAGCTTCTGTAAGGCAAAGAACACAGTCAATCAGACAAAGTGACAGCTTACAAAATGAAAAAAAATATGTTTCATTTCGACTTAACATTTGATAGAGGACCAATATTCAAAATAAGGAACTAATATCCTAAATAAAAATTCAATAAACTAGATATCAAAAACAAACAAGCAACCCAATTTAAAAATGGGGTGCAGATCTAAACATAATTCTCAATAGAAGAATCTCAAATGGTTGAGAAACACTTAAAGAAATGTTCAACATCCTTTGCCATCAGGGAAATGCAAACTAAAACTACCTGAGATTTCATCTTACACCCATCAGAATGGCTAAGATTAATAACACAAGTGGCATCTCATGCTGGCTGGGATGTAGAGCAAGGGAAACACTTCTCTATTGCTGGTGGGGTCGTCACTTAGGAAATGAATATGGGGGATTCTCAGAAATCTACCACTCTTGGCATATACCTAAAGGATGTTCCACCCCACCTCAAGGACACTTGCTTGACTATGTCCATTGCAGCTTTATTCATAATAGCCAGAAACTGGAAACAACCTTGCAGAACTTGTGGGGGTGGCCAACCAATGTCTCTCAACTAAAGAATGGATTTTTAAAAATGTGTTAAATTTACACAATCGAGTATTACTCGGCTATTTTAAAAAATGACATCACAAAATTTGCAGACAAATGGATAGAACTAGAAAATAAATCATCCTGAGTAAGGTCATCAGACCCAGAAAGACAAATATTTTATATAGTTACTTGTAACTGGATATTAGCCATTAAGTAAAAAATAACCAACCTATAATTCATAGACCCAGAAAGGTTAGGCAAAGAGGAGGACTCTAAGAGTATACGCATGAGGAAACATAGAATAACTTTTATTTTGGGGGGTGGGGTGGACCAGGGACAGGTGGGGATGGAAGTGGGCAGAATCAAGTGGAAGGGGATGGGGTGGAGGAAGAGAGTGCTGGCATTGGGGGTTATTCAGGGGTGGTATGAAAACCTAACACAGTGGAAACTTCTTGGAAATCTATGAGGATGGTCCTACTGAGGAATCCTATGGGTACATTGTATGGAGGATACAATGAAGTCTGACCTGGCCATCTCTTGTAGCCAGATAAAGCTCCCTGTAGTGGGTCTGGTTGTATTTGGTTGACTTGTTGGTTGAGGAGGTCCCATAGAGACCCCTAACAACACAGGCTGATGCTAGAATATAGGATCATTTTCTGAAAAATGACACAGGGGTGTTGGGAGCTGAAGCGGAGCTGAAGTCTTCATGCCGCTCCTGGGAACCTGACCCCACCAAGCTTGGCACAGCCTTGTGGTACTTTCTGAGAACTGGTCACAATTGTTTGAAGATTAATTGTTCCCCATGCTCTGGGAACTGGCCGTTCTGAAGATCGATGAGCCAGAGCAACCAGAAACCACAAGCTCCCTGCTTCCCATTCCTCCCTTTGCCTCATTCCCACCCCTCCCTTTGCCTCACTTCTGCTTTAAAAACAGCCTATGTTTCAAGAATAAATGAGACCTTGACAAGATTCTGCTTGGTCTCGCTCCTCTTTCTTGCCCGTTTTTCTTTCAGGCTTGGTCCCTCTCGACCCCACGAATAACGAGGTCCTGTAGGGCAGGACAAGTGGCGCCCAATGTGGGGCTCGAGGTACGGATCTCTGCCAGACGGACCCCAGCCCAAAAGAGGCATAGTGCCAGCTCCAGTGTAGATTGAGGACACTCCTCACTGCTCATGAGAAGTTTTTGTCCTCTGTAAGTGATTCCGTCCGTCTCATATAAAAAATGGGCCAGAAACTCACTAAGGAAGCAGTCTTCATTAAAGACTTAAAAGGAACACTCAGGAAAAGAGGAGTTAGAGTTAAGAAAAAGGATTTAATTAGATTTTTTATATTTATAGATGGGGCCTGTCCCTGGTTTATAATAAATGGTCCAGAGATTCACAGAAAAAAAATGGCAAAAGGTTGGAAGAGATCTTAATAAAAAATTGGAACGTGAAGGACCAGATGCTGTCCCTGCCACCGTTTTTTCATATTGGGGACTTATCAGAGACATAGTTGAGGCTGAGTCTTCTGACCCTGACAAACAGCAATTACTGTCAGTGGCGGAATATTGTCTCTGCCCTCTGTCCCGTGCAGGATCCTTGGCCTCCCTCCCAGAAAAACGTTCCAATACACAGGCCCCTCTGCCTTCTTATTTTTCCTGCCGCCTTTTCTCCTACTGGTTTGCTTTGGCAAGTCAAGCCCTTATTCTGGGTCCATTTACCAGCATCCCCCTCGCACATGCTGCCCACCTACCCATTTCTAGTTGCTCATCTTTTAAGGCTTGGTAGAGAGGCTGCCCTTAAGCTCTTTGGAAAAGATCCTGATATTATAGTCCTCCCCTATAATGCCTCCCAAGTCCAGTGGCTTATCCAAAACGAAGATGATTGGGCCATTAATTGTACTTCTTTTCAAGGCACCATGGATAACCATTACCCTGCTGATAGGTTAGTTCAGTTTTTACAAAAAACGCCAGTTGTTTTCCCTAAAAGGACAAAGACTTCCCCCATTGTTGGAGCCACATTAGTTTTTTCTGATGGATCTTCTTTAGGCATGGCTGCTTTTAGCATTAATGGAGTGGTCTCTCGCTTTATGACAGCTTTCCTCTCTGCACAACTTGTTGAATTGACAGCCATTATTAAAGTTTTTGAGATATTACCAGATGTGCCTTTTAACCTTTATACGGATAGTGCCTATGTGGCCTCCTCTGTGCCCCTCCTGGAAGTTGTTCCATATATCCGCCCCTCCACCAATGCCTCTCCCTTATTCTCCAGACCACAAAAATTAATTCTTGCCCGTGAGGCCTCTTTCTTTGTTGGGCACATTCGCGCCCATTCTGGATTGCCTGGACCACTGTCTGAGGGCAATGATAAAGTAGATCAAGCCACTCAGATAATTGCTTCTGCGCTTTCTGTTCCCCCACTCGCTGCTGCACAGCAGGCCCATGACTTACATCACCTTAATGCCCATACTCTGAGGCTTAATTTCAGGTCTAACAAGAAACAAGGATCGTTCCTCCCTTTGAAGATGTTCCCTCCGTGGCTTCTCCTCAAGGCCCTGCTGTGCTTCAGTACCGTGAGCAGTCCTCTTTCACCACATCAACTTTTTAACTTTACATGGGTAATTTTTAATGAGGCAGGAGATATAGCTAATTCAACCTCTCGGCTCTCTACCAATATCCTGTGGGGCCCCTTACAAGTTGATCTATGTGTGCTGGCCCTTGGGGCCCATGACTATTGGGACTATCGGGACTTCTTTGTGCCACAACAAAAGCCCCCCAATCCTGTCTCACAGCCGGTTTGGCTCCCGGGATGTGGATCTCAAATGAAAAGGTCCCTCTTACAATTGGTCCCTATATATATATATGCCCCGGGGGACATCGAGACCGCTCTCTTAACACACAGTGTGGTTTCTCTTCTGATTATTACTGCGCCTCCTGGGGTTGCGAGACCTCTGGAGACACTTATTGGAAGCCCTCTTCCACTTGGGATTATATTATCCTAAAGAGAAAAAATCCTTCAAGATACAACCTTGGTACTGAGCCCCTCCCCCTCAAAGGGGAATGTAAAGATCAATGGTGCAATCCTTTTTCCATCTTCTTCACTGATGCTGGAAAAAGGGCCTCCTGGGACAATTCCAGAGGTTACAAATGGGGATTGAGACTCTATATGTCAGGGCGTGACATCGGCCTCACATTTAAAATTAAGCTCATAAAGACACTTCCACAGGGGCCTTCAGTAGCTGTTGGACCTAACACAGCCTTACGCCCTGGCCCAGACAGCGCCCCGGTTGGGCCTCCTAAACCACCAGCTGCCCCTGGGTCGACCTCAGTCCCTTCTGCTACCACCCTGTTTCGACCCACCCTTCCTATGGGGCTCCCCTCATCCGCTAAGGTTATTCTCAAGTTGGTCAATGCCTCTGTTGAGACCCTAAGACTCAACAACCAGACAGAATATACAGAATGCTGGGTCTGCTGTTCCCCTCGCCCTCCCTTTACAAGGGGGTGGCTATTCTTGGTGACCCCCTCTACACCAATGATACCAACCTGTTGAGATGGAGCAACACGGGAAGTCATGGATAAACCCTTTCCCAGGTCTCTGGATCGGGTCTCTGTTTATTGGCCCCCAAAATGGTCCCTCCTTATCAGTTAAAGGAGATTTGCAATCAGACAATTACAGTTAATACCACTTTTCAATATCTCCAGGCACCCAATAATACCTACTTTATTTGCTCCATGGGACTCGCTCCTTATGTAGTTTCTGCTTTTTTATTGATATATAGGAATTATGTGTTTTGGTTATTCTTCTTCCAAAGATCACCTTTCATCATGCAGAAGAGCTGCTTACGTTTTGGGAGTGGGGTACAATTCGCTCAAAAAGAGAACCCATTACAGCCATTACATTGGCCGTTCTTTTGGGCCTAGCTGGTGCAGGGGCAGGAACAGGCATAGCTTCATTAGTTACTTCCACCCAACAGTATAATCAACTTTCTATAGCTATTGATAATGACATTCGCGAGTTACAACAAGGGTTAAAATACCTTAAAGACTCTGTAGAGTCCCTGTCAGAGGTGGTTTTACAAAACAGAAGGGGACTAGACTTCATCTTTTTACAAGAAGGTGGCCTGTGTGCTGCACTTAAGGAAGAATGCTGCTTTTATGCAGACAAAACAGGGCTAGTTGAGGACAGCATTGAAAAAATAAAACAGAGCCTAGAAGAAAGAAAGAAAAAGAGAGAACAGAGCGAAGCTTGGTATCGAAACTGGTTTTCCACCTCCCCTTGGCTTTCTACATTGCTTACTAGCCTCCTGGGACCCTTTGTGGGCCTTTTATTGCTTTGTGTGTTTGGCCCTTGGGCCTTTAATAGACTAATTAATTTTGTTAAGTCACAGATTGATTCTGCTCTCTGCAAGATCATTGCTGTTCATTACCATCACCTTAGTGCTCAAGAATCCACCGAGGATCTCCCCCCTGGTCCCTCACTCAGTGGCCTACAGTTCTCAGTCCTGGCAAAAGAAATAGAGACCGCCTGGTACCGCAGGTTGTTGATGCTCTCCTAAGGTGGCTCTCTGAGACTCCCAACAACCCCTTTGAGGCCATAAGCTGTGGGACCAACCAATGACAGGCAACTCATCGCTGCCCCCTGGTCTGTGATGCCAGCAATGGGTGCCACTCACATAGCCTAAGACAGGAGCCTCACCAACTGCCGTGATGGTCATCCAATGACGGGAATATTGTGAGTCCATTGTCTGGGTTGCCCATCATGACCTCGGGAAGAGGGCCATCCCATTACAACTTGAGGCCTAAGGAGTGAGACCTAAGACAGGTGGCCCACCAACCTCATTTTTACTAATACAGAAGGGGGAGAAGTTGGGAGCTGAAGCAGAGCTGAAGTCTTCATGCCGCTCCTGGGAACCTGACCCCACCAAGCTTGGCACAGCCTTGTGGTACTTTCTGAGAACTGGTCACAATTGTTTGAAGATTAATTGTTCCCCATGCTCTGGGAACTGGCCGTTCTGAAGATCAATGAGCCAGAGCGACCAAAAACCACAAGCTCCCTGCTTCCCATTCCACCCTTTGCCTCATTCCCACCCCTCCCTTTGCCTCACTTCTGCTTTAAAAACAGCCTATGTTTCAAGAATAAATGAGACCTTGACAAGATTCTGCTTGGTCTCGCTCCTCTTTCTTGCCCATTTTTCTTTCAGGCTTGGTCCCCCTCGACCCCAGGAATAACAAGGTCCTGCAGGGCAGGACACAGGAGCCCTATTGCCGAGCACTACATCTGTACAGTTCATTGAAAGTGGAGTTCAATTTTGGAGAAGGTAACATGAGGTGCTGAGAAGAAGGTATATTCTTTTGATTTAGGATGAAATGTTCTATAGATACCTGCTAAATCTGTTTGGTCCATAAGTTCTGTTAGTTTCATTCTGTCTCTATTTAGTTTGTGTTTCCAAGATCTGTACATTGATGAGAGTGGGGTGTTGAAGTCTCCCACTATTATTGTGTGAGGTGCAATGTGTGCTTCGAGCTTTAGTAAAGTTTCTTTTATGAATGTGGGTGCCCTTGCATTTGGAGCATAGATGTTCAGAATTGAGAGTTCTTCTTGGTAGATTTTTCCTTTGATGAGTATGAAGCATCCTTCCTTATCTTTTTTGATGACTTTTGGCTGAAAGTCAATTTTATCTGATATTAGAATGGCTACTCCTGCCTGTTTCTTGGGACCATTTGCCTGGAAAATTGTTTTCCAGCCCTTTACTCTGAGGTAGTGTTTGTCTTTAACTCTGAGATATATTTCCTGTATGCAGCAAAATTCTGGGTCCTATTTATGTATCCAGTCTGTTAATCTATGTCTTTTTATTGGGGAATTGAGTCCATTGATGTTAAGAGATATTAAAGAATAGTGATTGTTGCTTCCTGATATTTTCAATGTTATTTTTATGTTTGTGTGGCTATCTTCTTTTGAGTTTGTTGAAAGATTATTTTCTTGCTTTTTCTAGGGATCAAGGACCTCCCCATAAAACTAATTACACTGAATCTAATAGAAGAGAAAGTGGGGAAAAATCTCGAACACATGGGTATAGGGGAAAAGTTCCTGAACAGAACACCAATGGTTTTTCCTTTAAGATCAAGAATCGACCTCATGAAATTGCAAAGCTTCTGTAAGGCAAAGGATATCATCAATAGGACAAAACAGCTAACAACATATTGGGAAAAGATCTTTAACAATCTTACATCTGAAAGAGGTCTAATATCCAATATATACAAAGAATTCAAGAAGTTAGACTCCAGAGAACCAAATAACCCTATCAAAAAATGAAAAACAGAGCTAAACAGAGAATTCTCAACTGAGGAAACTCGAAGGACTGAGAAGCATCTAAAGAAATGTTCAACATTCTTACTCATCATGGAAATGCAAATCAAAACAACCCTGAGATTCCACTTCACACCAGTCAGAATGACTAAGATCAAAAACTCAGGTGACAACAGATGCTGGTGAGAATGTGGAGAAAGAGGAACACTCCTCTATTGTTGGTGGAATTGCAAGCTGGTACAACCACTCTGGAAATCAGTTTGGCGGACCCTCAGAAAATTGGACATAATACTGCCTGAGGACCCAGCTCTACCACTCTTAGGCATATACCCAGAAGATGCTCCAACATGTAATAAGGACACATGCTCCACTATGTTCATAGCAGCCATATTTATAAAAGCCAGAAGCTGAAACAACCCAGATGTCCCTCAACAGAGGAATGGATACAGAAAATGTGGAACATTCACACAATGGAATACTACTCAGCTATTAAAAACAATGACTTCATGAAATTCTTAGGCAAATGGATGAAACTTGAAAATATCATCCTGAGTGAGGTAACTCAGTCACAAAAGAATGAACACAGTATGTACTCACTAATAAGTGGATATTAGCCCAAAAGTTCCGACTGCCCATAATTCAATTCACAGCAACTGTTGGGCTGAGCATGGGGTCCCCAGTGGAGGAGTTGGAGAAGGGACTGAAGGAGCTGAGGGAGTTTGCAGCCCCCCAGGGATGCAACAGCGTGAGGGAGCAACAGTGTTCATTGGCCTGACCTCCCAGTGGTCCTAGAGACTGGAACACTAATCAAAGAATACACATGGAGGAGGGACCCATGGTGTTGGCCACATATGTGGCAGAGGAGGGCCTTGTTGGCCATTAGTGGGAGGAGAGGCCCTTGGGCCTGAGGGTGTTAGATGTCCCAGTGTAGGGGAATGCTAGGGAGTGAAGACAGGAGTGGGTGGGTGGGTGGGGGAATACCCTCATAGAGGCAGGGGGAGGGAGATGGGATAGGGGGTTTCCAAAGGGGAGACCTGGAAGGGAAAACATTTGAAATGTAAATAAAGTAAAAGAAAGAAAGAAAGAAAGAAAGAAAGAAAGAAAGAAAGGAAGGATAAAACAAAACAAAAAAAAGAGGAGGAGGAGGAGAAGGAGGAGGAGGAAAGAGAGTGGAGCTCATTGAAGGTATTTTGCAGGCTACTGAAAGAGAAATCTAGATTCTAACACAGTCATAAAATCTTTGGCCTACAACTTGTTCTGCCTTCAAAAGGTGATGGGGCAATCTGGTGTTGCAGAACTTGTGGGAATGGGCAACCAAAGTCTGATTTAACTTGAGGCCCACTCCACTAGAGTGAACCCATGCCCTACATTGATTGGAAGGCCAGGAACCAGAGACTGGGTAGCCCAGAGACCTAAGGTAGAATCAAATACACTGGTCTTAAAAAGAAATATCAATGAAATGATTTGTAATGATATTTTACTATACTCATATATCAGTGACTCCTTCAAATAGGCTTTCTTCCTCTCGTAGCAGGTAACAATGGGTGCAGAGATCCACAGCCAGACTTTATGCAGAGAGAGTCTAAATTGGAGTTCTCCATTGGGTTCTTCTCCTTGGAGTGTGGGGAATCCCACGGAAGAGGGAAAAGAACAGACTGTGGGAGTCAGGGGAAAGGGTGGAAACCAGGAGAGCATGTCTCACTGAATCAACTAGGATTCAGTTTGTATGCTCATAGAGATTGAAGCAGCAAGCACAGAGCCTGCAAGAGTGTATGTTATGGCTGTTAGCTGTTAACTTATTTTCTTTAACCTCTTTAAAAAATAGCTTTAAGTGTGAGTATGTGTGGGTGGGTGTGTCCACAGACTACCTCAACTGACTTCTCGTGTATGTAGGGAATTTTCCTGAGACATATTACTTATGAAACATCCTTATTGTGTGAAGACAACCCCAGGTACATAATGACTGAAGTGGCTTCTGTCATCACTGCTGCTCTTCAGAACAGACGTCCAGCATGCACTCCACAAAGGTTTCTTTTCTAAAGCCACACGCTGAAGGGAATATGGCTGCGTCTATTTCCTCCTCTATTGTAACAAGAGGTCGTGTTTGTTTAGAACTCTCATCTCTATTCAGCTCGCACACTGTCCAACACCCGGCCAAAGCACACAGTCCCCGAACCATTTAATCTCGAGTGCCCTCGTTTTCTGATCCTTGGCTGTTATTATAGGAACTAGATCTAGCTAGACTTTGCCTCTACTGCAACAGGGGAATATCAGGGCATCTTGTGCAATAATTTGCAAACAGTGGCTTGAGAGAAATGGGACATAGAAAAAATACTCTTCACACTCTGACCTCTCTACATTGTCACAGGGACTGTTTGGCTGGGCTGGCTTCCCAAGGCAAGGCGGGTGAGGGTAAGAAGGACAAAAGGGGGAAGAAGAAGAAGGTAAGAGCTGGGAGAGGTGGGAAGCCTGAAGTCAAATTTCAGCTTATCTAACTAGCATGAAACCTTATACAAGACACTGTTATCTTTAAGGCTCAATTTCTCCATTCATAAAATCTGGAAAATAAGAGCTGCCCAGATTGCTCAATGGGTAAAGGAACTTGCTGCAGAGCCTGATGTCTTTATTTGGGACAAGTAAATAATTAGCAGAGTCTAGTATATGTTTAATTTCTTTACACTGTTGCTGTTGATTTTGTATTTAGGATCATTAATGAAGTTTTGTATGGTCTCAGGTTTACTAGGCCCCAGGACAAAATGGCTGCACACAGGACAAAACCTTAAGGAACGAAGGGTTTACTTTGGCTCACTGGGAAGGCATGGAGGCAGGAGCTGAAAGAAACTAGTTACATTGCATCCACAGCCAGGAGATTACACAGAAGTGAAGCTAGGCTATCAGACCTCAGGGTTTCTCCTCCAATCCTTTGCTTCCTCCAGTGATGCTTTCACCACAGGCTCCCACAACATCACCACCAGCTGGAGAGCAAGTGTTAAAACGCAAAGCCTGTGAGGTCAGTGCACATTCAGGCCACAGCAATGGCCATGATGAAATGTGCATTTTTTGGCCATGTCCAATGTTCCCACATAAGACAGCTAGGACCACTGTGCTGACAGGGTAGGACACAAAACAGCAACTTTGTAGCCATGGGGGAGATAGTCCTAACACTCCCAAGTGGCTTTGAGAATTCCATCTGGGATAGCTCTCCTTGGACAGGCAACCTAGAAGTGTGGCAGCTGGTCTAGTTGTTTCTGACAGTGGGACACAGGTCACCCTGGAAGGCCTGCCTCTAGGCTGGTAGAGTAGACATCATTGTGGCTAAGCATCTGTGCGGCATGTGCTCTACTCTAATGGTGGTTGAGAGACTGTGGTCTATGTCTATGACTGTGAGAATGTTCAACACTTTCCACATTGTTGATGTTATGTTTCAGAAGGGTCTAACACTCTCAGTCAAAGTCTTACAACTGGTTAGCTTCTGAAATTCTAAAGGCTGAAATTCTACAGCCTTTGGGGACTGTAGGAGAGGTGGACAGGGTTCAAAGGTTTTAAACAACTAAGAACATAAGATGAAAGCAAGAACAACAAAAACAATGTAGGCGAAAATAATAAATAATATTTTATACGACATTTGACCAACTCAAGATTCAAATCAATATTTCTTCAAATGGTTTTAATAAGATGGTGGAACAAAACCACATAAAGAACTTAATGATTCCTGCCCACCAGTCCTTTCTGGAAAATACCCCTTTGGCTTATTTCTTCTTGGACAGAGATACCTGCTTATGCAAATCTCTCTCCTGCTGTTGGTTCTCTCTGAGCTGTAGCCTTGGTGTCTGCTGGGTTTGGTGGAAGCAAACAAGCCAATGTCTCCTGCTCACCTCCTCCCTAGCTCACTGCCAAGTCAGGCAGAAACTCCTCCCTGAGACTTCTGACTGTTGTTCTTTGTAACCAGCAGGGTACTGTCTTCAAACTTTTCAGAAGCATGCATCCATACATGCAATCCATGACCACTCTACCTTATTTTATTGTTGATTGATCCCCACATTCTCCTCTCTTTTTTGTCAGTCCTTCAGGGATATTTAGAAATCATAGAAAACACTTTCAAGAGCTTTTCTGTGGCTCTGTGAATCACCCTCCTGTCTGGCCTTCCTTACCTTTCCTGACAAGAACCTATTTAGTGTTACACATACACAGTCACCTTTGCCTGGTTTTGTCAAATTCCCCATTCATTCTCCTTTGAAATGAAAACATTTAAATTTACCAGGGCAGGGGAGGTAAGGCTGCTTTCTTGTTCTTAATGAAAGGTGGTGTTTATAACCATGCCATTAAGAGGCGAATTGGTTAAAGCAGCATTCCAATTTAAAACACCAGAAATCAATATCACCACACATTGTTTATGAATGAAGCAAAGTTATGAATGAGATAAGATTATGGAATGATATAGGAGATGTAAAAATTGGTTTTAAGTGAAAAATAAAAAAAAAAACAAAGCACGTAATGGACCGTATTATCATTTCACTAAAATAAAAGCCACTCTATAAATGTATGCAAATATCTAAATATCCACACAGTGGATGCCTGCTACTGAGGCTTTGGCTATCATATCTCTAGAAGGGTCGTTTAATACTGCACAGTGTAAGTATCTGCAATGAGAATCACTCAGAGGACAGGGTAAAAATTTCTCTCTAGAACCCAATGCAACTTTTGTACCAAGTGAATGAATTAACCATTTAAAAAGATACAATCATCTATTTGAATTGAAATTGTCCTCATTTTTGTGGAAAAGTCCATTGTGCACGTGCTAGGATTTGTATGCTACTGCAAGGTGATTATGACATCCAATAACTTGTATTATGGACACCATTGAATTGATTGCATATCATGTAAAGAACTTGGGGACCAGGCACAAGTCCCACGGGGTTATAATCAGAATTGTGTCCTTTCTGGCTTCACTTGGTAGAACCGATGCAATGGCATTTGCTACCCGTGAAATCACCACATTGAGCTTCCTTTGGAATTTTGGTTTTGCCTTCTTCCAGGCTGTAGGATCTATATGCCGAACAAAACGGGACCCTTTTAAAGGCTCCATTGAACTTCCTGCACACTTGTGAATGTCTGTGGTTTTTCTCATCAAACCTCAAGAAAAGCAGGATGAAGACACGTGTGTCTTACCTCCGGGGCGAAGACTTCACATTCATCACGGATGAAAGGCTCAGCGGAGCCCAGCATGTTTGGATTAAGTTTAGCAAATTTATTGTTATTTTCCAGAAAACTGGCCAAATCTTGCTGGGGGAGGGGGGTGTGAGCCGGCTGGAGCAGGACTGCCTATCCACAGCCGCGTGCTCCCCATGCATCAGGCACAAGCTGAGATTTGGACAACTGCTCTCTGGATTTAGGGGAGTTGGAACGAACTCTGACAGGCTCTAACCTTTTGGAATCTTTCCTCTGTGGACAGACATTCTCATTGAAGTTTTTATTTTGAATTATGTGATTGCTGGTATCTGCTCCTTGTATTAAATCTAACTTTTAAGATGTCCAAGATCTTGTGATGTGGCTAGTTGTCAGCAAAGTATTGATCTTCTTATACCGACAGAAGGGTTTTATAACAGGCATTGCTTTTTTGAGAACAGCATGAAAGCTGTTCTGCTACTCTAAACCCTTGGAAGGGTCAGGCTTGGACCAGCACCCCGAAAGCAGCATGCATGACATGGCACTGGGACGCTTGGTTTCAGATCTGGGTGTTTTCTTTTTATTATTTACTGTAGACCTTCGGAGAAGGGCTTTACAGGCCTCAACATCACTTCCTCTAGAAGAAATATCACTTAGAATCCATATCCACATCAGAGTTCTAGCAGGAAACTACGGGGTGGTAAAGATAGTGAAATTAAGAGAATTTAATGAGCTCCCTTACAGTGTGGGTACATGTGAAGGGAGCAGAGATGGAGACTGGCAAAGCCATCATGGGGGTGTGGCCACATCCATGGACAGACTGGGGAGAGAATGTTTAACGGTGCCAGCAAAAGCCCTGGCAAGGGAAGAGAGAGGAGCAAGTAAAACAAAAATATTGCATGTACAAAGTACTTAGAAGACATAGCAGCACGAGGGCAATCAATCTTTAATTTTGAAAATTGCTAAAAATGTTCAAATGTGAAAATAATGAATTTTGTAAAGACACCGATCCATTTTGCCTAGAAGACTGGTCAAAATTTGGAGGGAAAGGGTTGTGAACACCAACACAGATGCCCTAAAGTGCTGGAAACAGTAAATTCTGGGGGAAGTGTGGCTGCCCCTTAGCTGCTGAACTCTCGTTTTCTCTGGCTCACTTTAATATTTACTTCCTGTGTTCTTTGTGGTATTTGACTTGTGTGTGATTTCCTTATTAAATCTGTTGACAGCCGTTCATTGAGTTTCT
Organism: Rhynchomys soricoides; assembly: GCA_019843965.1. Taxonomy (NCBI): domain Eukaryota; kingdom Metazoa; phylum Chordata; class Mammalia; order Rodentia; family Muridae; genus Rhynchomys; species Rhynchomys soricoides. The sequence goes on from JADRCH010000235.1 coordinate 1,320,691, forward strand.
TTAACTTGGGGATGGGAATGTGGATATTTTATAGTTTCTGCTCAGCATACATTATCAGGCCTTTGAATGTATTTGTTTTTCTAAGCTTGTTAGTGTTACCGCTGGCCCTAGAAAGAAACAATATATCAATTATGTAATGATTCCTTACTCTCCTGCCCGTCTGACTTAGGTATCTAATGCTATGTCTTGTAGATAAAAACCAGTGTTAATTCTATATTATTTTCTCTACCAAATGTCTTGCCCTTAACTCTACTGGATAAACATAAATGATAATTCTCTGATTCAGAATTCAGAAAAATATTTTTTCTCTTGTAACTAATTTCTAAATTTCTTTTCTTAAGCCATTTTCAAAACATGAAAGCTGATTAATCTCCTCAAGAAAGTAAACTTCTCAGTAAAATTTGTGAGAATTATATTTTCATTAAAATTTTTAGTAAAATCTAATACTTTGTATGCTTCATCATTATTTGTGGGCTATGTCTTCTACAGACATAGTTCTATACTTGTTTGGCATTCTTGATATTATGTAGTCCAGTCAGGCCATGATCTTGCTATGTAGTCGATTCCAGCCTCAGAATCATGATTGTCTCATCTCTACTTCCCAGGCTGGGATTACAGAGATGTGCCATCTTACTTGACTTGCTCTGTGCTTTGACCCATGCAATTACTTTTCTTCCAGTCTTAGGCAATCTAACCTTGTTTGAAAGGAGTCAATACTTAAAATCCTGGGCAGGAGAAATGTTTAAGATTTTACTTAAACACACACACACACACACACACACACACACACACTTAAAAAACATCCCTACACACAGAGGTGTAAGAAAGCCTCAATTACAAGAACATGAGAAAGAAAAAATATCCATGGGCAGAGTAGATAAGCAAAAGAGACATATAAAAGACTGGATCCTGTCCAACTCAGTAGATTAGTCGACACCTAATAGGAATAAGGTAGAATGAAAAGAATCTATTAATACATAACCAGAGAGAAAGAGCAAAATTATAGAAACCAGAAAGTTGTGCTCAATAATAACTCTAAATGTACATGATCCTAACTCTCCAATTAGAAGATGCAATCTAGATGATCAGGTTATAAGACTCAGCTGTTTTCCTACCAGAAACAGACCTCACTAACGTTTTTAATATATCAACTAATATTAAGCTTCTTCTTTCAATCAACTAAATAGACTTGGGTTGTAGTATGTGGAATTTTTTTTAGAAATGCTATATCTCACAGTGAATAACAAGACTGAGAGATATTTTAAGCAACAGGATCTAAAGGGCAGTACATTTTGTCCTTAGGTTTTTGCAGTTGTCCATGGAATCTTCGCCACATTAGAACTGAAGATGTGAGGTCCTTGCTTGAACAAACTGCTCTCTGTGTTCTCGATGACAAAGAAGGGCAAACAGTTGTAAGCTTTGTAAGTCCCTCAGAAGTGATCACTGAGCACCTTGGAGGCTGATGCCTGTACGCACATCTCTTAAACAGGGGGTCAGACAGCTGGAAAGAATGAAGATGTGCAGTCCACAAAGCAGAGTCCAGCAGGTCTCATAAGCAAGGTGAGCAGCCTCCTTCCTAAGCAAGTTCTGGCTGTGCTTCAGAGCTGGCTGCTTATGGAGCCTCCAACTGATCTCTATGTACAGAGGTACAGAGGGTTTGCCACCAAGGTTTGTTACTACTGATTCCTCAGTCTCCAGGAAGCAGTATTTCCAGATCCTTCTTGTAGAGCCTGATGCCTGAGTTCTAGCCCCCTGGATTCAGGGAACTTCTAGAGGAAAGCTTGAGTACACACTACTCAAGCCTCCATGAAAACATTAGCCTTGAGGGGCATTTTCTGGCCCAGCTTTGTCCACTCTTCAGAGATAGCATGAGCCACACAGGTGCCTACTGCTTAAGGTAACAACCACAGTGATTGTTGTGTGTGTTTGTGTGCTTGAATATGTGCATGTGTTTAAGAGGCTGTCAAACAACCTTGAATGTCATTCCTCAGACAATGTCCACCTTTTCTTTTTCTTTCTTTCTTTCTTTCTTTCTTTGTTGTTTTTTTTTTTTGTTGTTGTTGTTGTTTTTTGTGACAGGGTTTCTCACTAGCCTGGGGCTGATGGATTACACAAGGCTCATTGGTCACCAAGCCCTAAGGATCCACTCGATTTTGCCTTCCTGTACTTGGAATAACTCATTTTGCCTGTGTTCTGAAAATGGGACTCAGAGCCATCTCCTCAGGCACAGAAGTCTCTCAATGATTTCAAGGTTAATAACGGAGGCAAAACATCCTCTTCACCACAGGTGGAGATGACAAGCCCACAGGTCTGAAAACAAGATGCTGTGAAGCCGTGTGTGTTTGGGAGGAGATCGAGGGATGCGGAGTCCTTATGACATCGCTGGGGGAAAGGCAAATGAAAGCACAGACAGTGATAACATTGATTTTCTTCTTAAACCCGGGAGACATCAAGGTCCTGGCACACGTAGCCTCTTACACAGGAGAGTACCCGGCTAGGTAAAACAATATGATTCTAAGTGCGTTTAGGAGGATGGAATTCTGGGTGGTCAGTCAGCACTCGATGCACTTTATTTCTTGCTGATTTTGGAAAGCAAAAAGAAAACCAAAACAAAGAAGAAAAAAATGTTAAAGTTACTTGGACACACTCCCTAATATTTCAGGAAATAGTCTAGCTTTTGCCCCTGAGAACACTCATACATCTAGATGTTTTCCTTAAAACATGAGGATAAATCTGGTTTTCTCTGGCTGATGAGTAAGTACATCAGGTCAGAGGCAAAAGCTGCCCAGAGCCCCTGTGCCTCTGACGGGCTTCCTGGACTGCCCTTGGCCCTGCTGAATTCTCCATACTTCGATGCGCTCCATTGCCAGGAGAGAGGAAAACACGCCGTGTGCTTTCATTTTTCTTCCTTCAAAAGCCCAAACATCCAATCTTTGGATGGGTTTCAACTCTGCTTTCATTCATTAAAAAGTGAAACAAAACCATCGCTGGCTTCCTTGACAGCAGTCAGGTTTCACTGGGTCTTCCCACTGCTGCCAAGCGGCACAAGTTCCATTCAGCCCAGTCACGGTCCTTGGAGCTCTGTGCAAGTGGAGCCCATCCAAGCACATAGAGACGGGGACCCAAGGGTGTGGGGTATAAGCCAGTGTACTGGTGCGTGGGAAGTCTTAACTACAAACTTCAAAAGGAGCCTGCAGGGAAAGCCATGTGAGGGCCCAAATCAGGGGGGTTTCGGTGCCTGTGGGCATAGAACGCTATCCAACCCATTTTTATCTTTAGCGGAGCATCTAGATCCTGAAAGCAAACGTTCATTAAGAGCGTGTTTTGTTTCCTAAAAAACAAAAGAGAGCAGCAATAGGCAAATCACAGTGACAAACCTCGAAAAGGGAACACAGCAGAAGTCTCTGAGTTTAAAGTGTAGTATTTATTCATTTATTTATTTATTTAAAGGCAGAGTGGGGGCAGGGGGTAGAGTGTGTGACCTGGGTGGAGAAAGGAGAAAATCCTAAACTGTGAGCTTTGTATGTGTGTTGTATTATTGAAGAAAGAATTGTTGAACGAGACGGGCAGTGGTGGCGCACGCCTTTAATCCCAGCACTTGGGAGGCAGAGGCAGGCAGATTTCTGAGTTGGAGGTCAGCCTGGTCTACAGAGTGAGTTCCAGGACAGCCAGGGCTACATAGAGAAACCCTGTCTCAAACCAACTCCCCCACACCCACCCCCAAAAAAGAAAGAAATGTTGAACGAAAACATATTTCCTCAGGAAGTGACTAGCTGTAGATACATTAATTAAACATCTCTTTCTGTCATTTTGTTAGCTGAATAGGGACTGAGTTAGCTGTGACCATTGTAAGCGTTGCCACGAGGGACACAGTGGGGACTGAGGGAGCCTGGTGTTCACTCTTTGGTGCTGACCCCCAACTTTCTCAGAGGAGCTAGCAGCTGACTGAGATTTCCTTTGGAAATCTACACTCAGGATTTCTTGTTACTGTCTCCACAGCTAAATCTATGTGACTGTAGCCTAGTTAGTTGGTCTCTTTAAGCTTTCATTCCTTCATTTATACATTGTTCTAAAACAACCCAGTCCCTCCCTTCTTGATAACAAAGAATCTCAGGACAGAGAGATGGTACAGCAGATCTAAGTGCTTGTTGGTGAGCCAGAGAGATAATAAAGCACTAGCTGCTTCTCTAAAGGACTTGGGTTCAATTCTCAGCCCCTACATGGTGCCCCACACCCATCTGTGACTCCACTTCCAAGGCTTCTGACATCCTCACATAGACATACATGCAGGCAAAACACCAATGAACACAAAATAAAAATCAATTATATGTGAGTGCTTGCTGTGCAGTTATGAGGACTAATGCTCAGATCCCAGAAACTGGTTAGCCCAAATAGTACTAAGGCTAAGAATTCCCCCTTTATTGGCCAGAAAGAGGAGCAGGCTGTTTTCCTGTCCAAGGTCCACATAGCCCTGGTAGGAGGGCACTCTTACCTTTCAATGGGAACTGCAGAAAACAGTGGCCCTGGGGTTGATTGGCCATCATGGTTCTACTGGAATGTAGCATCTGACTACACTCCACCTTCCTTCTCCTGGGAGCTGCTGAGACTTCCATTTCACCTCTACTCTCCTTCTCTCTCTATGATTCCAAAAAAGTCCATTTTGAGATTCCTTTATCTATGAGACCAAAGCATACCAAGGGGAGTCTTGCTTGTGATACTGGGAATGTTGAAGGAATTTTTGAAGGGTACCCCTTCTTACGTGTCTTTGATTTTCCCAGAGGCTGAGTTCTCCTTTACAGGTTCCTTGCAGACTATAATGCATAGTCAAGCAACACAGGGCACAGGCAGCTGTGCTGAATGCTGGGACTTGGAAGGGAAGGCCCAGCTCCATGGCTTTGTTAAAGGGTGGAGGACTCTGAAAATTTTGCCCCTATTTTCTAAATTTAGGGTCTTCAACATCCCATTGTATTCATAAAGGATTCATCCATCTAGAAGGTAATTATGTTTTTGTTTTTTTTTTTTAAAATGGCCAGTTTGTAAGGCTTTGAACTGTCACCAATTGCCTTGGTATTTCCTTAGAAATTCATTTGTTTAAAACAATAAGGGAGAAAATGAAGGAATTACCATTCAAAACAGATTTTCTGAGTCCTTAGAAGTTCTGAATAGAAGTTCATTTCTGTGGGAGAAGCCGCTGGCTTCGGGACACATGGTCAGTGAGGTGGCTGTTTCTCCTGAATGCCGCATCTGCAGTACTAGACATCTCTTACCGCCTTTGTTGTGATTTCCCGTATTTTAAATGCTAGGAATACTTGTTACACTTACATCACAGTGTTTTATGCTGTGTTGACTCTGGGGTACTCATACGGAACTGTGGTTTTTTGTATTATTTATTTCAGAGTTTCTTGGTACATGAGACTCGCTATGCAGTGAACAGTAGACTTTTGGTCCACTCTTTATTCTCTTGGGACAAGGATGACCGATCACTGAGAACCCTGAATAGCATGGGAGAGGACTTCCTGTCTGTGCCCTAAATGGAAGGACAGCCACAGAGACAGATGCTCAGTAGGAACAACCAGTTGCAACCAAACTAGACAGTGAACACAATCCCAGGATCCAGGGGTAGCAGGATAGAACTGACTCCTAAATGTTGGTCTCTGCCACACAGTGCCCAGCACCATAGAACAATAACGGTAATAGCAACCGTGATAACAATACATAACTAGAAAGAGCAGCTACTGGCCTGTGAACTGGAAGCCAGTTTGGATCAAGTAGCCCTCCCTAAGGAAGCCATGACCCAAAAGGAACCTGACACTTGGACAGTGGTCCCATCCACTGCATATTGCATGATCTCTGTGAAGCAGCTTGTATGTAAATGAGAATAATGTTAACGTCACATTGGGCAGGTGAGCAGCCATGTAACATGTAAATGTGCCATATGACCCAGTATGCTAATATGCTAAGCACCATTAGCTTGGGTTCAGCACTGGCATCATTGGAAGTGTGACAGGAATATTGTCATCTGTGTCAAAGCTTATACACTCTACAAGTGTCATGCACTTACATGTAACTGTAAAGCTTGCATAAGTAAATGGTTCTGGTTCTCTTTAGAACCTCTGGGCTTCCAACCACAAAACTGGACAGCCGGTGGCCCTGAAGAATCCAGCAGGAAACTCCAATTCTGCAGGTCAGAGCCAGGGCCTTCCTCAGGCCCTGTCAGTTGGCACGTTGTGCACAGTCTTTGGTGATGGTTTCCTACGACACAGGCTGTGTCTTTTTCCAGTGCTGTTCTGCTGCACATGAATGTCACTCATTCTGTTCATAAGTCTTTTCCAGCCAGAAGCATCACAGCTTCCTGATTAGAACGGAAGGCGTACTCACAACCTCTAAACAAAAGGTGAACGCTTCCTGTAACGTCTTAAAATCGTCCAGGGATGAGAGGTGTCTGCTATGGTTTGAATATGAAATGTCTCCTACGGATCTTGTGTTTGAACACTTGGTTCCCAGCTATTTGTGGAGGTTGTGGGTTGTGAGATGTTAGGAGGTGGAGCCTCACCAGAGGAAGTGAGCCGCTGGGAGCAGGCCTCGTGTTTCATAGCTGGGCCCTACTTCCTGTCCTTCTTCTATCTGGGTCCTACTTTCTGTCCTTCCTCTATCTGGGCCCTACTTCCTGTCCTTCCTCTATCTGGGCCCTACTTCCTGTCCTTCCTCTATCTCTTGACATTGATCAGCCGCCAGCAATGCGGAGCCAGCCCTTGCCCACACAGGAGGCTGCATCTTCTCTGACTGTGTTTAAATACATCCTTCATCCCTTCAGTTGGTTATGTTAAAGCAGTGAGAAAAGTAAGAAATGCAATCTCACAAGTATTTAGCCACAGCCGAATCTATGCTTCCCAGAGGGCACTGTGGACCCTCCCTCAAAAGATTGTGGCTAAAAAGTCCAGAAAACTTTGAGATACATAAACTAAGCATTTCCTTTCTAAAGAGTTCTTAACTCCATTGTATTCAAGTTCCCTTCTAACCTGCAGGAGAGATTGGGAGACACTGGCTCTGCACCTGCACACAAACACTTCTTTTTCATGAGTAGAATTCTCCTGAAAACAGTCTTCCATGAAACACGCGCTGAGAAGCAGCTGCCTAGGTATATTATCATCATAATCAAGAATGTAACAGTTATATGTTACCTGCCACATTTCAAAGGACCACAGCCGGAACAAGGATGTGCTAAGTATCCCATAAGACAGCAACAGTGCCTTAGTGGTGGTCCCCCATCCCAGGCATGTACAGATTCTCTGTGGAGGAACACAGGCTCTGATGGTCCCAGCTGCAGCAGTACACTAACCTGTGAACCACAGATGGGTGGAAACCCAGGAAACCTACTGTGTCCTAGCAACTATTTGAATCGTGCTATTAAATAAAGTGGAACTGATGTGTTTGGGATTGCATCAAAAGAGCAGATGGGAACGGGAACTCTCTCCTTCCTTTTGTTTTGTGTATTGATGTTCTATTTCACCAGTCCCTTTCCTCCTCTCTTCAGAATGAGATGTTTTGGCTGTTTGGATTTGATTCCTTCTTAACTCTCATTGTCCCCTTACAAACAGTTTCAAATCTAGAGCCATGAGTGCTGGCATGTACCTCCTGTGCCTTTGAATGGCTGTGGTCCCGACAGGCAGCATCTAACTCCCTCAAGCCTTAAATTCTAGGCTGTAAAGTTTCTGGAAGAGAGTATTTTCTCTGTGGTGAGCAAACTGCTTATTTAAAGTTATGTAACAAGCTACTGCTACAGATGGCTCACATGTAGACCCCCGGGGCAGGAAGCTGTCTCTGCAGATCCCCCTCTCCTTTTTTTGGCTCCGGCTTGATTATCAAATTCAATATTTTAGTTGTGTGCTGAGAACTTTCCAGACAGGCAATTCATGGAAACAACATACGGTGCATCTGCTCCATCTGTTATAAGTAACAGCCTGAGTGGAAGGGACCACAGCCAAGTAGTTTATACTGAGTGGGATTCCAGCTGATCACTCTGACTGTAGATCCCTCTGGTGGCATTGTTGGTCCCACAGGTCAGTGTTTCAGGCACTGTCCATAGTGACGTACATATCAGGGTCATGATAGATAGGAGTTTTGCTTCCTTCAGGTTTAAGGGTGAGGCCAATGAACGTCTGAAATGAGATTATGAGAGGCACCAGTGGAGAAGTGGGGAAGATGGATATTGAGCTCCAGCCTCCCAGGAGATCTTTCTCACTTCCTCTCACTCTTTCCTGGTGGTGGGAAGTTTGCTCTCTTGCTTCTCGAGGCCTCACAGCCTGCTTACAGCTTAGAGTCTTCTGGAAATGACAGGATCCCGGCAGTGGTGGTAAGGTTGCATAAGGCTGCCTCCTCCCCATTGCCTTCTTGGTCCTCACCATTTCCACCCCGAGTGGGCCCTCAGCGTTAGTACAGACTAGAAGGTGAAAAGCTCAGAACACTTGGATGTTTATAAACGTTCGGGGAATTCATCTTATAGAATATGACCTTACAGCAGCTTTGTGCTTTGACCGTGGTGTGGCTGTGAGCAGCATCAGGGTCATCCAGCTGCTGAGTGATGCCCCATCCATGGTCAAAGAGATAAAGATGCTTACATGGTGCTAGATTCATGACTAGAGATAATTTGTACATTACAAAAAGTAGATGTCCTGCTTTGCATTGTTTGGCTGTGGTAGATACCATGAGCAGAACCAATCTGGGAAGAAAATGGTTTATCTCAGCTTACAGTCTATCAGGAAGAAAAGTTGAACTTGAGGCAGGAACTGAAGCAGAGGCCATGGAGGAACACTGCATACTGGCTTGCTTTCCCTGGCTTCCTGATTTAGCCCAGGGCTTCCTGCCCAGGGATGGCACCACCCACAATGGGCATAGCCCTGCCACATCATTCACTAATCAAAAAAAAAAAAAAAAAGTCCCATGGATTAGCTTATAGGCCAGTCTGATGGAGGCAATTCCTCAACTGGGGTTTCCTCTTGCAAGGCGACTCTAGTTTATATTGACAAAGACTAACGTTGTGAATTTAATTCCTTTTGAAGTCACAAAACATCAGCCTAACAAAATTCCATGCTAACAATATATGCAGCCGTAAGAGAAACCTCCTCATCATGTGATATGTGATGGACTTAGGTTTGAGGATTGCTGATTAATAGAAAAATTCAGATATTCCGTTAACCATAGAAATAATGTTTTGCGTTATGACCTCTCTCTGGTCATATGTCATAGGCATATGCATATGCCTTTTCTCTGCCGGCATGAGAGTGTCTCGTTTTAGGGAAACACTAAAACATTAGGGAATAATGTTTTGCGTTATGGCCTCTCTCTGGTCATATGTCATAGGCATATGCATATGCCTTTTCTCTGCCGGCATGAGAGTGTCTCGTTTTAGGGAATGTCACTCTCTCCCTAAGTGGTGCCTCTATCATGGAATCCTTGTTGAGTGTCAAGAACCCTAAAGTAAAATCTCCTTTTGATCCCATTAGTATTTTTTTTTTTTTTTTTTTGTTTTTCTAGACAGGGTTTCTCTGTGTCGCCCTGGCTGTCCTGGAACTCACTCTGTAGACCAGGCTGACCTCGAACTCAGAAATCTACCTGCCTCTGCCTCCTAAGTGCTGGGATTAAAGGCGTGCGCCACCACGGCCTGGCCCCATTAGTATTAAAACTTTCAAATAATACACGTTAAACTGGTGCCTCAGGACGACCTCCAGGTTCATCTGAAAGTGGCTTCTTTATCAACCCTTGTCCCTCTTCTTCAGGCCAAACCTCTGGCCTTTGCCTACCCAGGCTGTTAGAAGTCTGGAAGCCCGTGATTGTGTGAAGGACAGTTAGATAAGATCACTCTGCCCAAGCCTGCAATATTACTTACCTCTGCAGGACAGTCAGAAGTTCCTTCCTGTGTTTCCCTTATCGTGTAGGATCAGAATGTCCCTCAATCTGAGCTCCTCAATTCTCACTTACTCCTCTCCAGCCCTCATCTTGCAGGGCTCCTAAAAACCCTGAGAGCTCATGCCTCACATTGGTTGGTGTAACTGCTTCTCTTTGTCACAAGGACAGTTCCTCTTGTCCTATGGGGGTCAGATGAGAAGCTCTTTATAGCAGGATGAATTCTCCAGACAGTTTTCATAAACAGCTCCCCCAGTTGCTATTGCTTTCCATGGGTCTTCACACCACCCTAGAAATGTCGCATATTTCTACACTTCTCTTTGTGGTTCTCACAGGAATAGGCTCCTTGAGGGTTAATCTGATTCCTTATTAATGTCTAAATCTTATTCCTCTATATCACTGAACTGACAGAGTCTTGAATGAATAGATTTCTGAATCAGTGCATGGATGATGGATGGATGGATGGATGGATGGACGGAGAGATGGATGGATGGCTTCATTGCTGACACTTCTGTTCAAGAACTTAAAGACCGTGGGAAGACACTCTGAAGACAATGGCATTTTCCTAGATTTTTCCTCACCCTTTAAGTCTTAGTATTTTCTCTAGGCCACATTTGTTTCTTCAGTCATTTTATTACAAACCGTACAGCTTTGGGAACAAAATCAAACTGACACCCGCTGCATACATTAGTCAGCCTTTTATCACTGTGACACAATACCCCAGAAAAACAAACCACATGGAGGAGGGACACTTGGTTTGGCTGGAGCTTTGACTTCACTGTGCTGAGCTGAGGTGAGGCAGAGCATCGAGCTGGTGGGAGCCTTCATGCAGGGGGCTACTCACTCCATCAGCCAAATGATGCAAGGTGAGGGAGAAGACAGGGCTAGGGACAAGATCCTCCTTCAAGGGCATGCCACCATTAGCCATTCCCTCCCGTCGGGCCCCAATTTCTACAGTACTGAATACTTGCCAATAATCTACTCAATTATGAATGCACAGACAGGCTAGGTCACCTCTGTTATTACCCAGGTACTTCCCCCAAGCTCCACTTTTAACACCACACTGGAACCCAAACCTTCAACATGTGAGCCTTTATGTGTGTGGACCTCCAATGCAAACCACAATGCCTTGGTAGAAGTTGGAGCACAGTGTAACAAAGACAGCATACGGGAAGCAAGGTAGTGACGTGCTTGTTTCTCATGCATAGTCTGTAGACACAGTGTGTGTGTGCTGCACTTCTCATGTGCAGCCTGTCGACTCAGTGTGTGCTGCACTTCTCATGTGCAGCCTGTAGACATAGTGTGTGCGCTCCATTTCTCATATACAATCTGTGGACACAGTGTGTGCTCCCTTTCTAATGAGTAATCTGTCAACACAGTGTGTGTGTGCCCCCTTTCTCAGGCACACTCTGTGTACGCAGTGCAAGCAGAATGAGGAATCTCACATGCCTAGCCACACTCCTTAGCCTCAGCAGTGGTATCACAATCAGCGTGGCTTGTTTCAGCCTTTTCTCCAGAGTGACTCTAGTTTGAATAAATATGCAAATGTGTGATTATTAAAGTCATTTACCTTCAAATACATGAACAAAAGTTATTTGCTAGCAAGACTGTTTCACTAACTTCTGTTCTCTTTTGCAAAAAGAAAAAAAAAAGCCATCAGGATTGGCTGAATATGAGAAGTCAGAGGAACGTGCTTATGTTATGCTCACTTTCAATTTTCAAAGTTTACCTAAAATACCAGAACCATCGTTGAAAATCTGTGGCTTTCTCCTTACATTTTACTCAAAATAAGCTATTTTTATGCCACTGCTTGCACCTCTGTCACCATTACCTCTGTGCTTGCTAACTTCAGCTAGAACACTAACTGGTCTAGATCAAGGATTTTCTATCTTTGTGTATTTGTTTGGTGGGAGTCATGAAAGGAAATATACTCTTGATAGTCACATGTCTGGTCCATTGATAAGAAGGACATCAAGTTGAGAGAAGAAAGAAACAAACATGGGAACAACGAGAAGCAGCCCAAAGCAAGGACATGCACTGTCATGAAAACAGTGGCTAATAAGAGGCCCTGAAGGAGAAGCCACCGTGAGACAGGGCTTTTGCATTGGGCTTTTTGATAGAAGTGGAAATTGTCTGTGCTGAGCCAGGTTTGAGCTGAAGTTGAGCCTACTGCTCAGGCTACTTCTGGGAGAGGACATGCGGTGTGCAGGCATCGGTGTGAGAAAGTATCAGTTCCGCGTTACAGGATGGAATGAAAGTTTCAGTTCCCCTCAGAAAGGTCTGTGTGTCAGAAAGGTTCCTGCAAGGTCTGGATTATAACCCAGTTAATAAAGTGCTTTTCATGCAAGCTTGAGGACCTGAGTTCAATTCCCCACAATCCACGAGAAAAGCCAAGCCAGCGCTGAGGAGGTGGAGCGTGCCCCATCCTTGAGGTTCCCTTTGGCAGGTCTCAGGCCACTGAGCAATTCAGTCTCAGACAAAAGGCAATAGTGTCTGAGGGGCAATACTTGAGGGTATGCTGTGACCCCTACAGATACATACCGAATATGTAAGCACATACCCATTACTTATATGCCGGCGCACACATGGATTGTGCTTGTTTACCTGCAAAAACTTAAACAAAAAGCCCTACCATGGAGGCCTTCCACACCTGCTCGACTTTCCTTTGGTGTCCTTGAGGGTGGCACAAGACGGTTAAGTTTCTTCCCTGATTGAACGGTTACCCACAAACTCTGGAGCATGCTAGTGTTTCCCAGTTTCATTTTGTCTTTGGAGCTGTGAGAACAAACCATCTTCATCTCTTCCTGTTAGAAGTCTTCCATGACTGTAATTTTAGCCCCATGGGATTTGCTGCATTAAACTAAAACATTTCATTCCCCTCCCCCTTCTGTCTTCTAATTGACATTATAAATAATGACTTCACCATGGTCTTGGCTTTTCCCATTTCAACACTTGGGTTCTTATTTAATTTTAAAGGTTTACATTTTTCCCTTATGCAATTTACTTTGAATAAATTAATTTCTACCAGTGATTATTTTCAAAATCAAGAAACTATGAAGGTATTTAGAGGGATAAGTGTCAAACTTACAAGTAAAAGATCATTTGAAAATGTGTATTTTCTTATGTAGTAACAAGTTAATTAATTTTCAATTTAAAAAAATAAAAAAAAACACTAGATAGAATATATTCTAATTCCTCTTTTATATTAGTGCCTGGGTGTTATGAAAACACAGTTTATTTATAAATATCTGTCACTTCATTTCTTCTCTGCTGAACTTATTAACGGTTTAAAGAAGCCCAATTTACTAGGATGTATGGGCTTTAATTTTAAGGTTTTATTGCTCTTATGTGCTGTGTGATTTGTTAGAATTTCAACAGAGAAGCTTGGACTTTGCACTGAGATGATTCCCTGCAGCAAAGACTGCACGGGTTCTTTAAGAGAGATCAGGCTAAGCCATACTTTAGTGGGGAAAAGGACCTTTCTTTCAAACCCTGGGGAATCACCAGCCCGGTTTTAGGGCTTGTACCTCTTTGCCAAAATGAAAACAAACAAATAAAAGTAACCAATCAACAAAGAAACCCGGGGATTGCTCTGTTCCTTCCTTCCTGTCTTCTTAGCTTCTCCTTTGCTGCTCATGTTCTACACAACACATAGACTGATGTTTGAGGAAGAAAAAGAAAACCCTTTGGCGTTTTCTTTTTAAGTCCTGGGTAAGTACACAGCCAGGATGAGCCAGAAAGGGTGGAGCTGACATAGTCTCTGCAGCTCCCCTCTACAGACCAAGGCCTACTCCAGACACTTTGAAATGAGACTGGCACTGGGCCAAAAGAAATGTGGTCTGTACGTCCTAAGTAGCCAGTCAACCATTTCAGTTTCCATAGTGTCACTGAGCAAGGAAGTTGGCTGCTGGTGCACCCCAACAGAGAAAGGAGGAATGCTCTACTGTCCCCTCCCTGCTGCTCAGTGCCAAGGTGGTGCTCAGTCACGGAGTTTGTTCCAGCCATCAGCCACGCAGCCCCTACGGCTTCCTATGAGAACGAAAGCCTCAGGGAGTCAGGAGCAGCAGAGCTGGTGAGGCAGCAGCTCCTCTCTGCAGAGACTGGAATGTTTCCTTTTCATTCTTACACACCTTTCCTCTGCTGTGAGACTCTCTGGAGGGGGGCATGATTCTGTTTTCAGCCATTTCTGCATGGTGACCGCGATCAGCTTCCCGTCCTGTATTCGTGTGGCCGTTTTTGTGCTTGCTCCACATCCTTTCCCAGAGTCCTTGTGAGTCGAGCTTGAATTCCCCCTTTGAATTTTCTGCCTCAGTCATCTGAATGGGTTCCCAGCAGGAGCTACAAATTAACCCATCTCCCCTGCCCGCTGTCTCTAGTTGCTATGTCCACGCTTTACTTTTATTTTACCCGTAGGCATTGCGGGTCACAGCTGTTTGGTGGGCATATCTCCACTCACGCCATAGTGAGAATTCAGGATGAAGAAAATCGACAGTAGTTAGCTAGCTTTGAACTTGGCTCTTTTGAGCCTATGATAGAAATGTGTTTGCAAATAACCCTTCAAGGTCCAGGGTCTGTGGTAGTGACAGGGAAAACATTGGGTATATAGAAAAATAAGTGAATGTATTTATTTGAGTACGGTTATGGAGGGGCATGATGATGGCTCCAATAAGGCAGACTGGCAGGCTCGTTAAAATAGAACGTATGGAGGGGAAGATAGTGTCGCTCAGGGCAGCTGGGACCCAGGAGATCTTTTGAGGCAGTGACAAAGCCCCAGCGGAATGGAGCGTTTGTGAGAACTTCTCCAACTGGCACTGTTCACATGACTCAGTGGGTCAGAGGAAGTTCTGCAGGTATGCAGGGTAGAGCTGAAGCCACAAGTCTTCTCTTTATCACAGGGACATACGCGGTCTGCTCCTAGAAGATGTCTGTAGGTTTCTGGAAGCCTAAGTATGCATGGCCTGGCTTCCTTAGGATGGGTCAAATGGGCGGAGCTTAAGAACAGTGGAGCTGTGAGTACTGCTGGAGACTGCTCCCCAGGGCTGCCCTGTGTCTGTTGCCTTGGGTGCCATGTGTTTTGCTGTGTAAGGAAACTTTGGGGGTGGGGCTCCTCGTTTTGTTTCTGTTGCTGTGATGAGATACCTTGGGAGAGAGAAGTTTACAGGATAAAGAGTTTACTTGAACTCACAATTCCAGGCTAAAGTTCATCACTACGGGGAAGGTCACAGCAGTGGGAGCTAGAGATGCTAGCCACCTCACATCCACCATCAAAAGAAGCAAAGCTTACACACTTAGTGCTCGGCTAGCTGTCCACTTTTAGGTTAGGGCTTCTTACATCAAGTAAGGCAATCAAGAGAATCCCTCACAGACAAGGCCATAGGCCAACCATGATCTAGGTCATTCTTCACTGAGACGCTCTTCCTAGTTGATTCTAGGTTGTGTCAACTTGACAAAAAGCTCTCTCTCCTGGGAGATATCCTAAAACATTAGTAATGGCAAACTATTTTTCTTTCTCCAGTTCATATTTTGCTTTTGCCTTTAAGAGCAGCAGTGCTTCAGATGCTGTGAAAATTGGCCACTGAAGCTGTATTGACTGAGCCAAAAAGCAAGAGCAGACAGAGGAAGAACAGTTGGATCCATCTTTAGAGGGGCTGATGAAGCACCATGGTGCCTTGTGACTAGTACCAAGGATCTTTCCACATAAAAGAGAAATCTAAAATTCAAATAGTGTCAGAAAGTGATAGAGAAGACTCCAGATTTCAGTGGGCTGTCTCCCCTCACAGGCCCAAGATCTAGTCAAGAGCTGTCCCCTAACTCTGAGAAATAATAACATATTCATTGTTGTACAGGTTTGGCAAATGGGTCTTAGAGACTCCATGCTGACAACCACAGGTTTGGGATTGTCTAGCAAGAAACATCTCCCTTTGTATTTAGATTTGTCACTGTAGACTAACAGTGGTTATTTTCTTTTGATGAGTTCTTTAATCCTCCACACAGGCTGCCTGCTTCTCATCCACACGACAGCCCCAGGCCTGCACCATGACCACTGGATTTCAGAGTTGGTGTCAGAGATAGAGAAGAGCCCTCCTCCTGCACTGTCTAACCAGTGCCAAAACAATCAGATTAATCCTGGTGCCAGCCTGCCAAGCTGGCCCGCCCAGTAAGTCTTGGAGTGTATCTAGACATTCATATTGGTTCGTTTTGTTTTCTGTCCCTGGGGTGATCTCGGGTTTTTTGCCAAGAGGGTCTATTGGCTGTCAGCAGATAATGCCACATGAAGCTTTTATAAGCTGACATTTCCTGTTGCTGGGCTTCCATGTCTAAAGGCCAAACCAAACAGTGTTTGGACTCTTTGGATCTCAGACTGTTTCTGTCTCTCAGTCTTCCTCCTCTTGATCTGGCCCTTGGGTCCTCTCACCTCTGCCTTTCCTTCCAGCTTGTGGAGAAGTGTAGGCCAGGGTAAGAAGGCAGTTAATTGCCATTTACCTCAACAGAACTACTAAGAACCCCCTTGGGAAACTGAGGCAGATGCTGGTGTTGATGCTGGCATTGTTCAAAGACCCAGAGTGGAAGCCCTGGCTGGAGTGCTTCCTGTTGATAGATGTTCAGCTCTTTCCTTCTCCCAAGTTCTAGTTCTTGTCCATGGAGACAGATCAACACAACACTGAAGTCAATAGAGCAAAAGATAGGTGAAGGAACCAGGAAAGACAATTGCCAGATCGAAGGGCCCAAGTGTGTGAGAGATGTTTCTCATTAGGTTGTTGTCATAGCTACATCCCTGCACTATCCAATGACAGCACCATAAAAAAGTAACAGGATCCTGGAAGTGTAAGCCATTCTCCATGGCAAAACTGCTGAGCAGACAGGCTAAGAATGCCTCTTTTCTAGAGCTGGTGAATGGTGCCCTGGAGCTGAGCAAGGCAAGGCCTGTACATGTGTCTACTGTAGCCCCAACCTCCTGCTTTCAACAGCACAGAAAAGGGGGAGGGATGTGTCCCAGTTGATAGAGTTCTCATCTTTCATACCTCCTTGGGTTCCATCCCTAGCACTATATAAACCAGGAAAGGTGGTGTGCACTTGTAAGCCCAACACTCCCGAGGTAGGGGCTCAAGGGTCAACAGTGTAAGGTCATCCTCAGTCACACAGTAAATGCATTTCCATCCTGGGCTACAGGAGGCCCTGTCTCAGTAAAATAAAACAAGATAAATTAAAAGAGTATATCAGCCACAGGAAAGTGCTGCATTGATGATGTCCCCAGCTCCTCAGAGACCATGGCCTCTTCATGAATGTGTCACTGAAAAACCCAACCAACTCTGTTTTCGAAGTAACTCCATTCTGTGCAAGACCAGGGTCTAAACTCCAATTCCAGGAAGAAAATCATAAAGTCCACCTGAGCAAACATCCTATGACATGGCCATTTAGCCAGTTAGGTTGTAATAGCAGGATCAAGGTACATAGAGATAACTTAAGACATCCTGCAGAGAATAGATAACCTGACCATCTTGTTTGTATTGTGGTTCTACCCTCATGTTTGGTTTCTGCAGATTACACCAGAAATGCAGTTTTTAAAATACTAACTTGCTGACCTATATAGAAATTCCCCAAGCTTGTACTAACCACAATAAACACCCTGCACCCCTAGACTCAGGGCTCACACTCTGACCAACTGCGACAGTGAAAGTTTGAGAGTCCTTGCTCGTAGAGAGCCTTATGCGTTTGCATCGGAATTGGCTCCTCAGTGGTCTTTGGGGTGCCTGCAACTTGGGTATAACATCCTCACGCACACCTTTTGCCCGCATTGATCTGACAGACCTCTTCCTCCAGGAAATCTCAGTTCTTAAAATCCCCAGCCTCAGGGCTGATCATTATCATGAGTCTGATCACCACAAAGGAAGTTTGAGAAGGTTTGTGTCGATAGGTGGGGCCTAGGAGTGAGAGCTAAGCCCCCACATCTGAACAGTAGTCACACCATCTCTCCCAGAATGCACTGCATCCTTCCAAAACCAAGAGCAGACACAATTCTTCTTGTCTTAAGTTACTTTTATTGGGCATCTTGTTATAGCAACTACTATATTAACCACCAAACGCTGTTAGTTAAATGATTTGAACTTCTTTGGGACTTGCTCTTTCTTTCTTATCTCCTGCTAAGGCTTCATGTGCATCCTTCTTTATGTCGAATAAGCAACACCCTCTGTATCTGAGTTGTCTGGTGTAAGTTTTTCTCTACCTCCTGGATTCACCCCAGCCAATACTTCTGCTCTATGTAAAACAGCATGGACTCTATGTCTCTTCCTCCAAAACCTCTTCAGTATCTTTACTAATTGTCAAACAAAGTCACACAACAGCTATTTTTCTGCTTAACAAGAACTTCAAGACATTATTTCTTGTTTGGTATGAGCTAAATACTCATGATTGAAAAAAGATTTCACCTTAAGAAAATAGTGATTTAAATGACATTAAAATTGAAATATTTCCATTTTTCAGAAAGCAACTTTTATAGAGTCAGCAAACCACATTAAGAAATGGGGTGTTTGTAGTTCATATCTCTATCAAAGGACTCATTTACATTTTAGGAAAGTCTTCAGAAGTTTAAGAGACAGACAACCTAATAAATAAAACAGGCATATGATCAATGAGCCAGTGTAACAGGTGTCAGAGCAATGGCTAAAATGAAAAAGAGCTCAGAGGAGAATCAAAGTACTGTCAGCTGTGATTAGCGCCCCAGTCAACCACTGGAGACCACAGAATGGGGAACATGGAGAAGAATACCACCCACTGTTAGTGTGTGGATAAAAACCACTTTTATGTCTTTTATGTTACTCAATGCAGAGTCCCTCCTCCGCCCCCATAAATGCTTTATGGGACAGCGGTTCTATGTGCAGCCATATAAAAATAGGTCTCCAAGGACAAACTAAATGTTCATCAACAGTAGCCTGGAAGAGCCTGTTGTAGAATTCTATTAACAAGAGAACAGTTGCCTTCAATCTTAAAATCTCAAAACTATTAGGGTCAGGGACTAAAGTCAGATGCAGGGTCATGAGCTGAGATTTCCTTGTGCACTTCTGAAACTGGGCAAAAGTAATGCGCAGCATAAAAGAGAGGCCAGGGCTTTCTTCTGAAACGAGGTGAGCCAGAAAAAGCAGAAGGCTCACAAAAACCTAACAAACTAGACTGCTAGCTGGAAACCCTGTTTCTGTCACTGCAGCATGGGAGTGGGTGTTCGATTCTGAAGGCTCCATGGACTTCACATCCATGACTGCTTTCAGTTCTATCTTGTATTTCCCTTAACTAATGTTTTTGAGGTTGTCATTGCAACTGTGTAGGCACAGGACACTCTAGGAGACAGAGCCTTAAGTACTCCCATGGCCTCTCCCTTGACCTCTCCATAGAGTCCAATGTCTATATCCTCATGCAGGACATGGATGACAGACAGGAGAAATAACTCCATCCATGTTTAGCGTCATGAACCAATCACAGGTGAGAGGTCCCCTACGGGTTCCTAGGGAACTCAAAAACAGCCTCATCCCAGAACAGTCCCCCCGCATGTTCTAACCATCCTCAAGTTGTATTATGAAGTCCTATCTTCAGGGGTATACTGTAGCATCTCCCAACGCCATTTTAACTGGGAAGAGGGAGTGGCGTCCAGAATTCCAGATGAAGTTCTGAATAGCCAACTTCCTTCTCCTTCTACCTAATGTTATCAGCACAGAGGCCTTTCCCATATGTCTTGCCACTACTCTGTTTAGCTTGCTTCATAGCCAAGGCTGTGGGGATGTAGATCCTCAGTCACCATCTCTGCTCCCTGGTGGGGACAGCCTTGTTGTGTCCAGAGGAAAGAGCCACACCCTAACATGAATTCTTTGGTTGCCTTTTCTTAGCCCGTACCCATTTTGTATAATTCCAAAAGATTTGTTGTCCTTGCATCCACATTATACCACAAGCCTTTCAAGGGCCTTCTGCATGATGCTCTGTGCTTTCCGCCATGTGTTTACAAATCTCTTCTCTTTCTCATCTGCATCTCACGGAAAAGGAAGATTTCTAAAACCCACCGAAATTTAGGTGCTCACCCAACACCACCCAGGGACCTATACTCTCTGGTGTGAGTCATTGCTCTTACTAAGAGATTGATTATACAAAAGTATGTTTCACAAATACTACAGAAACAATTTGAATTGTGTCGTGATAGTTTTGTGGCTGTTTCTCTTTCTCCTGTGTTAAAAGAAAAAAAGAAAATTTGATACATGATTCATATGATGCCTATCAAAAATGAAAATACAGGGCTAGAGAGATGCTTGGTGGTAAGAATCCTGAATCATGAGGACCAGAGTGCAGTGCCCAGCACCACACACACTGGTAGCTCACGAGTATCTCCAACTCCATCGCTAGGCAACATTCTCCGGGCATTCACTGGCCCTCACACACATGCCACATATAATAGCCTAGACTGACTCTCTCTCTCTCTCTCTCTCTCTCTCTCTCTCTCTCTCTCTCTTTCTCTCTCTCTCTCTCACTCACACACACATAGAGTAAATCCTTTTAAAATAATAATAAGATAGAAAGCAGACAGAAGTTGAAACCAAGTGTGACAGCACCTGCTCATAATGTCAATGCCAGGGAGTATGCAGAGGCAGGATGACTGCTGCAAGTCTGAGGGTACCCTGAGCTATAAGAAATATCTAGTCGAGGCATGGCTATATACCTACAGTGAGACCTTGTCTCAGAAAGTAAAACCGAATAACACCACCCCCACAAGGATGTTTAAATTAACGTCATTGTGGTTAGTAAATGTGTAAGAACTTACCCAGCATGGGAGCTGATGAAGCGACTCAATCCCATTTGTAAAGGGGAAAACTGAACACATAAACCCCTACTTCATAACAGATTAAAAGGAAGAAATTCTTCTTCTTCTTTCTTCTTCTTCTTCTTCTTCTTCTTCTTCTTCTTCTTCTTCTTATTATTATTATTATTATAAAAGGAGTTAATTTATCACAATTGTCAAAGACTTATCAAAAATATATTTATTAAATTAGGATATATTAGTTGGGGCTGGAAAGATCATTTAATAATTAAGTGTTCTCACTGCTTTTCCAGAGGACTGAATGTTCCCCTCTGACCTCTGTGGGTAACTCCCCCCCCCCCCACAAAGTGCCTTCACTCACATAAACATATACACATAAGTAAAAGATAAGTAAACATTTAAAAGAAAAAAAAGTATGTGTCCCTGTGATAAACTTTCAAAATAAATAAAAGTAATTCAGACTGAATATTACATAATTCCTGCTGTCAAATGCAGAAATCAGGTCAAGTTCCAGGAGAACCGGAAATCTTTGCAACAGGTAAGGATCAAATACTTCTGTTGCATAAATCATGTTTATTTGTTGAGCTTTGTGAAATCCTCACATGGGACTGTGAGTCTTACCTGGCTTTGGCTCCAAATAAGCCTGACGTTCGTATAGGTCAACAAGAGTTTTGCCAAGGTTCATGAACTTCCGTCAACTATGGGCTGAGGTTTTAATATTTTTTTTAAGTTGGGCCATTCAATAACTTTGACCATGTTTAAACTAGATTCCTTTTCAAATGAAAGGTTTCGGGTAACAGACAAAGATAGATAAATGCAGCCAGTCTTTGATTTTATAAAGAAAATCTGCTGCAATTTTTCTTCACGCCCTATTTTAAAGTTTCAAAGAAAATTTGATGGGAGGGGGACCAAAAACAACAACAACAACAACAACAACAACAAATCAAAACAGAAACCCAACTTAGTCTGTATAGAAGAGTCACCAGACTTTATATGACCAGTGAAGCTAGTTTCTATGCAAAACCAACAGTATTAAGCTTATATTGCCATAGCAATATAAATATTTACTGTCCTGTTATTGTTTAAAATATCTTATGTGTATTACACGATTTATTTCTACTGTAGATCTCTATTGTAAATCCCCTTAGAGACTAAGCTAAGCTTTGTCAGCCATAGCAGGAGCCAGAGACATAGGTCCATGCTACATGAGCCCGAGTGTCTGGAATGTTTGCAGAGACCTCCACTCTTGTGAAGCCAGGATTCTTGACTGCATGACGGGAAAGACTTTCAGGGTAGATATGAAGCAGTGCTGGGGTTTATTAAGAAGGTATTTTAACACTACTTTAAACATGGGGCTTAAGGAAGAGGGGGTAGTGAGTGTGAAAGAGAGGGGGGATGTTACATCCTCAAGTGAGGCTGGCTGAGGTCTTCTCAAGGAGGAGCTGCGCTTAAATCTTTATAAAGAGCTGTATGTTTTGGTGTACTGAAGTTCTGTGGTTCAAAGTATTTCTATGGACCTCCTTTTTGCCCTTTTAGTAAGTGAGATGGGATAGTCTGTCTGTAGTTCACAAGGGTCTGGGAAATCCTCACCGGTTGTGACCTGGCCAGAATAGAAGCTGAGAGATGAAGTTGGGTCTCCAGGAAGAGCAGAAAGCTCTCTTCACCACTGAGCCATCCCTCTATCTCCTGTCTGAACATTTTATAATTTTTTGAATAAAATTGTATCACAAATACAATTTTTAGATGTTTACAGGTGATGTAGATAATCCAGTCACGCAGTCAAGGATGGGCTAATGCACGTTAGAGAGCAGGCTCTTGGAACTCCATTTTAGACTTGAACACCGTGGAGGATGGGCTTGTATCCAGAACCTTAGACGGAAGACCTTGAGAAAAGGGAAACAGTGTGTGGTTACTCCCTTCTCCTTGGTGAGACAACTGTTCACGATCATGGATGCCTGAGTCTGAATTCCAATAAGGTTTACAGCAAGAAAACGTTACTTATTTGCTCGGGGAATCAAAGTAGACATGTTGGAAGAACAGGATCTGTGAAACAGACCCTCTGCCACCCTCAGCTATTTATTGGGTGCAAGCCCCTTTTATCATGGTTTCCTGGCTTCTTTGTAGTTTAACCCTGATATCTATACATCGACAGAAAGGACGAGACACTGGGGAAAATCAAAGTGTAGAACAATTACTTCCACGGGAAAGCATGTCTGTTGTGGCGGCTATAAACAATCTGTGTAGCGTTTAACAGGGAAATACAATAGCTTCTGATTACGCCAAGACTGTGAATAACAGTGTTGTCTAAGTCAGGGGACCATTTAGTTACTTGACAGAAATACGTAGAGGAGTAATTAATGTGTGGAACCATCAGCTGTAGCGAGCCTATTGGTATAAACAGGTTAATAATGCAATTCTGTAGCCTCGGGAGCTCCCTCTCTCCTTGCTCACTCCCCCATCTGTTTTGGTAGAAGCATCATGTTTTCACTGACCAGCCCTCCCTCCCAAATGGCATATAATTCAAACCTAAATTTGGCCAGGGAGAGGATCAGCGTTCCAACATTCCATTGTTGATGGCAGTCCAATGGCTTAGACTTCGCCCAGGGGTCTTTGTGTTAATTACAATGATGCTGCACTTACAAAGCTTCCCTTGGCTTAAACATCAGAAGAACAGCTTGTGTGATGCACACTGAGGAGGCTGTCTTTCATGTGTTCTGTCAGTTACACTGGAGTTTGTTACCAATTTGGTACATTAGTACTTTAAAAAGTGATTTATTTTGATTTCAGGTATCCGTATCAGTGTGTGTCAATGAATAGTGATATGTAAATGTGAGTGATATCTCTGTGGAAGCCAGAGATATCAGAATTCTTGCAGCTGGAATTACAGGCAGTTGTTAGCTGCCTGATGTTTGTGGTGGGAACTGAATTCTGGCTCCGCTCTTGTACTCTTCAAAAATGAGAATGCTTTTATAACTTCTGACCCATATTTTCAGCCCCCAGGTATGTTAAATTTTTGATATTGGTTAAATCTGGGAAAACAAACAAACAAACTGGTTTTAGGTCCTATTGTAAAATGTAGTCTCTTAAACTCTTGAACTTTAGACAATAAAAATGAACCAAGGAAAGCACTGCTGTTGCAACCTAACATAAGCACTGAGTATGTATCCTTGCTCCATGACTCCTGTGCCAACACTTTGTGCAAATGATTTCTGTACAAATATGACACGTTCAATTAATAGAAGAAGCCAGGGTGTCAGGGAGGTGTTCAGCAAAACGCTGCGGCATTCCCCTCCCTGGCTGTGGTTATTATTTGGACTGTCTTAGCAACAACTGATAGTTTGCTTAAGATGAATAGTTTCTAGGAGGCTGACATGGAGATGACTTAATACAGAATATGGCTTGTGTTAGATAAACTCCAAAGGATTAGTCCTGCTAGCTTTCATAAATAACACCTGCTCGAGCCTGTTGGCATTGTCTGTCCACATGGAATGCACCAGTGCAAAACCTGGCAGAACTGACAGACTGAATTATCAAAGACAGAATATTTTACTGCTAAAAAAACTGCTATCTTTTTAACACTGAGAACTTGGAAATTAACCCTGAAACAGCCATTTCCAAGTGACTACACATTCACACGATTTTACATACATACAGAAAGACAGCGAGCAGTACTGGTGCTCTGGTATGAGTTTCTCAGTATCTTTTATAGGGAAATAAGAGTCTTCTAGAATATCTCTAGATATTAGAAACTTATACTGCTGACAGTCAGCATAGATACAAGGGACTTGGCAGGCTCCGTAGGTAACATTCTCAAGTTTACGTGGTTGGTGAATTGCAAAGTCAGCTGCATTCTGCACCATTTGGAACAAGGTTTTCCCTGGTGCCTCACTTTGTAGGCAATTCCAGGTACAGAGCTTTTCTCCTACTGCAGGAATCTGAGAGGGCTTGTTCTGACCCATGCTAGTTTTCTGTGTGTCCTTCTATCTCTGTCTTTATCCCATATTCCCCTCTCTTCTCTAGCTTTTCCTACCTTCTAAACAGGTTTAAGCTAGCCTGGGGAAGAACTGCAAATCCTTTGGAGCACAGCCATGGCTCCTTGGCCAGGGAGTCTATCTGCCAGTAGATCCCCACCTCAGCTTCCAACTGACATCCAACTGAGCCCAGTTGTATCAGTGAAGGGATGCTTAGATCAGCAAGCCTCATCACTTGTGTGTGTGCCTTCGTGAGTGTGAGTGTGCGTGTGCATGTGCGTGTGCATGTGCGTGCATGCGTGCGTGCGTGCGTGTGTGTGTGTGTGTGTGTGTGTGTGTATGTGTCCTATGTCCCAATAGTAGATTTTTTAGGGGAGGACTATATTAGCTTGGCTTCTTCTAGGAGCACCATGGATGAAACTCCTGAGGGAGATCAGGCTTTCCCCCAGATCCCCTTCAAGACCTACGTGTGGACCAATCAAGACTCCTGTGCAGTTGGAAGCAGCTCCCCACACAGGTACTGTACAAAGGCTGGGAAAGGGTCCTTTTCCCCCCTCTTTTCCTTTTATCTATTGCTTTAAAATCCTCACTTTAAACACTAGCAGTTTACTGGACTAAACAGAATACGGATGTCAGCAGCCACTCTGCAAAAAGGAGACAGGCTTTATAAATAGTTTAGAAAAGTAATTAAATGAACAGCTCTGACAATAGCAACAACAACAAGACACAAGCAACTCTGAGAAGACTTGACTTGTGAGGAACATCTGATTCCCAGAGCTGTCACACTCTAAAATTCAAAATATTTAGTTTTTATAGAAATTAATTTTATTTGTACGTGTACATGTGTGTGCATGTATGTGTGTGTACAAGTGCACAATGATGTGTGTGTGTGTGTGTGTGTGTGTGTGTGTGTGTGTGTGTATACCAGTGGAGACCAAAAAAGAACATCAGATGCCCTAGGGTCGTGTTATAGGCAGTTGTGAGTCACACTATGTGGGTTATGGGAACTGAACTGAGTTGTCCCCAAGAGCAGGGAGTGCTCTTAACTGCCAGCCATCTCCAGCACCCAAAATGTCTAGCTTTCATTAAAAGTTATTCTGCGCACACCACCAACAAAAAAAGTTTCTCCCTTTCCTGGGTAAGAGAAATCAATAGGAAACATTTCTGAAGTGACTTGGCCATGATATTGAGTATCCACCAAGACTTTTAATCAATACATTAAATATGTTCAAAGAGATAAATGAAATCATGGGTGGAAGATGAAACGAAGAGGACAATATTAACAGTAGAGTGTGGTGGTAATTACTGATTATCAACTTGATGGGATCTACAGTTACCTAGGAAACAGGCCTCCCGGTAGAACTCTAAGTTGTTTTCTAGATCAGGTTGACCACATACCTGAGAGCACTCATCTACATTAGATTAATTGAGGTGAGAGGATTCCCCCAAAAGTGGGTGAGACTGTTCCCTGGGTTTGAGTTCTAGACCATACAAAGGAGACCTAGAGCTAAGCACCATCATTCATTGCTCTCTGCTTCCTGACTGCAGATGTGTTGCAATGGCTGCCTCATGCTCTGCTGCCATGATAGGCACACCCACAGTAGAATTTAAGGAAATTGGGGGATTCTGAACTGATTTTTAAATTTTATTTGTTTCCAGATATCATAGAAATAAGTGTCATGGAAGTTAAAGGAGATGCTGTCAGCTGATGTTTATCTCTGATTAAATGTCTCCATGGTGCCAACATGTCTCACCCGCCCTAGCGCACAAACGCAGCTCCCATCCCGATGTTTATCACCGGCACATGCAATCTCAGTTCTGCCTGAAGAGTTAAGAAGCTTTCCTATCCCAGTAACTCTGATTTCAAAATGAGACTTCAAGGAAAGATTTTGAGAAACATAGAAATACAATTAAGTTGAACACATGTTATTATACAAGTACTTCATTGCTTTCTCAGTGGAAATGATCTCCGTTATGGGTTTCAGATCAAGCTAGCTGTGAACCATGATCTTTGATCAAGGAAAATCTAGTCAGTAGTATTTTCCAAAACAATTTTTAGATATCTTTAATAATAACAAAAAGAATCCAGTTACTTTTAAATGATGCTCAAATTTCTATAGAAGCAGAGGAACTTCAAGCCAAAATATAAAATCAATAAATTAAAGCATTAACTAGAAGTCCCCAGGCATCCAAAACTTGACAAAATGCTGACTTTACCCTCCCCTAGTGCCATCTTGACTTGAAGCTCATCAGGTGACTCATAGTCCAATGACTGCCACAGTGTCTCTGGTCCAAATTGCTACAGGGTAGGGAAGTACTCTCTAGATACTCAAAGTGATTACTAAACCCTGTTCAGAAACCTTGTAACAGCCACACCTTGAGGAAGACACAAGGTGTCTCTTATGAGCCCTCCTTGGAAGGGATCTACATTCTGTCTGAATCTGAAAAGCAAAACCAAAACAAACAATGTTGAAAACGGATTATAGATGCTCACTTAGACTTTGTGTGTGTGCGTGCGTGTGTGTGTGTGTGTGTGCGCGCGCGCGCGCGTGCGCGCGCGCAATGAATGATACACGGCATTTATTCAAAACACTGTTAAATTTCTTCTTGCCTGGAGATGAAAATGGCTATAAGATCATTCCTGAAGGCGATTCCACAGAGTTCAGAGTATATTCCATGAGGCCTCTCTGTGTGCAAGCACCATCACTGGAAGCCAGTGCCCTGGAGACTGCCATATGGGATGCAGGGGTGTGGGGCAACGTTTAGGTACAAGACCACACCCACCTTAAAATCGCTGCTTACAATAATATGGAAAATTCTGTTGGGATAAGGTTTTAAAGAAATGTTCATAGTAGTTTATAATCTTAGCTTTCACTTTTAACTGACTTCTGCAGGCTCCTTCACATGGAGGCAGCTGCTCCACCTCTCCAGCTCCACCAGGAAGAGAGTGAATGAGGATTAGTGAGTCCTTATGCATCTTCACAGGGTTTGGGAGAGGCAGGCAATTCCTAACTACTGTCAGCTGGAAAACAGTTCAGAGGCCTGATGTTCTCAGTCCATGGACCACAGAAGCATGACTAATATGTATGAAGCCTAAGTTTCATCTCCAACACATAAACTAGCCATGATGGTGCATGCCTGTAATCCCAGAACTCAGGAGGTGAAGGCAGTGGGATTGGCAGTTCAAGATCACTCTTAGATACATAACAAGTTTGAGGCCAGCCTGGGCTTTATGAGATTCTGTCTATAATGAATGAATGAATGAATGAATGAATGAATGAAATGAAATAAAATATAAAGAAGGTGAGAAAAGAACATTCTAGAAACTCTGCTTATGAGACCACAGAACCTAAGCATCTCCCCAAATTTAGACCTCGCTTGTCAATACACAGCACTTTCCATAAGTTGGGACAGATCACTGGGAGACAGTGGACAATCTAACTTCCCTGTGAACAATGCAGCCCCCTGAGGTGGGGCTCTCAGAACAGAACCCTTAGCCTGGCTGTTCTTCTATGTTCATCTTCTTCTCCGTGAAGTTTCAACCCATCTCAGGTCACAGCTTGGGAAGTCTGTGGAGCTTGTCTGCAGATGTTACTGAAAGTTAAAGTGTTCATGACCAAAAAGAAACCTCAGAAAGGGTGCACCGTTCACCCACTGTCTGCTGGTATACTGGCTGTGAACTTAAAAAACACTTACCTTAAAAATGCTTAATGGATTTATTCTTATCATCATTTATATTTACTAAGGAGGAAACATTTTGTACTTTAAAATGATATAAACTGACTGTTCTTAAATACTCAGAAGCTTCTGTTACTATAGTTTTCATATGAGAAAAGTGATACTATCCACTTATTGCCCCTTTCTGTGCACCTATCTCTCTGGAAAGCATTTAAGTGACTTTATCCTTTATCTCAACAGTGAGAGGGAGGTACACACAACTGTGGCCCCCTCTTTCCACCCAGGGAGTGGGAGAGCAGAGTGGTCAAGTCTCTGTCCATGCATATGAAGCTTCCAAATAGTAAAATTTCTGGAACAAAACCTCAGAAGCAGTATTTAATCTCATTAAGAACATTTCAGAGGCCTGGGGTCACCCTGCAGCCCAGGCTACCTTCTACTCTCCATTTTCCTGTCTCCAGAGAGCTGAGATTCCAGGAATATGCATAAGAACTTAACACTGTCAGTGCCCCTTTGACATTCTGCACTTGTTCCAACTTAGATTTCATTAAAATAGTGGTGGTGTCACCACCAGGGAGAGACCAAGCTATTTTAAATATAGGATTTAATAATCATTCAACATTTTTCTTCTAGACATTTTTTTTCATACTTTATTTACATTTCGAATGTTTCCCCCTTTCCAGATCTCCCCTTTGGGACCTCTCCATTTCCTCCCCCTCCCCTGCCACTATGGGGGTATCCCCCCAACCACCTACCCATCCACTCTCATCTTCCATCCCTGGCATTCTCCTATACTGGGGCATCTAACACCCTCAGGCCCAAGGGCCTCTCCTCCGCCTGATGGCTAACAAGACCCTCCTCTGCCACATATGTGGCCAGCACCATGGGTCCCTCCATGTGTATTCTTTGGTTGGTGATTCAGTCTCCAGGAGTATCGGGGGTCAGGCCAGTTGCCACTGTTGCTGCGTCCCTGGGGGTGCAAACTCCCTCAGCTCCTTCAGTCTCTTCTCCAAGTCCTCCATCTGGGTCCTCACACTCAGCCCTACTGTTGTTGCAAAGTGACTGGTGAGTATTTCAAACTTTGAACTTATCAGTGAGTACATACCATGTTCATTCTTTTGTGACTGTGTTACCTAGCTCAGGATGATATTTTCAAGTTCCATCCATTTGTTTACGAATTTCATGAAGTCACTGTTTTGAATAGCTGAGTAGTATTCCATCGTGTAAATGTACCACATTTTCTGTATCCATTTCTCTGTTAAGGGACATCTGGGTTGTTTCCAGCTTCTGGTTATTATAAATATGGCTGCTATGAACATAGTGGAGCATGTGTCCTTATTAGATGTTGGAGCATCTTCTGGGTACACACCCAGGAGTGGTATAGCTGGGTCCTCAGGAAGTATTATGTCCAATTTTCTGAGGGTCTGCCAAACTGATTTCCAGAGTGGTTGTACCAGCTTGCAATTCCACCAGCAATAGAGAAGTGTTTCTCTTTCTCCACATCCTTGCCAACATCTGCTGTCACCTGAGTTTTTGGTCTTAGCCATCCTGACTGGTATGAGGTGGAATCTCAGGGTTGTTTTGATTTGCATTTCCCTGATGACTAAGGATGTTGAACATTTCTTTAGGTGCTTCTCAGCCATTTGAGTTTCCTCAGTTGAGAATTCTCTGTTTAGATCTGTTCCCCATTTTTTGATAGGGTTATTTGGATCTCTGGAGTCTAGCTTCTTGAGTTCTTTGTATATATTGGATATTAGTCCTCTTTTGGATGTAGGATTGGTAAAGATATTTTCCCAATCTGTTGGTTGCCGTTTTGTCCTATTGACAGTGTCTTTTGCCTTACAGAAGCTTTGTACTTTTATGAGGTCCCTTTTGATCTTAGAGCATAAGCCATTGGTGTTCGGGAACTTTCCCTCTGTGCCCATGTATTCGAGACTTTCCCCCCACTTTCTCTTCTATTAGATTCAGTGTATCTAGTTTTATGTGGAGGTCCTTGATCCACTTGGACTTGAGCTTTGTACAGGGAGATAGGAATGGATCAATTTGCAATCTTCTACATGTAGACCACCAGTTGAGCACTTGGCACTTTTCAAATCAAGAAGGAACTAAGCCTTCTTCTAACTCAGGTATTTCATGTCCCCTCTTGGATGAGCTCTGTCAGTACCTTATTATGTTTGTGTTGTTATCTTTACTACTTTGCTTCCAGGGTCTAATGTACACCTTGTGATCCAGGAAGCAGCCAAAAATAGACAAGGGAATGACAACTGATCATTTTCTGTGAGACTTTTTACACAGCCTCTGCACAGAGACACTCATGCAGAGGGCAGAGCCACAAACAGCTTAGACTAGGTTTCCACCCACAGCCGAAGTTCTGAAGCAGAATTCCAGGGGTGTTAGCAATGATAATATTATTTAGCACAATTTTTTGTGGACAGTAATCATTAATCACTGGCGTCCCACTGCTTTGGATGCATAAAAATCGCTAGTTTATAGAGGGAAACACTGAAAAAGTGAAGGATGTGTTCAAGGTCATGGCCCTAGTTTCTTCTTCAGTCATTGGCACATGCATTTTCTGACTCAATCCCTATCATATTCCCCAAGTCAGGACCTGACTGTTGTGCCAAAAGCATTTTATGTAACAACATGTCAATTCTGTCAAGTACTGCTTGGTGTCCTCAAATTGTTTTCAGAAGACCTTGTGGAAAGGAGTTTCAAATTATTAGTAACACTCCTTGCACACACCTCTCGTCTGTGGAATTGCTGTGGAATCTGTGGGGGATTGCCAAACATGTTTGAGTTTCATTATTTTCTATAGTACAGAACAGAGCACAATCACTGTTTTTCAACTGATGAAAACATTGAGAATTATACATAACCATACATAGGTAAATCGATGCTAGAAATTAGTCATGCTTTGGATATCCACTATATGCAAATATTCAAATCTCAGCAGTTTATTTTGAATATAATTTTATGGATTTTATTTATTAATTTATTCAAAGGTGCTTTATATTGCATCCCTGCGAGGTGTATTGTTTCATGAAGTAAGAATAAAAACACTCACTGTCAAATCTTCATGGAAGAGAGACAAGAAACTAATAAGCAAATATATCTGCAGTACAAGGTGTAGATTCTATTGGGGTGAATTTCATGAAACAAAACAAATGAGAAGACAGAGAAGGGAGGCTCAGGGCTCTTTAAAGAGCACTCAGTAAGATGGTCATACAAATGTATCTGAAGAAAGGTTCCAGTCAGTCTCTGGTTGGGCATTCTCCATAGACAGCACTTCACCCACAACCCCACTGGGATTGTTTATCAGTTCAGAAGCGATGAGGAATCCACAAAGCCTGGAATGGGGTTAAAGAAACAGAACTGAAGAAACAGAACCAAAGGACAGAGGCACAGCAGGCTGCCAATCACTTGGCTGTAGGTCCAAGTGGAAATCTGGGATTTTACTCTGAAGCAGCTTAGCAGATTTCAAACATGACATTCATGATGTGAGTTTGTTTATGTGTTAGAAATAAAATCCAGAGCATGGCTGACACTAGAGAACCAGTATGGGGTGGTGTTGTGACTAAAAATGATGATGTGGAGCTGGGGGGACAGCTCAGCCATGAGGAGCACCTGGTGATCTTGCAGAGGATTCAGGTTCGGTTCCTAGCACCTATGAGTCTGATGGCTCACAACTGCCTGTAAATTCAGTTCTAAGAAATCTGATGCCCTCTTCCAGTCTCCATGGGTACCTTCAGTTATGTGTGCACATGTACACACACACACACAGAGAGAGAGAGAGAGAGAAAGAGAGAGAGAGAGAGAGAGACAGACAGACAGACAGACAGACAGAGGCAGAGAGAGACAGAGAGAGAGAATATTTGAAATGATGGCATAAAGCAGAGAAATAACAACAGAAGCTAGTTTTGAGCTGTATTTTGGCATGGTTGAAATACAGTATGGAGCTGGCAGTTAAGGTCAGGAAGGGAATTCAAGTTGATGTTGCCAGGCATGCTGAGCTGATAAAGGCCTTGATGGCAGATGTCATTCCCTAGAGAAAGATACAGAGAGAAATATATGGGAAAGCATGAAAGTACTGCAGCTTGTCATGAGCAATAGAAAGAAACAGGTAAGAAGGCTGAGAACTGTGAAGGTTCTAGAAGGAACAGCAAAACAAGGTGGCAGGGAGCAAGAAGTAAAGGTGTGCATCCCTCTGGGCTGTCAGGTAAGGGCGATGTCCAACTATGTCAGTGTGTCAGTGGGAGGGTCGCTCTGTGTCCATGGGGTTAGTTGAGTGGTCTTTCTTCCTATCTGCTCAAGCACTCATTTAGTTTATGGGTCTAGTTTAGTGGGGCTGCTTTGAGCCTCTGGGTGGCTCACCTGCACACACATCTGGTGATCTGTTGTCAGGGTACCAGCACACAGAGACATCAGATGGTGATGAGCAGATGGACGCTTTCTTCTTTCTACCTCTGATTTCCCAAACCAAAATTCGAACAATGTTTCCTCAGTTTAAAAATTTCCCTTTCTTTTTTTAAAAATATGAATACAAAGCCTTGCCAGTTCTAGACACGGAAGGCTGTCTATGCTTTTGACACTTCCTGTGGACTGTATTCCACACCCTAAGACAATTCCACAGAATTGCAGCTTTACCATACGCTATGACTCTAGAAGCACTGAAGGTTTCCACTGACAGATTACACACCCTGAAAGAATGAGATCTCAGCTTTGCTTAACACTGCCCGTGCAGACATCCCAGCACACTGCCCCTCCATAGAATGTTTGCATGAATGAACTCATCCCAAAGCTTGTGCCTTCCTTTTTATCTAGGAATTCTCTTTGGAATTTTTTGGGGGTACCTGGAGGTGGGGGTCTTTGATGAGATAACTAAATGTGTACTGCTTTTGTCCAGTAAAGCTCAGTGGTCTTTTGACACAGACAGAAGCAGGGCATTTCCCGAGGCAGCAGAATCAGCCAGTCCTTTGTCCTTCCCAACTGTAATGTGGAACGCTAAACATGAGTCAGGACGAGCATCAGCAGAGTGCTTCTGGTCTCTTCCCTGATGACATGCATGGCACACTGACTCCCACACTGCTAGACTGATGGTCCCCAACCATGAAGAAAAGGTGGACAAAACCTTTCTTCACGAGCCTTCCTCAAGGACCTGCAGCTGCCACTGTCCCTTGGGGCTAACAGGGCTCTCTGTCAGTTGGTTTTTCTACCAAGGACACTTTCCACGTAGCAGAGGGGACATATGTAGCCTTTAAGCAGACAAACCTGCCAAGTTTATTGCATTGGATCAATGTAAACCTTTCTACATGACATGCTTAAAATTCTCTTCCATTTATGGTGATTGTTCACTGCATTGCGCTCTCTCTCTCTCTCTCTCTCTCTCTCTCTCTCTCTCTCTCTTTCTTAGAACAAGAACCATATATGAAAGGTCACAATAACGCCATGCTATAAAGTGAAGTTGCAAAGGGCTGCATCAGCCTCCTCTCTGCCATGTGACAAACGTATGGGACAATCAACTTAACAAGGGAAAAGGTTTGGGGTCATGCTGCTTTGGGCTTGTGTCTGCATGTTCATTATGGTGGCAGCATACGGACGAGAATGACTGTTCACATCACGGTGGCCAGGAAGCAAAGGGCATAGGAAGGGGCCAAAGTCCCAGTGTCCTTCAAGGTACGTCCAGAATCATCAAACTTGTCGAACAGCTCCCCTATCCGTGCTGGACACTCATGTACACAATACAGCGAGCACTCAGGCTGATTCTCTACAAACACCACATACCTATGGAGGATACGCACTTCAACCCAGCCTGTGACTGGGGGCTGTCCACAGACAAAGCTGGGAAATCGGACGATGTTAAACTGCCCGGCAGAACACATAAGGAACAGAACTGGGGTGTTAGTTGGGTTCCCAGCATTAAATAGACTTTAAAAAGGGGGTTGAGGCTGTGGGTGTAGCTTTCTGGTAGGCCTTTTGACTTGCAATTTTGGACCCCTGACTTTGATCACCAGTGCCATACAAGCATGAAGAAAAAAAGGTGAAAAGACAAGATTTGTCTAGTCTTATCAGGAAATGTCTGGTCTATCTAATTCTAATTCATTGTTTTATCAATAAATGTGTCCTTTGGGGTGGGAGCAGGAAAGGATGAATTCAGACATTTGACAACAAAGGCTGCAGAGAAATGTATACCTCAGGAGGCATAGGCACTTGGGAGTGAGAGAGATTTGGTGAAGGCTGCATTGCTGCTGTTCTGTGAATCCTTAAGCAACACACAATGATTCACAAACAGAATCAGTCTCCGTGGAAAAGATAGTCATCAGCCACGTCCTCACCTGGTACTTAGACAACCTCTTCCTCACCCAGGCATGACACTGGTGACAACTTCTTAGACTGTGGTGTCATGGAGCTGAATTTAGGCGTCACCAAAAATTGTCAACAGCAAAAGGTTTATGATCACAAAGGCTATTGGGTCAAAACCAAAGGCAAAATGAATCTGGATTATTTCTGCCAGTGGTGGCCTATGTCACATAATGTGACTTCACTAGGGCTTTGGGTCTGAAGATGATGTACCATGCCCAGTTTACACTGTGCTTGTCCTCATGCAGTATAAGGCCAAGGAGGCTTGCCTAGAACACCTCAGCTCAGACCCTGACCATCCTTGTGTTCCGAGCCTCACAGTCTTCACTGACCATGTAAGATTTCTGCTCTCACAGAAACAATCACAGAAAACAAAGACTTTCACTACTTTCCTACTGTCTTCTGCAGCACATGTCAAACTGGGAAATTTGGCTTGCATGGCTGTAGAATATTTGGTTTTAAAGATTGTTGTTTGAGCCACTGTTATGTGTACCATAAAACTAATCAATGTTGGCTTGGGGTTGGGGCCAACTTTCCAATTATTCTGAAATGACAAACTTCCGTCATTTTTCATTCTGTGTTTGTTTATGAGAAACAATGTCTCAGCATTGACACTTATAAACCACACATCAGCTCCAAGATCTGTCAGATGTTCAAAATGCTTCATGTTTAACAGTGTCAAATAGTAAAGATTTAGTTTGTTTTTTTAAATATATATATATATATATATATATTATTGTTATTCATGTTATGCACATGATCATGTGTGTGATATGCATGCATATGGAGGTCAGACGACAACTTTCAAAATGAGTCTGTTCTCTCTTCTTACCTAGTTGGGCAAATTCTGTCTGTGTCTGTGTCTGTGTCTGTGTCTCTCTCTCTCATTTCTGTTGAGCTGCAGACTCAGGTAGCTGGCCGGTGAGCTTTGGGATGCATCTTCCATCTCCCATCAAACCTTAGGAGCACTGGCATTATGGAGGCACACCACATGTTCAGATTTCTTCCGTGGGGTCATCCTCCAGCCATCAGGATTGTTGTAAGCACTTTTACCTTCCGAGTCATCTCCCCAGTACAGATTTAATTCTGTATGTAAAAACAATCAAGAATATGCATCTCACTAATTTTCAGTTTGCCTTCACCTTAATAATTATACACCTAACAACTGTTTAAAGAATATTGATGGATGGTTTATTATCCATAAATATCTGATTTATATACCTATTCTATATACCTATATCCCTAGGATTGTACAAAGCAATAAATTCACAGGGTTTAGATATTCCAGAAAAAGCCATTTGTCATGAAGTCCTTCTACCTTGGTGGCCTGACCAAGGACAATTAAATTCTTTATTCCATTCTAGTGACTAATATCAATCCGCATTTCTCACAGCTCACATTAAATATATATCTGTGTATCCATATAGACATGCATGGGTTAAAGAACAAAATAAGTTAAAGTCTACAACAGAGTCCAAGAGAGTCCAGAACAGGTTGAGAGACCTTAATGATCAGAGGATGAACCAGCCCAATGCCTGGGGGCAGCTCTGCTGCAGCCACCCTGGTGCTGAAGCTGTTGGGTTCCAGCCTGAGAGGAAAGTTGTGGAGTTCACCTGAGCCTGAGATGAAAGGCCAAGCTGGGGTCAGGCCCAGGTCCAGACTGGTAAGCAGGAGCATGGACATCAACAGTGGAACACACTGTCAGGGAGTCTCTGTCCCCAAGGCCCACACCAGGTATCAGATGATAGGCTGGTGTGGGGCCATGCTGTCACAGTGCTAGGCATTTATCACGTTATGAGTTCCAGGCAAGAGAGTGACAATGTTTTGTGGGCATGCCTGATAAGTTCTTGGATCTGTTTCCCTGACATGATTTTAATAACGCCCATGTGTTCACACAACTTTAATTTTCCTCAACAACAACAACAACAACAACAACAACAACAACAACAACAGACCTTACAGAGCATCTACCTTTCTGTTCCTTTATCTGTCTGTGCTTGGCGGGTGGTATCTGCCAGATATGCACTTTCAGGGCCCTCCCAGGGGTGCATTCATCCTTCTCCTTCAAAACAGACTCAAAAGCTGCTTGCAAAATGGAGTCTCCTAGGGCAAGGCACAGACTGAAAAACCCCACTGTTTTATACACTTAGGGCAAGGCATAACCCCTGCACAATCTTTCTTTAGCATTTCTGTTTTTCTTAAATCACCAGAACTGCTTTCGGTCCCAGGCCCAGCCTTCTTGCTTGCTTGTTTGATTTAGGGTTGTGTTTTCTCATCATCTTCAATGAGAAGACTGAAAAAAGGGGGAAGAGGTTAGGCAGAGAAAAATCAAAGACTGTGGATCATGTGTTAGTGGTTACTTAAAAAAAATACGTATTTGTATTCTCTCAGTTTTTATTTATTTATGTATTTATTTTGAGTTGAGTGTTGTTTGTCAGGATTTTTAGGAGGAGGAAATCACCCATTTGAGAGACTCCTTCTCCAAAGTTCTCACCAGTCTTCCCATCCCCATCACGGAAAGAGAACAGCCAGGGTTGTTCAAGCTGTAAAGGACAGGCAGGGAAGGTTTCAGATTGTGTCTGTGAACTCAAGTTCATGGCTCTCCATACTGTCTGGAATAAAGGAGAGTTCACAGCAGAAAGGAGAGAGCCTTGCTTGCTCATGGTGGCTGTTGGGAGACAGGTGAGCGGTCCCTGTTGCCACAGCCTTCATGTTGACAGCTGCCACATACATTCCCAACTTCACTTTTCCATGCCCACTGCCACTGAATGGGTTTTTAGACCTTTGAGCCATGACTAAATAGCCATGGAAGGGAGTTCAACAGAGGAACATCGGACAGACTCTCAGGGAAAGTCCTCTAATTTTGAAGACTACTAAAGATGGAATAAAATATCTCAAGGAGAAGATGGCTCAACATCTCTGGGGCTTTAAAACTGGGGCTAAACAAAGTGTTGGAAGAGAAATGAGGGAAAGATTGATTCCTGGTAGAGGAAGTGAGCTGGGTGACATAATGATCTTCCCCCTCTGCACCCTGAGGTCCCCTACATGTAGCCACAGAAACAGAAACTTAGCTCCAAAGCAGTATTTGAATGTGGAAAAGACTCAAATTTCAACGGACACTTTACCAGACAGACTGTGATGAAGGCTCTAGGCCATCAGCTACCTGGTTTCCTTTTATAGCTGACTATGAAAGACAATGGGACACCCGTCTGATGGATTTCCTGGCACACTCCCATTGTGGTTCTTCTTCTTCGTCTGTGTGTCTGTCTTGCTCTGACCAGAGGTCTGCTTCTCCCCCAAACAATGTAGTTTTTATGTGTTTACTAATGCCAACCACAGTGCGTTCAACTGCCAAGGGGTGGCATTCTTCCTTGACTGTGTACAGACTGGTGAAACCCATATACTTGGGTTGAAGAATATTACAGGTCTTAGAATTTAAAAATGTGACCAGAGGGATTGAAGTAGATGGGAATGGTCACTATCAGTTGAAACCATGTCTTCCTTGATGGTGGGATGTCTTCTACAGGCAGGTGTCATCTAGGAGGAGAAAGTACTGGGACTTACACATCAAGCAGAAGTGAGTGAAGACAAACTGGGGGAGGGGTGATTGGATGCAAGGACCTGGTTCTTTTGGTTAGCTATGGGCTTATGGCTTATGGTTGGTTCATTAACATATCAATGACATCTTGAGGTTGGTTCATTGGAATATCAAAGCCTGTCTTGGGCTTGGTTCCTATTTTGCAAGCTTTATATTATTCCAAGTCACCCAAAAATGGTTCTCAATTGCTCAAAATGGTTTCACTTATACAGTTTGGAGGTGTCTGGGTGATTAACATAAAATGAACAAAAAGGACTTTTATGATTCAATTAATTGTAAAGATGTCAGTGTATGCTCATTGTTTTCCACCGAGGTAGTCATAACCTGTTTCTCTGTCTCTCACAGCTCAAGCACATCCTATTCTGCACATACTGTTATGAGATAAGAAACCCTTCCCTTTTCTCAAAGATGCAGGACCAGAAGGACATTACCACAGAGCAAAGATTCCTGCATCCCAGGCCAATGTTCACATATGGCACCTGCCATTCTGTGAAGCAGTAAGCTGATTTACACAGGAGCAGTTTGCACATGACCTGGCCATAAAAGCTCATTATATATTCCCAGGTCTATTTAACCTATGATCTCTTGAGAATTTCATAATTCAATGACCAAGGAAGAAAATGTGCTTCTCTGGTGGACAGGGTCATCCCAAGGTAGAGCTCTAAGCTCAGATCATCACAGGCTTGTATAGGCTCACTTGATTTGGAGATGGGACACAGCCAGAATATTGCTGCCTATTGACACACAATGTTGAAGTTCAGGGCAAGAACATATATCTACTCAAGGCATACAGAGTGTGTTAATTAGGGTTTTCTAGGAACAGGACAGAAAGAATGAGGATATAGGATAAAGGAGATTGATAAAATTGCCCTGGGAGTTTTCCAATGGGTGTCTACACACTAAGAGTCTGAGAGCCTAAAAGTTGCTCAGTCTATGAGGAGGGAGGCCTTAGAAGTCCCAATCTGGTTCCAAAGGCCTGGAGGCATCCTAGAGAACTGATCTCTTTCAGTCCAAGTTGGAAAGCCGGAGAAGTGGGTTCTGATGTCAAGAAGCATGACAGCCAGTGCAACAGGGTTGATGCTCAGCAGCAAGATGCAAATGCAGAGCAAGCAGCACAGCTCTGCCCTTGGACCTGGGCCATGTCTTGGAAAGTGCCTCTAGAGGGGCATCTTCTCCCTATAGTCAATTCCTTCCGGGATGCCCTCACAGACACACCCAGGTGTGTGCCTCTTAGTTGATTCTGGATTCAATCAAGTTGACAATCAAGATTAGTCATCCACAGGGGGACACATAAACCACACAGAAGAGCAGAGGATGGAGATTCCAGACAGACAGGAAGAAATGAAAGCCATTTAGGTAAAGGGAGAACGTCAGTGATGAATGCCCGACACATCACACACCACTCAGACAACCTGGAACGATGTCTTGATGGAACAAGAAAAAGTGCACATATGTACCCAGCTCAGAAGGTTTTGGGGAGTCAGGATCACATGAACTTAAACTTGAGAACAAATTTTGGTTACTTTCCAGCAGTGGATCCCCAGTGTGTTCTCTAGGGCTTGGTCCAGTACAGAGGTGTAAGCTGTGGTGAATGCCAGGGAACTTTAAGGTAAGACAGACAGTTGTTTGGGGGACTGTAAGGAAGGCTTGGTTGGGTTCCCTACAGCCCACACACAGTCTCAGGAAGTAGTTCTCTTGAGAATTAATGGTCTCTTCTGTATTTGGAAACATCTTCCAGCTGGAAGCCAAATACAGTGATTTCTGCCTGTCGTGCTGCTGGGTGAGAGACATAACAGACAGGCTGATGTCTGAGACCGTTTATTTAATGCTTTTATGTGCAGGTTCTCTACTGTCTTGCACCTAAATCACTAGAACACAAATGTCTGGGCCAGATGCTTTGTGGTAAGACATAGCTTTGGGCTCAGAGGAACCTACAATAGTTTTCTTACCCCAATATTTAAGTGTCCTTCATTATTCATAGATAAAAATGAACTTTAATTGGGGGAAGTTGGGTTGGGTATCCTTTGCATTTTTCATCTTTATAAGCACTGATAATTCGTTTGGTGGCCTCTCTTTACAGTGCTCCTCCTAACAGTGTTCCTCCTTACAGTGCTCCTCCTTACAGTGCTCCTCCTAACAGTGCTCCTTCTAACAGTGTTCCTCCTTACAGTGCTCCTCCTTACAGTGCTCCTCCTTACAGTGCTCCTCCTTACAGTGCTCCTCCTAACAGTGCTCCTCCTTACAGTGCTCCTCCTTACAGTGCTCCTCCTAACAGTGCTCCTCCTTACAGTGCTCCTCCTAACAGTGTTCCTCCTTACAGTGCTCCTCCTAAC